>JAQMRL010000004.1:64435900-64930900 GCA_035578175.1 Catonia carolina | reverse complement strand
TCTCACTGAGTGAAAAAGTACGGTTATTACCATGCCGGGCCCTCTGAAAAGCACATATTTTCCACTCTAAGATTGACATCTTCACAGAAGGGAGAAAAGTTTACAGTGAGTAAATTCACCACAGGGTCTGGCTGTATAATGAAATTCATTACTCTCAGAGAAGATAACTCTAATTAGTGTCTTTTACACCTCTGCCTCTTCTGTTCTAAAATGATTCAGCCATTTAATTGGCTGACCATGTGATAAGAAACAGAACTATTTATTTTAGCTCTGCAACGAACAGATTAAGTGTAAATAATTTGACACTTTACCTGTCTGGTATGGGGAGGATCCTTTCTAATACTAATATTATATTTTTATAATTACTCTAATATAATTACGTTTATTAAGTATATATTTAATTATAAAATTAATCTAAATAAGTTTTTCTTTCTAATACTAATAGTAGGTATATTAAATAATATATTTTTTATTTTTAGTTTAAAATATTTAAAAACGCATCAGTGGTCATTAGCGACTAAGGTGGGTTATGGAATTGAAATGGTGGGTTTTGACTTGTAATAATTTCCAGAATCTGGCCGGGAATCTAATCCGAGACCTCTGCTTAGTAGGCTAGCGCACTAACCACTACACCACGGAGGCGGGCAAAATAAATTATTGGCTCAATAATATTATATCTCTAGAATGTATACACAACCATACAGATGAACTTATATTGTGTTATAGTGCCTGTTATAGTGTCTGTTACGGTGCCCATAACAGACAGGTTGAGTGTCGAAATATTTACACTCAATCTGTTCGTTGCAGTGCTAAAATAAATAGTTATGTTTCTTATCTCATGGTCAGCCAATTAAATGACTGAATAATTTAAGAAAAGAAGATATAGAGGTGTAAAAGACACAAATCAGAGTTATCTCTTCTGAAAGTAATGGATTTCATTATACAACCAGACTCTGTGGTGAATGAAGTGAAGGTGTTGGTTGCAGAGTGGAAAATATGTGCTTTTCAGAGGGCCTGGCATGGTGATAAGCGTACTTTTCCACTCAGTGAGGAAGCCATGGTAAACCACCTCACTTCTCGTTTTACTTAGTAATACTTCAACAGGTTCAAACCAGCCTTTCAGCTGATGACCTAAACAACAATTAATTACAGATGAACTATATTCGATAAAGTTACTTTTTGGCTTCATGGGGTCATAGTACTTCTTCCTACCCATTAATTAGATCGAGAGATTGTAAAAAAACAGACTTTTAATAGAAAATATAATTAACTGTTTTGGTGTTATATTATTCATTGAAAGTTAAGTTTTACAAGAATAGAATATTGAAATTTTTACGACTGCAATACATTTTCGCATTTTTTAGGATACCGAAAAAGTAATACTAACGACCGGATATTGAAAAGCTGATTAAAAGTTCAACCACTGGCAAACAAGTACCGATAAAAATACGAAGTACAAAAACTAGCTTTCTTTAGACACTCGTCGATGACCTTGTGAATGTTGAAGCCAAGTAGGACGACCGCAAAACTGGGTCTAGGTTATTAACAGCGCGTACCGTACATTTATCCCTTTCGTAATGTCGTAATAAATCTGTAATATTTTTATATAACATTTTTATTTATAAACACATTCTACTAAATTTTATGTTTTGTAATAAAATAATTATTATATTATTACTTTGTGAACGTGTTCTGTCGTGTAAAAATTACAACCGCGCGCAAGTGTAATTTGTGTTGTTAGCCCGCTCTTTGTAATTCCTAGCCTCAATGGAGTTACATTAAGATTGGAATTGTAAACATTACAATTGTAACATTACTGGATCAATGAAAATAATTACTATTAATGTTACGGTTTATTAGCGTTACTAGTAACGCTGGGTGGTTTATAAGAAACTCGAAAATACATGACCATCTTCGTATCCGTACCATAACAGAAGAGACAAGAGAGCTGAGCCTTCGGTACCAGCTAAGATTAAACGATCACCAGAACCACCTACCATTAAATTTTCTGGACAACAGTGAGGAAACGAAGCGCCTCAAAAGATATCACATCCTCGACTTAGACCAACGTCTTTAATCCATACACGAAATTCAGTTCACCATTCATCTTCATCACTACTTTTTAATCTAAAGTAAAATTTCAAAATTTAATTTTCTTTAACTTCTCTATTGTTAACTTTTTTCATATTGCTTACTTCTTTTACATTGTTATTGTTAATTTTTTAACTTTGCAACTTCTCTTGGTTTATCAACTTTTTTTATAATTTAATTTAGTTTAATTAAGTGAGAGCAAAAGCTGTCTACTTCACTCACGTCAGTTTAGTTCTTTTATAATGATTTGCTTAAAGCCACATTGTAAAGGCTGATTGTAAATAAATAAGTTAAATAAAAGAATGTTAGGGTTATGATATATTACGGCATTTTTTTTTCTTCTGGGCACGTAAAATGTCCTTAACGAAGATGCATTTTGAAACAGTCTCAAAGTAATTTTTCTAGGTGGACTGTAATGGCTAGAAAACTGATCGACTTTAGGCTGATTACAGGAGTCTTCTTCTTATCTTGTCCTCTTTGATCGGAGATTGGCGATCATGATGGCTATTCTGACGTTGGACACCACAGCTCTGAGCAGTTCCGCTGAGGTACAACGAAACCAGTCGCGAAGATTCTTTAACCAAGAAATTCTTCTTCTTCCCACATCTCTCATCCCCTTATATTATCAAGTGAAGCATTTCATATCTTGGTCCACACATAATGTGACTCAGATATTCCATTTTCCTTTTTTGGATGTTTTAAACAAGCTCCTTTTCTGTTCTCATTCTCCGTAAGACTGTCTTGTTGAGTACTTTATCCGTTCAAGGTATTTTTTTTTTTTTAAGACCTCATAGGATCACTCTAGTTCAAGTTTAGGTCTGTTCCAGTGTTGGGTTTCTTTGAAAAGCGCGCTCTCTTAAGCGTGGCTTCCTTTCGTTTGGCCCACATTTTCTTAAAACGTTCCGGTCTTCGTCGGTAAACACCCGGTTGTACGCTCTTCTGGTTTTTGGTTCGAATGTTATCATATTAGTCTTGACTAGTTGGTTGTACTTAGCTGATTTTGTTAGCAGTTCTTGTTGAGTGATTCCGAATTCTTCCACATCCCGCTGTACCTCCTTCAGCCACCTAGATCTCAACACCTTATTCCAAAAATGGTTAATCAGCCGGTTCATAAGTCTGGACTTTCGGCTCTGAGTATGTGTCCTATTCTTTTCTTTCTAAAGTTATTTGTTAGTGGGGGGGATTAGTTTGTAGATTTCTTTGTTTGGGATTTACCACCTCTGTCCTTTCACCATGTGTCTTTTGTTCATGGACTTCCTAAGTATTTTTCTTTCTATTTTCTCAATTCTATTGGTGTCTCCTAAGCGATATGGCCCGAATAACGTTTCGCTGGGTAATTTTATAAAAAAACAAACATATTATTTAAATTTTTAAACCCTCAGAATAAGCAGGAACTTTCAAACAATAAACAAATATTCACTCAAATATATTCGGTAGGCCTGAGAAAAAGATAAAAATGTGGTAAAAATCCTTAATTTTTGGAAACAGCCATTTAAAATTATAACACAGTACTTACGCCGACTTATATTAGTAGTAGTTGCACTGGGTGTAGAGGTTAACGAAAAAAATATTTATAATTATCGTAGAAATATAATATTTACACCTTTTTATGCAAGAAATTTGAAACTACATTATGCAACAAAAAACAAAATCATAATTTTAAAATGTTCCGATCCATGACCCCCTTAGATATATTATCTAACGATTCAATCTGAATAATATGAATTGTTAAGGAAAGACTAGACAGAAAAAAATCGAAAAATACTCGATTTTCAGCTTTTTCATGATAATGTAGTTTGAAATTCCTTCTTTCAAATGGTGTATAAGTCATAATTATGCGTAGAGTAGAAATATTTTATTTTATTTTTAACAAATTACATTTCAAGTTTGTTGTTAGTCAGTAAGCCGAAACGTCATTTATCTTGTAAACTTTTCGTTATTGCGGTAAAATTTATTTATATAATAAATAAAAATTTTATCTTTTACATAAAACTGAATTATTGATAGTAAATTGAGTAAGTTGGTAGTAGCATGACAAAATGAATTATTTTGTACCTGTCGTATTTTGGAATATAATCTGTCGGGTTATGTCTTTTATACCTCTACTTCTGTTCTTAAATGCTTCAGTCATATAATTGGCTGTTACCCGTACAAAACATTACGAAACCAATCATACAACACCGTTTTATTTTTCACCGGTTTGGTTTTTGGGTTCATGTGATAAGAAACAGAACTATTGTTTGTAGCCCTGGAACTAGCAGATTGAGTGCAAATAATTTAACACTTCACCTGCCTGTTATGGGCAAAAGTAAACAATATACAGTGTTAAATAAATGAATTTTATAGTTACGTGTTGCCTTGTTATTGAAATAAGTAAGTTCTTGGTGTTCAAAAATATTGATAAGTAAACGACATAATCTTTACATTTACTTTGACAGTTTGAACGTTGTTTACTCACTTGCGTTTTTATCAAGTAGATTAATCACATAATAACATTGTACAATATTAATAAACTTTAAAATAAATTCAGTTTATTTCAAGAAACAAGGAAACTTCTGAATATGCATTTTTATTCGATAATGAGAAAAATCACACAATAACAATGGAAAAAGTTAGAAAAATAAAAAGAACAAAACATGGTCCAATGAGATGCGGATGATGTGTAAGACATGTAAATGAAATGTAGTCTTGTATAGACTCAGGTCGGCCATTCCGGAGAGAGTATGGTTAATTAAATCCAACTATAAAAGGACACCTTTTATCACTGTCTGTTATTCATATCCGTTTAAAATTAACTACTTTTACTGCGATTTGAACTAAGAAATCAGCTGTTAAACAGCTAACTCGCGGCGACGACCTTACCACTATACCAACCCTTAGGGTTTGTTCAAAAATATTAAGTTTTCATAAAGAAAACTTAATATTTTTATAACTTGGGGAGGTGATAGTAATGGTTAAAAGGTCATTCACCTATCTTCTAAAAGGATTTTTGTTGTAAGACTTATAAAATAAAATAATGTTATATAAGTAATAAATTGCAACCCTGCTGTGTTTGATGAAAATGGAGGAAAATATTGTGAAGGTTATTTCGTTCTAACGCAATAGTATTTCTACTGTCTCAAATAACAAACGCATCATACAGTTAAAACAAAACTAGAAAAATTAATCAATAAAAATATAAGAACCGCCTCCGTGGCGTAGTGGTTAGCGCGCTAACCTACAAACCGGAAGATTCCGGGTTTGATTTCTACCTAGGGTTTGGAAATTATTATGAGACAAAATCCACTGCTCCAGTTCCTAAACCCACACCGTAAAAAAAATTAAACAAATTAATTTTTATTTCCCTCTTCATCCTTAAGTCCTCTTCTTTTCTATGGTTTTCATTCTTCATTTAGGTATAACTTTATCTACTTGAATTTTCTTTAAATTTGGATAATATTTTCTCAATTTATCGTCAAATTGTTTATGATCTTCTCAAATTTTTTATGGCTTGGATGGTGGGTGATAGCAGATGGTTAGAATGGAAATAATAGGGGTAGGGTTGACCAGCCCAATCGCTATACAATCATATAATATATTCATATATACTCATACATACTCGATAGAATTACTACAACCTGCTTATATGTACAAGTAACGCCCTAAACCAGGGCGGAAAAAACTATATCATCCTCCTTACAAGATTCTATTCAAATTGTAAAATCAATTCAATTTTGCAGTGCTTCTTATAAATTTAATAATAAATTATCAAGAATATTAATTGCAAAATTTCATAAAACTACAAATTTTACAATAATATTTTAGAGGATCCAAATACGTGTACGGGTCGTTGTTTAGGTCATCAGCCGGAAGCCTGGTTTGAACCTCTAGAGGTTTTACTAAGTAAAACGAGGAGTGAGGTGGTTTACTTATGCCTTTCTCAGTGAGTTGAAAAGTAAGGTATACTTATCAGCATGCCGGACCCTCTGAAAACCATACTTATGCTTTGCAAATGAACCTTCACTTACATTCACCACAGAATCTGGATGTATAATGAAATTCATTACTTTCAGAAAAGATAACTCTGATTAGTGTCTTTCGCAACTCTACCATTTGTGTTCTTAAATGATTTAATCATTCTGTTGGCTGATCATGTGTGAAGAAAAAAAACTATTTTTTGTTGCCGTGGAACTAAAAGATTGGGTTCAAATAATTAACACCCCACGTGTCTGTTATG
The DNA here is from genome assembly GCA_035578175.1 of Catonia carolina. NCBI lineage: Eukaryota > Metazoa > Arthropoda > Insecta > Hemiptera > Achilidae > Catonia > Catonia carolina. Next base: position 64,924,593 of record JAQMRL010000004.1, on the reverse strand, counting down.
GGCACGGTGTACGGGTCAAGAAGTAGTAATGAAAATTTTATTTAGTATCTTTACAAACCACTGTTTAAAAATTTTTAAATATCCCATACCATTGTTAATCATTCAATTTAAATAAAACGGTACTTATAGTGAAAATTTTTTTAATGTAATTTCAATTTTATTGTTCAATTTTAGTTTATTCCATTTGTCTTTGGAACTATCTTCTCCGACCACTATAAAACTCATTTTAGTTAGCTTGCCATGCCAGTTTCAAATCATTTCATGAAAAGAATCATCCATCATAATAATTCATGAATCATTATCATTACAATACATAGGTACCACATTTTTTATATAATTTCACGCTGTATTCAAACACTGTATAGATTCACATTCACGCCATTCCTAAACATTAATCATCTCATTTACTAGTGGGTTCTCCATTAAAAAACAATTGTACAGTTGTAATTTTTTTCATATCCCTAACGTATGTACATTGTAATCTGTTCAATTCAGAACAATAAGCAACTTCATAACCCAATGAGATGAGGATGAAGTGTATGACGTGTAAATGAGGTGTAGTCTTGTACATACTCAGGCCGACCATTCCTGAGAGCGTATGATTAATTGAACCCCAACCATCAAAGTACACTGGTAACCACTGTCTAGGATTCAAATCCATATAAAAGTAACTACCTTTACTAAGATTTGAACCAGGAACTATCGTCTCCAAAAATCAGCTGTTAAACAGCTGACTCGCGGCGACGACTTTACCTCTAGACCAACCCGGTGGGTGGTTGTAAATAAAGATAAAGTTGAAATAAAAAAAAATCGTTGGAACTGTCGTAAATAAACGCTCTGCTCTACTATTGGCTGGATGCATTAAGTCACATAAAGAGCTTTCTTGTTAGCGACTTCGACGGGTTACGGAACCAGAATCGACGGTTTTAACTTATAATTATTTCCAGACCCTAGCCGGGAATCGAATTCGAGACCTTCCACCTCGTAGGATAGTTACAACAATATACAGCAATCTATTATTATTCATTTCTTATGTACCTGCTAAAAAACTGGTTGTTCTATTGACGTACAACGCATCCTTAGTGATAGACGGGTGGTTACCCAACTGAACGAGTGGTTGCCGAGATATTTGTTCTCAAACTCCACAGCATATAATTTAAAATCCGATAGTTGTCTGAACGTGATTTTAATTTAATTTTTAATTACTTATCGGCATTTCTTTTAAATATTTAAGCAATTTATTGAAAATTTATAAAAGAACTGAAGATTTCCTACAAGAATCTATAAATTGCTAGTTAAAAATCTCGCCGTGTTACATAACCGCTATTGTTATAACTTCAATAAAACTTCATTAAGTAACGTAGAAATGATTGAAGATTTGCGAGTACCTTGGTGCAATTTTTCTGGACGGAGTATTTTAAAATTGTTTAAATTGCTATAAATAAACACAGAAATGAGCACAGATTAAAGAAGATGACCTTGTTTTGACAGAGTTAATAATATCTAATAATAATCTAATTATAATTATGGAATTATAATCGTAATGCCAGGATTATATTAATTATTTATTAATATTGGCACTCGTCAAGAAATGAAACTGCCAAGTCATCAATTTACATACTATTAGGAAGTAGGAAGCCAATTCAAATATGGAAGAATATTCACCGGGTGTCACGAACATAACTTCTAATTAATTTTTTAACTTAACCGTACTTTCATTCAGGTGAAAAAATAAGTTCAACACTTACACACACGATTCAGGAACACTATAAATAAATAAACTGAACACTAAATCAATATTTTAAAAGGTCAGGTAGCCACCTCCGTAGCGTAGTGGTTAGCGCTTTAACCTACCACACGGAGGTCCTGGGTTCGATTCCCGGCCAGAGTCTGGGAATTTTTACAAGTCAAATCCCACAGTTACAGTCATAAAATCCACCGTAATCGCTAATAACCAAGCAGTTAATGCGACTTTAAATAAATAAAAGGTTCAGGTTTTCTCCAAGTTTGGTTTCAGCTCGTACTAGAATGACCGGTGAGCCTTTTTGCTTTTTCTTGCCCTATACGAATATATGGGAAAGGAAATTATTGTTTTCATTTCGATTTTTCAAAATTGAGTTTTCACCGGGGGGGCTGTGCAACCCCGAGAACACGAGAACACGTTTTTTACCACGAGAACACAGCCCAACCCGAGGGCTGTGTCTCGTAATAAAATATTGTTTTATTAAGACTGTAATATTTACGTGGATTTTAAAGGCAAACGTGTTATGTAATTCAAGTTGAGAAATTTAAAACCATAAATCTTATTTTTTGCGTTTTTTCCTATAACGCTTAGTTCAGCGTCAATTAAAAATTTCTGTATTTTTCTTATGTGTTCTTATATTTCTATATTTCTGTATTTTTCTCATCAAATTCGGTAAAAATTGACATTTTTTATGATTGCGGCCTTAGTATGTATATGTATTTTATGACAAAAGTTTATATAATCAAAGTTGTAATAATAAAGTTATAATCAAAGTAGGACATTAAAAAATGCGTTGTTGTTTAGGCCATTTCAGCACACTTCTCACCTCAGTGAGGAAGGCTGGTTTGAACCTTTAGAGAAATTACTAAGCAAAACGATGAGTGAGATGGTTTACCATGTCTTCCTCATTGAGGTGAGAAGTGTGCTTATCAGCATGCCAGGCCCTCTGAAAAGCATTTACCTTTCACCCTGCAAATGACACCATCATTTCGTTCACCTCAGGGTCTGGCTGTATAATAGAATTCATTACTCTCAGAGGAGATAACTCTGACTAGTGTCTTTTACACCTCAACCTTTTCTTTTCTTAAATGCTTCAGTCATATAACTGGCTGACCACGTGATAAGAAACAAAGCTATTTTTTGTAGCCCTACATCTAGCAGATCGAGTGCAAATAATTGAATACTCCACCTGCCTGTTATGGGCAATAAAAAACCTACATCTTGTATTTCTAGAAAATTTTATTTCCACAGAGCTTAGTTTAGCGTGAACTAGTGATTTTCTGTATTTTTAAGCCCTTAGGACTTAAACTTTTTTAAGGGTTGGGAGACTTAACAACGTGTTTTTTTCTGGTGAAAACTTGATATCGCACACAGGCACACACACACACACACACATAGACCAATCGGTAATAAGTTACAAGTTTTTTAGGCTCAGGGGATCTGTAAACGTGTATTTCCGGTGAAAAATTGACTTCAAAAATTTACAAGAAAACATAACTATCCTTACCTATACTTCATATAGGGCAAGAGCAAGTAAAAAAGGAGATTTAATTTTGATTTTCACTGTACTTCCTCTAATGCAAGATAATTGTTATTATATTTGTGAATCACCCTGTAGGGCAAATTAAGCTGCATATGAAGAGAGCAAGAGGCCTTTATCATATGCTTAATAAGCACTGGAACGTAAACCCATGTATGCATTGTTTGTTTATTGACACGACAATGAATTTAATTTGCCTTAAAAAGTTACGATGGAAATTTAAATTTATTTGACACATTAATAAATATATTTTTATTAACACTTTTTCGTATTTAATTTATGAATCTTAATAATGCCGAGGTTATCCCTTCTTTAATAGGTTTCTCTGTAGACCTTCTGATCTGACATAATTATTACATTCATTTTCTCTACTTTTAATAATATTTAAATATAAGAAATCTTATTTAATTTGATTTTAATTATTTCTGGCCTACTAAGAACATTGTAGAGTAAATTTCCTTTTTATGATTTCTTATTTTCATTTGTAAACAAAATTTTTTCGGTTTTTTGTTTGTGTGATCTTTGACGTTCACACTCATTGTAGCTTTTGGACGTTCAATCTTATCATTAAAATCTCTGAATTACTTACTTTCATCCTCAATAGGCCTACATATATTTTTTTCACACCTTCCGTATTAACTCCATCACTTGATAATCAATCTTCACTTTCCTAATCGTCATTAATTTTTTTTGGATATGTCACTAAAATAATAAAATATTTTCTCCCCAGATTTAGTTTTACTAGAATGGATCTATTTAGAGCAGAAGTGTTCAAGGCAAAATTTTTATTGTGATAATCAACCTCCATTAGTACACATGAAACTCCAAGAAGAGAAAATCTTTTTAAATCCGTTTTTCATCTAAATGAGAACTGAGTCCCCAGAAATTTAGTAAATGAAAGAGGTTCAAAAAAATTTTTAAAGACATTCTGAGAGAATTCGATTCATATGAGCTTTGATGAATTCAGACGAGTTTGTTCCGGTCTCCTGCTGGATGGGTGACAGTAGCTGGGGGATTAGTCCTGTTTCTTCTTGTTTTATTAAAATGATATATTGATAATTATATTAATTTTTTATACTATTTATATTTGATTTATTTATTAAATATTATAGAAATTATTTAATGTTAATCAATATTATTACAAAATATTAATATTGATTTTTTTATCAATTCTGTTTTTTTATTTATCTCTTAAGTTATTTAACTGATTAATTTCTGTTTTTGGTATTTTCTCTTTTTTATATAATATTGCTGTCTATTTCTATTTATTTTATTGAAGAAAACTGGGCTTCTGTTGCTTCTATAAATCATAAATAAATAAATAAATAATGTTTTTGCATAGAAATAACGCACCCTCAATTTTTTAACTTCGTTGTTAACCCTTTATAGGTCTTTGGTAAGTATACTTACCACTGGCAATAAGGTTGATTTTATTTGAGAATGAGCAATGCAGTTGAACCTTATTGGCATTTTATGATGATATAGATGTTCTCTGTTAAGTAGGCTATCCACATATTGAAATTAGCGCGCAGCAACCATTTTCTTCATGAGTGCACGAATGTGGTAACTTTTTATACCAGTGTACGCTATCGCTTTGTGTTGTTGTTACTTTTGTACAGTGCTTAGAAAATTCTAGTTTTTAACGGGAAAGCAAGCATTCATGCTAAAATAAAGTTGAGATACGTTATTCTACGCATTCTTCTGTTAAATAATACTACAAGTTGTTTTAATAAGCATTCTTACCACTAAACATTATGTGATTTCCATTTCAAAAAACGTTCCTTGGTAAGTATACTTACCAGAGCTTAACAACAAAATAGAGCAATATCTCAATGTTATGGCTCTAGAAATACATTATTCAAGTCCCTGTACAGCAAAATTTAACGTTTCACAACATATAAAGGGTGATTCAAAAAGAGCGCCGGTTTTTAAACGGCTGGTAAATTTTTGTTTATCGGTTGGCAACATTGTTTGACCTCATTTCTATTTTGGAGAACATTCCGATTGACGATTCAGTTGTAGTTTCTCTTGTATGCACAGCGAGTGACAGTTTGGTGCGGCTTTTGGTCGGGCGGTGTCATCGGCCCTTACTTTTTTGAAAATCAAGAAGGACAAGCCGTGACAGTAAATGGAGACCGATACCGTACGATGATTAGGGAGTTTTTGTGGCGTCATTTGGATGGAATGGACATTGACGAGTTGTGGTTTCAGCAGGATGGTGCCACCTGTCACGCTGCACGAGAAACAATGTTGTTGCTCCGTGAACGGTTCCAGGATCGCATCATTTCTCGTAATTCCGACCATCAATGGCTACCAAGGTCGTGTGACTTGACGCCTTGTGACTTTCATCTTTGGGGTCAACTGAAGTCATTGGTGTATGCCAATAAACCCCGAAACATCAATGACTTGAAGGAGGAAATTCGACGGGTTATCGGGCAAATGGAAGTCGAAACTTGTCGTGCAGTAATATCCAATTTCATGGACAGAGTTGATGCGTGCCAGCGCAGTAGAGGAGGACACATGCATGACATCATTTTTACTTTCTCTTGCCTATATGAATATATAGGAAGGAAAGTATTGTTTTCATGTCGATTTTTCAAAATCGAGTTTTCACCGGATCTATACGTTTTCAGACCCCCTGAAGCCAAAAAATATGTTTTTAGCGATTGGTCTGTGTGTGTGTGTGTGTGTGTGTGTCTGTGTGTGAACAGAATATCTCAAGAACGGAACATCGTACGAACTTGAAACTTGAAACTTAAGTTACATACCACTACCGGACCCGACACGAACATTTTCATCAAAATCGGTCAACCGGAAGTAGTAGTTTATTCGTATAATTTTTCACTTTTTGCGATTTTTTCAAAAACTGGTCCTACGATTTTTTTTTAAATCGCCTGGTTTACTCAATTTTTTTATTCTCTACAAGATAGGGTAGGCGCCATGTTTGCTGAAATTCTGCGTGAGGCTGTTTTTACGTAAAAACATTTTCTTTTTAAGATTGCGGCTTTAATATGCTTTTTAGCGCAAAACGTTATATAATAAAAGTTGTAGAGAAATTAAAATTCTACAACTTTTATTTCAAACATTTTTTTGTATAACGCTTAGTTTAGCAGTAATTAGCAATTTTCTGTTTTTTTCTCACGAAAACGTGTGAAAAATCTATTTTTTTAAGATTTCGGCCTTAGAATGCATTTTACGACAAAGGTGTGTATAATAAAATTTGTAGGAAATTAAAAGATCTACAACTTTTATTTAAAGCATTTTTTGTACAGTGCCTAGTTTAGCGTGAATGAGCGATTTTCCGTATTTTTAAGCCAAACTGAGGTCGATTTTAATTTTGCGTATTTCACTAATGTTTTTTGAGGTTAGTTTTTTGTTTATTTCTAATATTTTATTACTAATGTTAGATTTATTGTTAATTATTTGCATTGGTAAGAGAAAGTTGTGTGAGTGTTTCACACCAGATTTTTTATATAATATTGCTGTCTATTTCTATTTATTTTATTGAATAAATTGGGCTTCTGTTGCTTCTATCTATTATAAATAAATAAATAATGTTTTTGCATAAAAATAACGTATCCTCAATTTTTTAACTTCATTGTTAATTCCTTAACCCTTGGATATTGGTTTATTCTTCTTACAGTTTCTATCCGTTCCGGATGTTGATAACCATATTATTACCTATTATTAATTTGTTAACTGCTTCCTGAATAGTTCTATCGTAGTCATGGAGTATCTATCTGTTTCAAAAAGTTTTTATCCATGAAATTTCTCTACCCATACCCCTTTTCCCGAGTTCGCTTTCTGGAAATATTATTTGTAGAATTTGGTATCTGCTGTCATTTACTATAATATGACTTAAGTATTGGAATTTTAGGGTTTTTACAATATTAAATGTTACTTTCTTTTCATCTATTCAAATACCGTCTGCATTAGTAGCAATTGTAAAACAGTTAGACGTAAAACAGAAAAATATCATCTATTCAAGAATCTCTTTAATTTGTAATACGGCTCATCCATGACACTTTCAATACAGAACTACACCTTAATTATTTAAACCTTTTACCAGCTGCCTTCGCCACGCCCAACCCAAAAATAGCTAAACATGTAAAACCCAGCGGCTTATTCTACATTTAAAAGCAACACAACAACTCTACGCACAGAATTGTTATGTTTATGAGACGCTGGAGAAATACAGTAGAGTACCGATTTTCCGTGGATCGTTTAACCGGGGTTTGGATTAACCGTGCGATCACTAGAAATTTTTTTTTTTTGGTTTAACGTCCGACTGTTTTGCTAATTGCTGCTAATGCAGACGGTGAAGGATGAAATGAATTTTTTGTAACGTATGAAAAAATGCCATGCCCGAGTGGGATTCGAACCCAAGACCGCGTGATAAGAGGCGAGCACGTTACCAGCTCCTAAAATAAGTTGCAAAGAAGCTTTAACCGGTGCCGAAACATTACTAACTTTCATGGAAAATCAGGATGACGCAGATTACGTGGACATTTTACATATTCGTGGTTATATAAGCAAATAAAAGAAAAAATATTGCGGCATAAAATGAAACAAAGTAAAATAACAGATTTTTTGTGATTTTTTTTGGTACGTAGTTTAAAGTAAGACTTATATAAATTTATGTAGTAAATATTTTTATTTCAATACAATTTGTTTATTTATTTCCGATATCCGATAGTATTAACATGTATTAATCAGTAGAATAAAACATACGCGTAACTGGTGGTTTTGTTTATGACGTACGTGGTCTCGACCGAATCGGGTTGTATTATCCGTGTTTTCCGGTTATCCGGTATAGTTATCCCCCCAATTACCACGGATAATCGGTATTATACTGTATTGCGTCATCATCAAGGTTTTCGGCATTACGACTACAAAGAATTAGTGGTTTTATACAGCCAGACAGTAGCGAATATGTATATTATTTGTAATTTTGCAAATGAACTAGAAGAAATATTTTACTACTCAGCAAATTATATTGTAAGGACATCTTGCATTAAGAAGAAAATACATTAAAATAAATAACCACTTTTTTTTAAATGTGCTAATTTGCTTCATTTAAAAAAAATCTGAAAAATAACTTGACTGATGAAAATGTTTAGTGTACAAGAATTCCTTTCTAAATTATATTACTTCATTAAAATAAAAAAATAAATTAATTAAAATCCAAAACAAATGCTAAGGAAACCGTATGTCTAATAACCGTATGTCCGTATGTCTTATTGTCTAATAATATTATAAAATGACACACTATTACAGTAAAACCCTGTTTATCCGAACCCCGCTAAACCGTAACGAAGTTACGGCTTAACCAAAACGGATCCGTTTTTATTTAATTTGGTTATTAATTGCTGTAATGTATTTGAATACTGCATATAATGCCCAGTTCTGAATTTAATTTAAATACGTAGCGTCGTTAAGGCACCGTGTCCATAATGCGTACGTTTTTTTTATTTTGTTTTAGGTTGCCTTAGGTTTTGTTAAACAGTGTGAGAAAATTTCACTATCGTACTTCCAATAAAACGATGGCGTGAAATTGCCGCACAAACCGTTTTCATCAAAAATCTCAGACTTTTTAAGAATACTGTACTGTAATTCAAATAACATCTTCTTCTCTTAAAATTACTTTATTTTCGTCTGTACTTAGGGTTCTAATAAACAATCGTAAAATATTGTATATTCCCTTTTACTGTTTTTAAACTCAAAAAAATATGTCTGCTTGTTATATGAAATCGGGTCCACCCCCTATATTTCGGTTAAGTGAAGTTTAACTGTACTTAGCAAGCTTGCATTAATAGAAAATGTGTGATTAAAATAATATGTACACTATTAACTTATAAGTTTTTGACATGTCCTATACACTTTCTCGGGAGTCTCCTGGAAGCAATTAACATAAAAAACACTTTTTGGCTTCAGTGGGTCACGAAATGGGAAGACCAGTTAATAAAACCCAGGTGTAGACAATTTGGCACCATCACAATACTTATTTACTCGACGCTAAAGATAAAGAGCGTAAAAGTATATGACAGTACAATGGACTTAAATATTTATTTATTTTAACATCTGTGGTTGTAGAATGACAGTTTCTTGGCATTGTTAAAACTGTTCGTCAGTTTGTTATTTGACATGGTTTTAAGAAGTGTTTTTACAATAAATAATATTGTTTTATTCATCTTATCTGACATCCTGTTTTTGTAAAGGATACGGGGGTAACGGAGGTTCAATTTTTTATCATAGTATACCATATTCTATTTATTTTTAGATAATGTGCTACTGAGAATTATTTAATAAATTCGAAACAAAGGGATTGTTTTTATAAAAACTTTGTTCTAGTATAGATGTTATTTATCATTTGAAAAATGTATAAAATAAGACGTACTTAAATAGGTAAGCAACAGAAAGGTGTATTAAATAAACTGGTTTACTGTTCTTCCATTTTTTTCTCAAAATAATCTTAAATATTTTTTTGCTTATTTTAGTTTATTAAATTTACAGTATACAAGAAATTTATCACCTTACCATCGGTTGCTTTTTAAGTTTAAAAAACTTACGCACGTTTCGGTGTTTTCACCTTCTTCAGAGCAATTTTTTTTTTTTTTAATTCCTAATATGTGTACGTTGCAATCTGTTCAATTCAGAACAATAAGCAACCCCATGGACCCAATGAGATGAGGATGATATGTATGACGTGTAAACGAGGTGTAGCCTTGTACACACTCAGGCCGACCATTCCTGAGAGAGTATGGTTAATTGAACCCCAACCATCAAAGTACACCGGTAACTACTGTCTAGCACTCAAATCCGTATAAAAGTAACTACCTTTACTAGGATTTGAACCAGGAACCTTCGTCTCCAGTCAACCACGGTATCACATCTGGTTGTGGGTCCACCTCTTTTCTTGAAGCATCATGTGGTCGATAAATATTTCACACCAAAAATATATCAGTCAACCACGGTATTAGGCGTAATGCCGAATTCCCGTTGTATTGAGCATTGCCTGGCTGGTGATAGATGTATGAGAACGGTCATTAATCTGAATAATTTGCGATCGATATTCTGGATTGCTCCAGGAAAGATCTATCCCGAGCATCAATCGCTTGAAGCCGCATTTGCTTTACCGTGTGCTTCTGCTTGATGATAGAACTCTGTCAACAAAAAGTTAGGTTTGTTCTACCCAACTCACGCAGCCTGCATCACAATTAATTTCACCTTTGGACACTCCATGGGGAATTAAAAAGTTGCCACTCATTCACTTACCCCACGAAGTACTCTAAAAAAAAACACGTTTCACTTGTCTCACTGGTCCGCTATTTTTCTACTGAAACAGATATAGTAGTAAACAACGTATGTGTTCACTGTTTTGTTTGTGCTACACTACACAATGTAACAGACAATGCCTTCATTAGTACAATCATTGTGAATAGCTTATCGTTAAATATGTACGTTTATAAATTTTTATGACTTTAAATGTTATAAATAGAGAGAAAGTCCAAAATTTTATTATTTAGTTCAAATAAGTTATGGCTTAGTATAACCTATAATTTTGGATAATAGTTTCACGATGAGTTGTCAAACACATATATAGTTTATTCTAAGCCATAATCTTTTGAACTAAACAATATAATTTTGGATTCACTCTGCCTATAACATTTTAATTTGTGAAAATTTATAAACACATATTTAATGATAAACTATTCACATGGTTGTACTATTGAAGCCATTGTTTCATTTTCGTCTGATTTTCGTCTCCGAAAATCAGCTGTTAAACAGCTGATTTTGGCGACGACTTCACCCATAGACCAACCTGGTGGGTTAAGAGCAATATTAAAATTAAAAATTAAAATTTAGAATGGTGTTTCCATTCAGTTATTTAAATTAAAACTGTTTTTTTAGAGTTTTAATCTACCACCGAAACCACCGGTACCACCGAAGGCGCGTGAGTTTTTTAAACTTAAATAAGCAACCAAAGGTAAGGTGATAAATTTCATTTATACTGTAACTTATATTAATGGTTGGCAGAGGATACATTTCAAAAAATTATTTGTGGTTATTAAAATTGTATTAACATTGTGGTCATTAGAGACTATCTTGGGTTAAAGATGGGTTTGAGCGTGAAATATTTTTCTATATTCTAGCCGGGAATCAAATCCGTGACCTTCCGCTTTACAGTGCAGCTCACTAACCACTGGACCATGAAGTCGGTTTATTTTATAAATTTTTGTTATCGTCTAATACTTTCAAAAAAATTATCGGTATCAATTTTACTATTTTCGAATGTAGAGTAATATTTTTGATACAGATTATAAAAATAAGATCGCTGAACCGGTAAAATTTACTCCTGAATTAATTAAAAATTTGAAATTTTTTTATCAAATTTTATGCGGCAAAAACTTGGAACACTGGTTTGGCATGAGCATTTACGTTTTCTACGCTTAAAAATCTATAAAAATCCCAAATCTTCCAATGTGCATTCAAATGGCTGACAATTTCCAAATTATTGGAAATTGTATAATTTTCAGCCGATTCTAAAATATGAGAAATTACGCCAATTAGTCTTCATGAGAGCAACAAAATTGATTAGACATCGTATCCGTCAATAAATTGTCGAAGAACAGAAATTCATAGATACAAATAATTTGTAATAATTACTTTGAACAATTGTATACCTTGGACAATCGAATTGGCACAAGCAGCTTCAATGTTTATCTACTCCACTGTTCGCCCCTCGTCATGCAACGACGGTACAGTCATAAAAGTATACAATCGCTACTGTAATGTACGACCCACGCACGGTCGCTACGCTTTGTTTTCACTGTTCTTACTAGATCTGTTGGACATAATGTGTTTTCATATGTGATTTTCTGTTCATTATATATTCAGACCAATTTTTTTAATTAGTTGCGTGCGTCTGTAAAGTATAGTTTAATGCGTGTTTGCAGTTTCGTTCTAGTAATTTATAATTTAAATTTTTACTGGGACAAATTAAATACATATTTTAAAATGAAATAATTATTTGTATGTTTGTACATTGAAATAAGGTTGTAGGCTTTTGTGTGCATTAAAATTTCCAGACCTCGTTGAAAGAATAGGTTATGGATATACTTTATGCGGAACTGTGTGTACACGTTGAGCAAGAGTTGTCTTAGTTTGAATTTTCCACAGTATAATACTTACTACATGTAATTTGTTATAATTATGAAATTATTATCTAATTGTAACAATATAATTATTGTGTGTTGTTTAGGTCACCAGCCGAAAGGTTGGTTTGAACCTCTGGAGACTTTACTAAGTAAAAGGAGTGAGATGGTTTACCATTGCCTTCCTCCCTGAATGGAAAAGTATGTTTCTCAGCATCCCAAGCCATCTAAAAAGCAACTACTTTCCACCGTGAAAATGTCACATTCACTTCATTCACCCCAGAGTCTGGCTGTATAATGAAATTCATTACTCTCAGAGGAAATAACTCTGAAGTGTTTTTTGCACCTCTACCTCTTCTGTTCTTAATGCTTCAGTCATACAATTAGCTGACTACGTGATAAGAAACAGAACTATTTTTAAAGCACTTTTTTGCAGCAGCAGATCGAGTGCAATTAATTTAACACTCCACCTGCCTGTTAAGGGCAAGAAATTATTGGAGTTGACAAAAAATATGTATGAAACCTAGGGTTTACCACCATTTTTGTTTTTCTTTACCTTTTGTGAGCTAACTCAACATGTTTTTTTTGTTTCAGATGATTATTAAAATAAAACAAATATTGTAAAATGTAACTAAAAAAGTTACACCATTCATAATATCAACAGAATTATTAAAAAACAAAAAAATGGATCATTATATTCCAACATTAAGTTTATCAACTGTTATTTTATTATTGATTCTATGTATCAATGGGAATGTACATTCTGAACAATTACATTCATCAACTCCCTTGCTAGAATTTGATAGTTATCATAACTATGATGAGATGACTGACTTTTTAACAAAATTTACTGAAGAATATAAAACATTTACAAAAATGTATTCAGTTGGAAGATCTATAAAAAGTAAGTAAAATGTTTTCATTTCTTTCTTCAATTGATTGTTTTAGGGGTGGTTCACACAGAATGCGATCTGCGTCCTCCGTTCCGGATAAATGAATGCACTCCGATTTCAAGTGCGATTTTCCCTGTCACACAGAATGCATTCAGTTTAATTGGTTAGTCGCAATGAGTTCTTCATCAGAAGAGGAAGAAGCTTTTACTCTATTGTTGTTATCTCTGAAAAAGAAAAACGTACAGCTGGGGATACAATATAAACGAAACCGATTAAAATATGGGAATAACTATGAACAGAACTTTCATCTCATGAAGACTGCTTTTAGAGATATTTTCATGTCATATAAATAACGACAGCAACGAACTGCCTGAATGAACTTTTCTGTTTCGATTGATATATCACAATTTTCTTACAAACAGTACAATTTTTATGACGAACATGTTTGGATCGCAATGCATTCAGTTTCAAACTGTCCTGTAGATGTGTTAAGTTTCTGCTCGCAGCGTTCTGCTGCCACCTGCACGATCAGAATGCACTCTGTGTGCCATGCTTCACTAATAACTACGGCATACAAAAAATATTTGCACGCTACGATCAATTGCCCGGAATGCAGGACCTAGATCACGTTCTGTGTGGCAGGTCCTACCTCATAATACCAATCTATTTATAATTTCTCCAAACTATTAGGTACAAAATTTAAGATTGTTGATGTTGTTGTTTAGGTCATCAGCCAAAAAGCTATTTTGAATCTCTAGAGGTTTTACTTAGTGGAATGAGAAATGAGGTGGTTTATGAATGCCTTCCTCAATCAGTTGTAAAGTATGGTTATCAGCATACCAGACCCTCTGAAAAGCACATATTTTTCACCATGCAAATTATACCTTCACTTCATTCACCACTGGATCTGGCTGTATAATGATACTCATTACTTTTAGAGGAGATAACTCTGATTAGTGTCTTTTACACCTCTACCTCTTCTGTTCTTAAATGATTTAGTCGTTCAATTGGCTGACAATGGCTACTCACAACAGACAGGTGGAGTGTTAAATTAATTTCACTCGATCTGCTAGTTCCAGGGCTACAAAAAATAGTTTTTTTTCTTATCATATAGTCAGTCAGTTATATGACTGAACTATTTAAGGACAGAGAGGTAGTGGTGTAAAAGGCACTAGTCAGAGTTATCTCCTCTGAGAATAATGAATTTCACTATACAGCCAGACCCTGTGGTGAATGAAGTGAAGGTGTCATTTTCAGGATGGAAAGTAGGTGCGCTGATAAGTATATTCTTTGAAGTCAGTGAGAAAGGCAATAGCAAACCACCTCACTCCTCGTTTTTACTTAGTAAAACCTCTAATATGCTTTTCATGATTGATGAGCTCTGCTGTTCCACGGGTTTAGACCAAACAGAATGTTTGCCACTATTGTCAGATTGTACCTGACAAACATTACACACGCATGAGTATAAGAGCCACAATAGTTCATTCGTGTCTTGCATCTCATACTGACCACATCAATTATAGAGCACGTTAACATGCAATGCTTTATAATATAAACAGCTGGTTGTATGTTTATAGGTTATAATTGTAATTGAAAGACCAAAAAAAATGGCTGACAAAATATTTAACAGAGCTACAAGAGCAAGTATTGGCAACGTTGCTGGCAAGACATTGGCTAGCTATAAATTGGGTAGGGAGCAATGAGTACATTCAGAGCTCATCAGCCTTGAAAAATAGTATAGAGGGTCAAACCAGCCTTTTGGCTATTGACCTAAACAACAATATGTCATAAGATACAGAACTATTTTTTGTATCCCTAGAACTAACAGATTGATTGCAAATCTTTTAACGTTCCACGTGTCTGTTACGGGCAGAATATAAGAATAAAATAATAAAAATCTTCATAAAAAAACTGAATGGGGTTTGTAGATTTTCTCAAGAAATAAGCTAATACAGTATTTCTGATAAAATTACGTTTTTTTGTTTTATATTGTTTACTAATGATGATAAATTGGTTATATTTTTTACTATTTGTTTTGTCAAGAGAAAGTCGTGTGAGTGTTTCACACCAGATTTTTCCCTAAATACTGGTTTTGCCCCATGTGTTGGCGTAAAATCATTTGTAACATGGTAAGTATTTTTCATAAAGCAATTTTTTAGGATATTATTTTGTAACGTAATACTATTTTCCTGTATGTAAGGCATCAAAATCGGTCCATACCCAAGCAAAATGTACTAATGTTTGAAGATCACTACGTATGGTTTCCTTGTTATTTTTTTTTTTGACATGAGGTTTGGTATCAGCATTATAGATATTTGATAAAAAAACCTACCATGATATTTGATATGTATTTAGTTTATAAATGAAATAAATATTCAATACTTAATTTAAATTTTTGTACACCAAACATATTTTTACTTAAGTATTTGTATTATTAAATATTGATAAATAGTTGCCTTGAATGTTTATGTATTTAAAGAAAGAATGTTTAATAATATGTAAGATTTAGCACAGAATTCATAGTTAAGAAAATTTAATACATATTTTCTTTTTTGCATTAATTTACTTAAAAGTAAAATAACTGTGCTAAATTTAGTGACATTCTTTCTGGAATATTTCACTTTATAAAAAAGTAATATTATATAAATCTAAATCTAAGTAGTATTATTTAATCATTGAGATATCAATTTCCTTGACATTTAACATCTTTGATCACTTTAAATTAATCCACAAATGAAAAAATTAGCCTTCATTCTGATATCTTTTGTATGTATAAATTACACTTCATGATGTGTGGATTATAAGATTGTTTTTCCTCGTATAGGGCCAATTTTAGACCCCATGAGATCACTTTAGACATTTCTGGAAGTTCTTTTTACAATACACATTGTCAGCATTCGCTCACTGTAGGTTTTCCCCTTTCTACCGCTCTGTTTTTACTCTTTATGGAAGCCCTTAAAGATTGTAATTAGCAGTGTGAATTTGGTTCGGTTCATTAAGTTTTCTTGGTTTTTCAATATCCTTTCTGACTTCTTTACACCATTTATCGGACAACTTAGGTCTATTGTTTATGTTGTTTAGGTCATCAGCCAAAAGGCTGGTTTGAACCTTAGAGGCTTTACTAAGTAAAACAAAGAGTGAGTTGGTTTACAATTGCCTACCTCACTGAGTAGAAAAGAACGCTTATCAGCATGCTGGGGGCTTTGAAATGCACATATTTTCCACTCTGCAAATGACACTTCCACTTCATTCACCAAAGGGTCTAGCTGTATAATGAAATCCATTACTTTCAGAGAAGATAACTCTGATTAGTGTCTTTACACCTTTACCTCTTCTGTTCTTAAATGATTCAGTCATTTAATTATCTGACAATGTATTAAGAAACAGAACTATTTTTGTAGCTTTGGAACCTGCAGATCGAGTGCAATTAATTTAACACTCCATCTGCCTGTTTTGGGTATGGAAAGAATGTCTTCAAGTTATATTGTGAAAAAATATGGAAATAAAGTTTTGTAGTAAAATTCATTACTTTCAGAGGAGATAACTCTGATTAGTGTGTTTTACGCCTCTACCTCTTCTGCTCTTAAAATGGTTCAGTCATTGGTAATTGGCTGACCATGTGATAAGAAATAGAACTATTTATTTTAGCCCAGCAACTAACAGATTGAGTGTACTTGACACTCCACCTGTCTGTTATGGGCAATCTATTGTTTAACGACTTAAAAATGTTTTTTTGTCAATCGGTTGTCATCCATTCTAAATAAGTGTTGAAATTTTAGTCTTATTTTTCTAATCATTTCCATTAATCGTTCATTTTCCTAGTAAAGTTTTTCTCGACCTCTTAACCTATATTGTCGGTCCATTATCTTCAAACCCATTTTTTCCAGATGATCTTTCTCTCAAATTTTTCTGCTTCTCTCAGTCTAGCCTTCCCGGGTCATTCTAAGGCACTCACTTGTGTACAGACACACAGATTTTATCACAGTATTATAATGTCTAATCTTGGCTTGTCTTGAGAGTACTTTCTTCTTGTACAAGGGATGAGTTCCTCAAAGCGCACCGGCCATCTTGCCTCATATCTTGTTGTTCACAATTACAAGATTGTTTGTGAAATTGTCTCTGAAAATTAAGTTCGCTGTTTAATTTCTAGCACTGTAACTTAATAGTATAGGGCTGGCACTGCGGTTATCATAATTCTTTTTATACTTCTTCCAAGATTCCTTGGGTTGGGTCCAACAAAACTCATCTCCGCCTCTTTCGTTTTGCTGACCCATCTTTTTTATAAACTTTTATATATTATATAACTGCATCCAGGAGACTCCATAAGGGAGTATAGGGCATGCCGAGAACTGTACTCCATCACTGTCTTAGCGTTCCTGAGAAAAATTCACCTTTGTACAGAAAAAAATATTTGTTTTTAAAAAATCGCGTTTGAAGTTTAAATTACCACAAAGTTTATAACATGTTATTAAATTCTACCTTAGTACATCCCAGAAGAAGATAAAAAAGAATATGATGAATAAACAGACCAAATTTCATACAGCTGGCTCAAATCTTTCTTAAGGTACAGATTTCTTTCGTAAAAATACAAAATGGCAAATTAATAAAAACGAGGCATTTTTTGAACTTGTTTACAGGAACTTTTTTCTGTGTATTGATGGACAAAATGCAAATGTGTATAATAAATCCCTTTTGTGTTGTATTCTGTATACCTTACAAAAGGTTGGTGTAACTTTATGATTAGATATTTGCGAATTTTTTTTGTCATCAGTCTCTCAACTGGTTTGATGCAGTTTTCCAAGCTGTTCTGTCTTGCACAAGTAATTTTATATCTACATACCTGTAACACCCTACATCTTTTGTAGTTTGCTTTATATATTCTAACCTTTGCCTCCCCCTACAATTCACTCCCTCTATAGTACCCTCCATTATTGATAGAACAATACCTGGATGTCTTAAGATATGGCCCACTAGCCTATCCCTTCTTCTTGTCAGATGCTTCCATACACTTCTTTTTTCATCCACTCGCCTAAGAACCTCTAAATTACTTACCTTGTTCACCCACCTAATCTTTAAAATTTTCCTGTAACACCACATTTCAAAAACTTTATCCTCTTCCTTTCTACAGCCCCTATCACCCACATTTCACTCCCATATAATGCTACACTCCAAACATAATGTTTTAAGAAATTTTTCCTACTCTGTATACCAATGTTTGTAGTCAGTAAGCTGTTTTTCATTTCAAAGGCTTTTCTAGCTTGAGCAATTCTACTTTTGACATCACTTGTGCTTCTACCATCCTGTGTTTTTTTACTCCCTAGATAGCAGAATTCCCTAACTTCATATATATTTTCGTTGCCTACTTTTAAAGTTCCCATCTCTTCTAAACCACTCCAGCTGCTGCACAACACTTTCGTTTTGTTCTCATTAATTTTCATGAAGTAATTGTTTCTCATGATCTCATCCGTTCCTTTTAAGATATCCTCTAGTTCTTTCTTTGTCTCGGCTAATACTACTATATCATCGGTGAATCTCAGCATTTGTATTGTTTCTCCTTTGCAAATTTATTGTACTGATATTGTTATTTTTATTGCGTAATTTATATGTTAATTAGGTAATTGTAAGTTAAGAGTGTCACATGAATATTGATTGTCCTTGTTAATTTACATGATTTGATGTAGATGATGAGGGCTTGTTGTTCCAGAAAGAGAGCTGTGGGTGGTTGAGGTACACAACATGGTTCAGAATGCAACGTCATCAGTTGGAATACCTCAAGTCAAGGTTATTGGTAACATACATGGTAACGAACCTGCTGGTCGTGAAGTTATCCTGCACATGATTGAGGTAGTTATCATAATCACACATATGTATCTTTTGCTGTTAACTATTAGATTTGTCTGTTACTCAAGAAATTTTGTAGATTTTATTGGTTTAATGATTTTTTAAATTGCTAATTGTAGTTTTATTAACTGATTTGTTTTTTACTTTCTCTTGCCTATATGAATATATATATAGGAAGGGAAGAATTGTTTTCATGTCGATTTTTAAAAATCAAATTTTCACTGGATCTACACGTTTTCAGACCCCCTGAACCCAAAAAACATGTTTTTAGCGATTGGTCTGTGTGTGCGTGTGAACAGAATATCTCAAAAACGGAACATCGTACGAACTTGAAACTTGAAACTTAAGTTAGATACCACTAGAGGACCGTCACGAACATTTTCATCAAAATCGGTAAACCGGAAGTAGTAGTTTATTCGTGTGATTTTTCACTTTTTTATGATTTTCTCAAAAACGGCTCTTATGATTTTTTGTTAAATCGCCTCATTTACTTAATTTTTTGTGCTCTACAAGATAGGGTAGGCATGTCTGCTGAAATTCTTGAGGAGGCTGTTTTCTCGTAAAAAAATTGTTTATTTAAGATTGAGACTTTAATATGCATTTAAGCGCAAAAATGTATGTAATAAAAGTTGTAGAGCCGGCCGCATTGGCGTAGTTAGTAATGTGCTCACCTCTCATCATGCGGTCATGGATTTGAATTCCACTCAGGCACGGCATTTTTCATTCGTCTCAAAAAATCATTTCATCCTCCATTGTAAACAGTTACACCCCAACGTCATTGCTAATGACCGTTGCAGTTGATGCGACCTAAAATAAATTAATTTAAAAAAACAGACCTACAACTTTAAAACCTACAACTTTTATTTTAAACATTTTTTTGTATATGCTTAGTTTAGCAGTAATTAGCGATTTTCTGTTTTTTTTTCTCACGAAAACTTGTAAAAAAATTGATTGTTTTTTAAGATTTCAGCCTTAATATGCATTTTACGACAAAAGTGTATGTAATCTAATTTATAGGAAATTAAAAGATCTACAACTTTTATTTAGAGCATTTTCTTTACAAAGCCTAGTTTAGCGTGTAAGAGTGATTTTCCGTATTTTTAAGCCTAACTAAGGTTGATTTTCATTTTGCATTATTCACTCATGATTAAAATTAGGTTATATTTATTGAGGTTAGGTTTTTGTTTATTTCTTATGTTTTACTACTAAAGTTAGGTTATATTGTTCATTATTTGCATTGGAAGAGAAAGTTGTGTGTGTATCTCACCAGATTTTTTAAAATTATTATTGAAAGTCAGATCAGCTGCTTGGTTATTAGTGACTACTTTGGATTATGTGACTGTAACTATGAGTTTTGACTTGTGATAATTTCCAGACCTTGGCCGGGAATCGAACCCAGTACCACCACTTGGGTAGGCTAACACCCTAACCACTACGCTACGGAGACGATCTATTTTATCTTTTTATATTTAATTCATTTAAACCTATATCAACAGTTTGAGTAATGGGTTAGGCCTATTGAACACTAACCGTAGATTTTATAGAGTTAAAATCTATAGTCCCTAACAAACGAACTTGTACTTTGTGTTCTAGAACATTAACTAGTGGCTATTAATTAATTTTTTTACTCTATCCTATTAATTTTTCTTAAGAAACGTTGAATATATCTGAATCAACAAATTTTAAAACATGTGAAATTTTTTTAATTTCTTTTGTGATAAAAATGAGGCTATGAAACACGGTTATTATTATTATTATTATTATTATTATTATTATTATTATTATTATTAAAACCTTTGCTTTTAAATGTGAATAATAGGTCTTCCCATTTTTGTAGTTGATTTATATTCAGCATTGTAGAGTGCATACTCCACAAAACTATGTCATCATCATAAATTGCAGACACCTGGCCCCTTGCCTAAATGCATTGAACTATTCCAAGAAATATTCAAATTTTTTTATATAAATAAATATTTTAAAAATACTCAATTTTTGTCTGCTCTAATTAAAATTACTATTTATTTAGTTAAATTTTAAATTTTAATTTGTCACTTGTTAATTAGTTCAAACATTTTAAATGTTATTTTCTTTCTGTTTTTTTTAAAATAGGCCTACTGTCAGAATTTTTACTTTTCTCCTCTCTATCTAAAGCAGATATGGGTGAAATACAGCCTGCAAGCCAAATGGGGCTTACAGACCGGTCTATCCCGATCCATGACACAGTTTTGAATAGCTACTCTGGCCTTCGGGCCAGCCAAGTCAGTCAGCTGGTAAAAAGTCACTATTAAATGTTAAGCAACATTGGTTGGGCAAGTGACTTTATATGGTGACCAGCTGACAGCCATTCCTGAACAAACTTCACTGGGGGTCCCTGTTCAAAAAATTCATACAGCAAAAAGCAGCGATCAAATTGGGTAGTTGTCAATAAGGTACAGTTCCTGATAACAAATAAAAGCTAAAAAATAAAACAAAAATAAAAAATAGCCACACTCTATCGCTTATAATTTTGCTTTTGCAGGTTGAAATGAAGATTTATCTCAGAGTTTAAAATGTAAATAGGTCTATTTCCTAAACAGTCCTAAAATTAAGAGAGATTTGTTCCACTTCTTGTTGATTCTCAATTACTGGTACAATTATGACAGAAGTGGACTATGTTTGTATTTGTCAATCATAGGTTGCGACTCTGATCATTATTTCCGTTTTTGAATAATTTTATAAACTATTATAAATTGACCTGTGAGCGATATTAATTATTTTCATAAAACAAGAATCAAACCTTTTCATGTTACTTTGGTTATGGCGGTAAAAACTGATTTTTCAAAAAGTTAACTCCCTAAAAGGGGAGTGTATTTCCCCTGTAACCCCTCGAATAGCTTATTCATAAACTATGTATAAAGATTTTTTAAGAAACCCTAGTTTTCAAATTTCAGTTCAATCAGTCTTGTAATTTTTGCTCCAGAACAGAAAACATAAACATGCATGTTGACATATATTTTTATAAAAAAAACTTTTTTTTAACGATCGTGAAACTAGGAAAAATCAGTTGAAATTTTTGTTTATCAAATATTTTACACTATCATAAAAAATTTTTGCATGCTATACTATAAATAAGACACAAAGAAACAAAAGTATTACAGATTCTTTTTGTTATTTAACTGTTTATGATTCAAAAAATCTGTAGCATTTAATAAACAATAATGTAGGTTATAAATAAAATTATTTCACAGTTAATAAAAAAAAGTTATTAACATTCAAAGAAATCTGTTTATTTAATTTTGAGAGAGCTGTGTTTAAATTCTTTACTTTGTGTAATAACAGATTTCTTTCTAAAATATCATTTGTCTGGCAGAAGAATTAAAAACAAATGGTATAATACAATAACAGAAAAACCATATTTGTTTAGTCAAGTAACCAAGAAATTATAGTTGTAAAATTTATTTCTTTTGATATCTTTTTATCACTCAGTCTTTGTATTATAAGATTAGCTTAGTGTAAATTTTGTTGTAGTATATTTTATATAAAATTTCATTTCTGCTAACAAAATTTTATTATAAATTTCAATTTTAAATGAATGCATTTTTGGCTAAAATCGTCCGTGCAATTACAAAGGGGCGTATCTCGATTTTGTTGATTTTTCAGGAAAGCCATTTAAAGTTTGAAGTGAACCCTTCATGTAACTTAACACTTCATTGTTCACTCATTATTGCTCATACTTTCTTTATTTGTATAGATTATAATAAACAAATGTTCAGGTTTTGGATAAAACAATTAAAAAAAGATTTTTATCATTACAAAATAAAAAAATGATGACTCAAAAACCCTTCTTACCGAGATACGCCAGTTTGTCATTGCTTTCATAATTTTATTAATGCACGAATTTCAGTTACGCCCTTGAGAATTCCAGTATGTTAAATAAATAATAACAAATAAAATAGAAGTAATTTGTTTTATTTAAAATATTTAAGCTAAGATAAAAACACGGGATCTTATAAACTGATCATTATAAATTTCTGATAAGCATAATGACATTTACTTGACGTTAAAAGACTATCTGTTAATGATAATAACCATTAGGTTTCTTTTGCAGTTTTATTGACTTTCCTAATTTGCTTTAGAAATGTGTATGATTTATCACAAATTTATTTGATCATTGAGTATATTAATGAGAACATTATTGAACTACAATATTTAAAAAATTACAGTATTACAAACACTTCTAAATACAATTCCACAAGGTGATACACATTTTAGAAAAATATAAGTTATAAAACTAAACACCTACCAACTAAGCCTAATAGAAACCATGTTGTAGTCAACATTTTTTTAGTGTCAACGTTAATTAGGCCTACTTCCTGTTATAAAAGAAATAGTCGCATAAATACTATTATTTTGACAGCGGTAATAAAAATAATATGTACTGGACACATACTAAATACACTCAATGCGCTCCCGGACTGAGAAGTAACATGAAAATGATTTATAAAACTAAACACTTACTAACTACACCTAAGATAATTGATTTAAGAAAAAAAATTACTTAAACAAGTTAAACAACACAAGTAATAAGACAAAATTTCTTATGAGGTAAATTTGTGTAAAATGTCGCAAATCCTGGATTTTTTATTACAAGAGTATCTCTTAAGCGTAATTTCACAAAGTCATTATATTTTGCAGTGGCTATCAGTGGAGATTTCCCATTAAGTTTTTCTGGATAGCTAAATTCAGATTTTTGAAAAGTGAAATGCTATTGTACACGTTAGAACAATGGGTTTTTTAAAATAATCTTTCTAGGCTGATATTTTATTACCATTAATCCTCTGAAGGTTGTCTAGTCAATCTTATCATTAGGATCATCCTTCCTAACCCTAACCCTGAGTCTAATACCTATTGAAAGTTTTTTGAAGTTAAGAAAATCATCAAAATTTAAAGAGTAAGTAATGTAGAATTATTTGCTCGTGCTAAACAAAAAATTGGTGTTAAATGTTTTGGTAAAATATTTCTCCAGACAACTTTAAAGTTGTTTGAATAGTTGAATGAGCAGATTTCTGCAGAAAAAATCTGCAGATACGCCTAATTGGTGCTTTAATTCAAAAACAAACACAACCACAAACAGGCGTATCTAAGATATGGCTGTATGTGACTGTTTTTCCACGTGAAAATATTAACTTACGCCCTTCATTTTTTTAGTAACTAAGAAACTAACATGAATTGAGATACGCCAGTTTGTCACTTCACAGAACAGCACCAGATAAGTATGGAATCGGCCTTAACTCAAAACAGGCAAAAATCGAGATACGCCCCTTTGTGATTGCACAGACGAAATGTTCAATTATATATTTTGAAAAAACCTGATTTTAATAAGGTTTTTACAAAAAATTGTCAATAAGAAAACCTTTCATACAAGAGTTCTAGTATTTTTAATTTTCTTTAACGCTTGATATTTTCGTTTTGGTCTCGTTCATCGTACTGGCCTTCCAGCATTATCTGACCGTCAGATTTCATGGGTCTGGTGTAACAGGTCATCACTGATCTCTGGCAGGTGGAATGGACTCTCTCATGGCAAAAAAGTACATGAGGTAAAGCACGTCTTTATTGGCCTATGCCACTGAGGAAGAACAGAAGGGAAGCAGTTGTATTAGTATAACTTAGAATTGAGCACACTAGATTAACCCATGGGTATCTCATGACTTCTAGTGATGCTTCAATGTGTGGCAGGTGCAGTTGTCCTGTGATCCAGATCTTTGTACCTGTGATACTAATTTGTAAGGTTTTAGTGTTATAAGAAAACTGTGCTCTACACTTAGGGCCTCTACAGGCGATGGTAACCACTCTGGTTTTTTACCTATTAAAAAAATCATACATCTTAAAGTTATAACTTAAAAAAATCAATTTTCTTTCATTTTTTTTTGGTCTGTTCTTATGAAGCACAAACAACCAAAATGGGGCTATAGACAAAATTTCAAGTTCCTAGGAAATTTTGTAATGATTCAGTATTGTGTAATTTTATATCATCATCCTCTTCATTAGCCAGGCCTTAGTGTAGTGGTCAGTGGAACTGGCTTTTACACCGGGGTCCCAATTTCAATTACTGCTCAGGTCTGGTATTCTTTCATAACTCATTTTCATCTATCACCTTTCTCATCGCCTGTATTAGCAGTAATTGCAAAACAGTCAGACATAAAACCAAAAAAGCCTCTTCATCCGTTTTCCATGTTCCATCTGGTCAGGTTCAACTCAATTCCTCTTTACCTCTCTCTCTCCCTCCCTTCCTCTCTCTTTCTCTCTCTCTCCCCCTCTCTCTCACTCACTCACTCACTCACATACACACGCACGCGTGCACACACACACACTGAACCATTTCTTTTACATTGCTCTCTTGACATTTCATTTTTTTCCCAATTCGTCCATAACTGTACCCACCCACTTCACTCTTGGTCTCCCACTTGGTCTTTTCCCTCCATCTCCAAATACAGCATCCTTTTAACAGGTTGACTGCTGTGAGACTTATTTTTATGTCTCAGTTCACATTTCTGGAAACACTTCGAGACACATATCAGTGTCTCATTTTTGGCGTTTCTAACTTGCTCTGGTAGTAAAAATGATGCTGACATCAGCAATGACCTTAGATTTTTCTAGTTCTTTTTACACTCTGATGTTATTTCATTTTTTATTCAGCATTAATTTTTGCACTTTAAAAAAAATTGTCGCTGCCTCCAGACGTAGTGGTTAGCGGGCTTGGCTAGTAATGGAAAAGTACAGGTTCGATTCTCGAATATAGACTAGAAATTTTACGTCAAAACCAATTGTTTCATACTTCAAAGTAGTCTCTGATAACCAAAAGTTGATACAACATAAAATAAACAAATTCATATTTTATAATGGAGGGCACAATACGTTCAAAATTATGCATGACTTGACTGCAAAAATTATTTTGCCATTTTATGCATGTCGTATTCTTGCCTCAATATGGTTGATCCTCGTCTAGTTGCTACGAGACATATTATGTGTCTCAATTTGTTTGTTCGTATTAAAAATTAAAGAATGAAATTAATTTTTCTTACTAGTAACTAATATTTATGTACTATACTGCTTAAAATGAAAAAAAGTTGTAGCATTTCTGGAAAGATTAGTCATCAGTCGAATTGCAGTCAACCTGTTAAGCAGTCTACATTTCTCCATTCTTTTGATTAGTGATTTTATATAGTAATACATAAATGAATAACTAATTAAGGAAAAATAATTTTTTTACAGTATCTTGTGAAAAGCTTCATTGATGGAGATCAATATATTCAGTGGTTATTGAATAATACAAAAATACATTTTATGCCAAGTATGAATCCTGATGGATTTGAAATGGCAAGGGAAGGTGTTTGTAGTCCTGGTAGAGGAAGGTAAGTGTTATTACTGTTCTAATTTTTGAAAAGTACATTTAAGATCAGATTACTTGTAGTTGGGGTTGTGTTTAATCCTAGAACCGGCAATCGTCGATTTTGAGACAATGTTACCGCTTCTTGAACCAGTCGCATCGCAAAATCGGATTTGCTTCATAGCATTGCAATGTTGTCGTTTTAGTTTTAATTTCATCTACAGACAGCGTAGCTTTTTTGTACAATAGTTTAGTAATGTATAAATTAAATTTTTACGTATACCGTAATACAATAGTTTTAGTTGCATATTCTGCTTGTGTTTCTCTGTTAAAACCACGCTATCCTAGAGCTGAATTTGGTTATTTCTTGGTTTACATGATGTGTTTTTGTTTATATTTTCTTCAGTTTTGAACATAGATTTGTTTTTTTTTGTTTTATTTTGAAATAAACATTAAAAGTAATGATTCATATGTAATGAATTTAGAAAGTAAAGCATAAGAAAGTTTTAAACAGTAGTGTCATTTGAAATTTTAGAAAAATATTTGTCTAAAAATGATTTTCAAATAGTTTCAGCATCCGTTACCGTCAGATTAAAATTTCAGTAATGTATTTATTCTATTTTCCTAAGTTTTCTTGTTATTTTGATGTCATGGGAAAAGATTTGTAATTTATAACAAATTTTTAATGATTTCTTTACGGTTCGGTGCTTGAAATTCTCTGCCGGTCTAGAAAAATGTTATTGCTGGCTGTGGGGTTAACACAGATATTGAAAATTTAAAACAATCAAATTATAACTAAACAATGTTAATAAAGTATTTAATCAGCAAAAATAAGAATTAACTGTGTTATAGTCATGGTGCCATGATACTATGACAACTGACGCACTAGTTATGTAATTACACATCTATAGTATCATCGAAAAGTGCTGAGTTTACACTGCTGTTATATTATCACCTCTTTCTATCACCCAAGAACCAAAACAAAACAGTACTGCTAAAAAGTAAATAGGTTCTTTAAATTATTATTTTATAATCCCGAATGTGTGTACATTCCAACCTGTTCATTTTATAAACAATAAGTAACCCCATGTCCCAATGAGATTAGGGATAATCTCATATATATGCCGTGTAAACGAGGTTTAGCCTTGTACAGACTCACTCCAACGATTCCTAAGAGAGTATGGTTAATTCAACTCGAACCATTATAGTACAGGGCTACAAAAAGTAGTTCTCTTTCTTATTACGTGGTCAGTCAATTATATGACTAAACTATTTAAGAACAGAAGAGGTAGATATGTAAAAGACACTAGTCAAGAGTTATCTCCCCTGAAAGTAATGAATTTCATTATAGAACCAGACCCTGTGGTAAATGAAATGAAGGTGTCATTTGCAGGGTGCAAAGCAGATGCTTTTCGGAGGGTCTGGCATGCTGATAAGTATAGGTTACTTTTGTATTCAATGAGGAAGGCAATCGTAAACCACCTCACTCGTCGTATTCCTTGGTAAAACCTCTAGAGTTTCAAACCAGCCTTTTGGCTGTTAACCTAAACAACATGTTAAAGTACATTGGTAATCATAGGTCTAATATTCAAACCCATATTAAAGTCACTATGTTTACTAGAATTTCAACCATGGAACGTTTGTCTCTGAGAATTAACTGTTAAACAGCTGATTCACAGCAACGACTTTACCACTAGATCAATCTGGTGGGTTAAAATTAAAATAGGAATTAAAATTTAGTACTTACTTTAATAGACAAAATAATTCTGATTAATTTTACTTACCCTTCAATATGTACTTTAAACATTGCCCTGGAATCAGCAGGTCAATCGCAATTAATTTAAGATTTCTCCCGCCAGTAATAGACTGTTTTTAAAGACATAATATATTAGGTTTCCCACGAAGAGGTTGCTATTTTTGAATTAATATGCCGGACGTATCGCACACTCTACAGACTGGAAACTTTACAGTTGTAATAAACAGATATGTAAAAAATGTACTCTTGAGTTTCATTTGCTTATGATTAATCAAAACGGCGGAATAAGAAAATAATATAAAAAATGAACAATAATCCTGTGGATTGAAGAGGAACTGCTGTTGATACCTCGGCAATTTTTCTAAAACACATATGACTCATTTTTGTTTCGTTGCTATCAGTGCATAGCTATTGATGAACATCAGTTCGAATAAAGGTTAATGAAACAAATTTTGTGTTCATTAATAATTTTATCACTTTCATATTTCTTTCATTTTATTACTTAAGTAACATTGTAACAAATCACCAATTTGAAATGGTTATGCAAATAAAATTACTTTCCACCACCCAGTATATATTTTTTCTAAACTTTAACATCATTCAAATTATTAATGTAACCATACATTTCTTTTGCAGAGATAATTACAAACAATTTGATTTGAATCGAAACTTCCCTGATTTTTTCCGACGAAATACAAAACCTGTTCAACCTGAAACTGAAGCTGTTAAAAGTTGGCTACAAAATAATACTTTTATTTTATCAGCAAGTTTACATGGTGGTTCTTTAGTAGCAAATTATCCTTTTGACAACACACCTGAAGATAGTAAGTTTTATTTTTGTGTGTTTACTATCGCTTAGAATTTTATTTCCTAGTTTATATATTTATTTATAGTATTGTAATGGTTTAATTTCTTTTAATACTTGTAATCACCTTCTTCTTCTTCTTCTGACATCCACGGCATAGGCATGTCTGCCTGTTCCGGTCTATAAGATTGCCTCCTTCTGTTAATTTTTAATTTTGTCGATTTCTTTTTAATTTCTTAACTTTTAGTTTTGTTCCCATCTTTTCCTAGGCCTTCCAATATCTCTTCTTCCTGTTGGTTTATATTTCAGAGCCTGAAAGGGGATTCTATCAGATGGCATTCTTTCCAGATGTTCTCTCCATTTGATTCGATACTTCTCCATCATCCCGTTCAATGACTCCACCTTTAGTTCATTTCGAATATCTTCATTTCGCAAGAGATCCAAACTTGTACAGCCTTTAACACTCCTTAGAAAGCGCATTTCTGCCGCCTGAATTCTGCTTGCTTCCTTTTTACCGAGAACCCATGCTTCACTTCCATACAACAATATTGGGATGGCCATGGTCTGGTAGAATTTCAGTTTCGTTTCTCTCCTTGCTTTGTTCTTCAAGCTCCTATGGATTGTTCCGCAAAGATATTGGAATTTATTTATTTTATTCGAAACATCTATGTCTTTCTCATAGGTACAGCCCAAGTATGTAAAAGCAGAAACTTGCTCCAAAACTGAATCTCTAACCACTATCTTCGTTGGAACTGGCCATTTCCCTTTGAAAGCCATCACTTTAGTTTTTGCAGCTGAGATACAAAGGTCATACTCTTCACATACTTTAGTCAGTTGGTATATGGAGTATTGCAGGTCGTCTTCTGTTTCCTGGATCAGGATTTGGTCATCTGCAAATAGAAGTGTATTTATAAAACACTCACGTCCAATCATTATTCCTGCATTTACCTTCTCCTTCCATTTTCCTAAAACTTCATCTACATATAAATTATATAGTGTTGGAGAGAGGCTACATCCTTGTCTTAATCCTTTGTTTATCAATATTTCATCTGAGAGTGTTCTTGATGTTTTAATAGCTATTGATGATGATAAATATAAGCTCTTGATAACTTCAATCAATTGTCTTGGTATGCCATTTCTTAGAACCTGCCACATTTTCTTTCTACAGATAGAGTCAAATGCTTTCTCGATGTCTACAAAGGCGAGGTGGGTTTCAAAATTAAATTCACGCCTTTTTTCTATCATTTGTTGAACTGTAAATACATTATCCATGGAGGACCTTCCAATCCGAAAACCACATTGCACATCCGAGATCAAGTTTTCTACTATAATTCGTAATCTGCGGTTTATTATTCTACTGTAGAGTCTGTATCCAGTATTCAAAATGCTTATTCCCCTATAATTATTGCACTTTGTTTTGTCGCCTTTTTTGAAAATAGACATTACAACTGCAACATTCCAACTCTTGGGAATCACTCGCCACTTGTAATCACCTCCATACCAAATTTCACGGGTTCTTCATAAATTTGACTTACTCCTGAGTAATACAATAAAGGTTACAGTATTAGTTGAACCAATGATAGATATTATTTAAGCTTGTTATAATTACGAGGACACTTACCCGCTATTTGTAATTTTAATACAGTGCATACTGGTAGCCTTCACCTCATCCCATTCCCCTCCTTTACCCCTTCCCCTTTTCATCATTTCCTTCCATTCTCCTCACAATTCCCCTCTCCACTCATGTTCCTACCCTTTCCCATCATCATCTTCCCTCCACCCATCACTCCCCTTACACCCACCCTTCTTCCCTCCTAACTATCCTCCCCCACCCTATCTATCCTCCACCCCTAAATTATATCCTCCACCCCTCCCCTCAACACTTGTTCTCTTCTTCTCCCTCCCTCTTTACTCCTTCCTTTTCTCTGCATTTTCCTCCTCTTCCTTCTTCTTCTCTTCCTCTTCAACCTCATCCTCCACTTTCTTCTTTTCTTCTTCTTCAATCTTTGTTATTTTGCCTTTTTCTCCTTTCACTTCCCTCTTCTTCTTCTTCCTTTAGCTCCTTCTTTTCCATCTCTTCATCTTCTTTCAATTTATACTTGACTCTCTCTCCCACTACTGCTTCTTTTACTCTTTCTCTTCCTTTTTCTCCTTCTTCTACTTCCTCCCACCCTCTTGCTCACCTCCCTTGTTTTCCTTTTAACGCTTTCAGTACCGAAACAATATTAAAAGTTTGATTTTAAGAGCCATTTAATTTAAATAAGGTTGTACAAAAAGTGCCAGCCCTTATTTCGAAAACTTGGAGGCGTAAGCCTGCCATTGCTGACCAAAATTTCAACGTTAAAGAAAAATAAAATTTCCTGTTAAAAATTAATTTTTATTGTGTTCATAAAAAAAAGAAATCGTTCTAACAGTAAAAATATTCGAAATAGTTTTTTTTATAGTTTATTTAAAGTCGCATTTATGGTTTGACCATTAGCAACTACTGTGGATTTTGGTACCTTAACGGCAATTTTAACATGTTAAAATTTCCAGACCCTAGCCGGGAATTGAAATCGGGACCTCACGCTTTGTAGGATAGTGCGCTAGCCACTATGCCACAGAGGCGGTTTCAAAATACATTATTCCATTAATTTCTTGTTTAAAAGTTTTTTGGAAATGTTTGGTTATCCAGATTTTGGCACTTTATGTATAACTTACAGACATCCAGTAAACCGGATGTTATCACTATGTAAAAGATAACATCATCCTGTTTCCGGAAGTTGTTACTGAAAGGATTAAACCTACAAAAAAATTTTATAAATAATAAATCTCTCAATCAATCAATTTTAATAATAAATGAATTAAAAAAAAATTATTTGCTGTTAGACAAAAACGAATGTTTTTAGATCTTGTATGTTTGAAGGAACTTTTTACCTTTTAGTTATGTAAAGAACCAATGACTAAACTTTTACATAATTTAGAGATTACATTAATATAAATTGTATATATTACTTTACAAAGATATTTCTGTGTAAAGAACTCTTATTTTTCTTTTTCTTTATTTTTAGTAAATTTCTTATGCACAAAATTTAATTATTTTTATCTTGTGTTTCCTGTTTGTGTTTGCTTTGTGTTCCCTAATATAACATAACATTTACAGTTTGTAACAATTGAAGAATTGTTTTTAAGTACTTATTTGGAATGGCCATCTAATACAAGCACTAGATGATGAAATATCCTAACAAATGTTCACTTCCAAATTCCAATTCCATTTTAAAAGCCATTTTTCCGAATTTTAAAAGCCAATTGGATGACCATTGAAGAGATGGATGTAAAAAGTTTTTTCATGATATTTGAAAAGAATGTTAAATTATTTAGTTTTAAGTCAAAACAATCTACATCCTATTGTACTATTTTTCTTCAGAAAAATGATTAATTTTTATTTTTTTATTAAACTTTTTATATCAAAAAATTGTTAAAACAGATTCATATTAATCTTTTTTTAGTTTATTTTAAGTCATATGAACATCTTGGTTGTTAGTGACTAATTTAGGTTAAGAACAGTGGGTTTGAACTTGTAATAACTTTCCAGACCCTGACCAGGAAACAAACCCAGGACCTCCACTTTGCAGTGTAGCATGCTAACCACTGAGCCACGGAGGTGGCCTTAAATATTTTATAAATTCAATAGTATGATGACTTAATAAATTCCCTTTAGGGTATCTATTGGAGAAGAAACATTCATACATTCTGAATTCTTTGATCAGAATCCTTTAAATTTTTTTAGAATTTTAGATTCCTTGTGCTTTTAGATATTAGATTATTATGTACTGTTAGTGTGTTACAGTGATTGGTGTTTCTTTTGAACTGTATAATTATAAAAACATGAGCGAAATTATGGTATTGATTCAGAATTATATATTTAAAAATATATAAATACAAAGAGTTTTCAGAACATTGTATCTTCATAAATAGATAAAATTATCATGTTAGAAGTATGCATGACTACAAATTGACAAAATGTTAAAAATATAGGCTACCAATGTCTGTTCAGTCCAAGTAAACTGATGTTCTGGTTAAAATAGGGTCTGGATAAATAGAATTATGTAATATATAAGTTTATTTTGAATAAAATTCTCACCTGTACTTTCTTCCAAGCTTAAGATTTACCTTTTCACAAAAAATTTATTGAATTAGTATCATACTGCTTGTAAGTATACATTGTAAATGTATCAGTCATTTCACAAAGCCCATAAGTCAAAAACTACTTTAAAAAAAAATTAAAAAACTGGTAATTACTACTTTTCAATATAAAACAATACAGAGGGCTGTCCAATCTTATATAAAACGTACACTTTTGTCTTTTTAAAGAAGCTACTGGTTTAAAAAAAATTGAAAATTTTGACTTTAAGTGTTTCTGAAATAAATTGAAGTAAATGCTAACTTCCGTTGTTTTCTGTAAATTACGTTGTTAGACGTGAAGAAAATTGTGCTGTACAATAGTAATAATATTCATTTAGTTATTTCACTAGTTAACATTAGTGACTTAAAATAGCTTTTTGCAATAAAATAAATTGAAATTCCTAACTTTAAGAAAGAAGTTTGTTTTCAGGACTATTCAGGTTCTTTGTTGTTGTTGTCACAAATAGTCATCTCTCTTAAAAAGATTTTTGCATGAAAACTTTGTATAGCCTCTTCCACTTGAAAGTAGAGCTTAAGCCTCAAAAGATCATCCACTTTCATTTTTTAATTAAAAGGAAGCACTATTTATCCTTAAGGATAAGTATTTTCTTGGTGTTATATTACTTGAGGAAAGGCACCTTTATGTGATTTTTGTAGGGATGGTGTATTTACATTCAGTTAGTCCTAAAATGGACTAAAGAAAAAATGTAATTTTTGACTTACGGGCTTTTTGAAATGACTGATTCAAATATATGAAAGCTGTTTTATTTCCAACCTCCGTTAGGCAAAAATAAAAGTCAAGTAAATATAGAAACAACTTTTTATTAGTAAAAGTTGCGTACACTTATGGATTTTTGATGTAATCACTAAGATTATTGAGGCATTTGTTATATCTGTGGACGAGCTTTTCAATACCCTCTTCGTAAAATTTTACCACAAATGAATTTAAATGATCTTGAATCTTTTCATGAGTTTCAAAGCACTGTCCTCCATACCACTTTTTCAGTTTAGGGAAATAATGGAAGTCACTTGGTGCTATAATAATATTGGTCAGGATGATATGGCAGGTGATCAGAAACGTCCCATTGAACTGTTTAAGGAGGCGTTGGGTTGCAACAGCACTGTGAGGAAGGCATTGTCATAAATCACAACAATTCCAGATGTCAAAATATCTCTTATTTTGTTTTGAATGTTTTTATGTAAACTTCGTAAAGTTTCACAATTAACAGCTGCATTAATCATGATCCTCAGCTTTATGAACTCCACAAGAAACAACAAAAAGCTTCAAAGCATATTTTAATTCATTCGCAGCAACATTTAGTGAAGAAGGTATTGGGAATCTTTACCAAAGGTACGATAGATACCTTTGATTATCTACCGATAGATCTACCTACCGATAGATTACCTCATCAAGGTAATTATGTCAAAAAGTAGCTATAAGTGTACGTAAATTTTAATAATAAAAATTTTTTCCATAATCCCTTGCCTTTTATTTCTGCCCTATCAGATGTTGAAAAAACTAACCCTCATATTTTATCGTTTTTTCTTTAATTTATAAAATAAATTAATTATAGAATAGGCCGACAATAATGTTACCACAAATAAGTAAATAATTTCTGTGACAGATTATGAGTTGTAAAAACATTAATGAAGAAAAAACTCGACATATAAATTTTTACAAATCTAATTGAGGGATTTTTAGTATACATATAATTACCAGAAGTGGTAAAAAATTAGAATTATTTGTTTTTAAATCCTTCATAAAACTTAACAAATGTATACATTACTTTTATAAAATTAACAAAAATATATTATTCACAGTTTGGGCACCTCTCTACAAAGTCCTTAATGATGCAAATTCATCTGAAGAAGTAATAATGCTATGGAAGAAATTGCCTCATGGTTTGTAAAGTAAATCATTTTATTTTAAATGCGGTTTTTTTGCTACTTGATACAGTAAAGTGCGGATTTCCCTTAGGCCCATTTTTCATGGTATTAGTTACCTGTTAAAATTTTCAGTAAATTTTATTATCTGTCAGAAGAATCGTTCAAAAAATAAAATAAATTCCTGTACTGGGTGGAAAATTACAACGATACGTTGTTTAGTTTTAACCCTTTGTGACTTATCATTATCCAGACAGTAGTTTTAATATTTTTTCATCTCAACCACATTGTACGACAGCTTCAGAATCAACAAACATTTTAATAATTTTTTCACTGTAATGAATGCATTATTTCAATTTAGTCATTAGTCATTACTGTTCAGTTTTCTTCATATTTTTCTTCTCCTCTTCCTCTTCCTCCTCCAGTACCTCCTTCTGCTTCTTTGGTTGGTTGCTATCTGGAGTAACTCTTCAGAGCTCTTACCAAACTAGGCTCTTAAACTGGCACGGCAGGAACTTTTTCTTGTGCCAGAAGCTCTTTTCCCTTCTATCTTTCCTTGCAGGATACATTGTAATATCATATCTTTTCTTCTTCTTCTCTCAATACTGACTCTTACTGAACTTCCATCACCAAAGACCTTTTGGAACTCATATTACTCAGATGATATTTTGTGGGGTCAATTGTCTCTTATAATCACAGGATTAGGAATCCTGTGATGGCTGGAACTTTCAATTCTTCCCTTACCCTATTACATTTAGAATCTTGTGTACAGTAGTGTTCATCTATTCTCTCTTACCATGCCTATCAGTTTTTGATGTTGGCAATCTTCCTAGTTATTCTGACCTGGTTGGTTGCTATCTGGAACAACTCTGCCGAGCTCTTACCAAATTAGGGTCTCAAACTGGCACGCCAGGAACTTTTTCTTCTGCCAGGAGCTCTTTTTCCTACTATCTTTCCTTGCAGGATACATTGTAATATTTCATATCTTTTCTGATTCCTCACTATATGCCTGAGGTGCTGAACCTTACAATATTTGATGTTAATTACATCTGGATCTTTAGTCCATTCGCTGTAAGATTTCTGTGATGGTTATTTTCCACGTCCATGATATCCTTAAGATTCTTCTATACGACCAGAGTACAAAGGCTTCAAGTTTGTTACTGGTTACTCTGTTTAAGGTCCAAGTCTCCATACCACTCAAAAGAATCAAGCATACATAGCATCTCAGAAACCGCAATTATCTAAGGTTCAGTTATGGCTCTTGAATGCTGAGCTTATCTTTTAATATCATTAAAAACTTCATCTAAGCTCCCTGAATTTTGTTATCCGCTGGCTTTGAATTTGTCAATACTTCACATCTACATAAGAATAGGGACAGCCAACTTATTATCTTCCCATAACACCCAGGTGGAGTGTTAAATTATTTGCACTCAATCTGCTTAGTTCCAGGGCTACAAAAAATAGTTCTGTTTCTTATCATATCGTCAGCCAATTATATGACTGAATTATTTAAGAACAGAAGATATAGAGGTGTAAAAGATACTAGTCAGAGTTATCACCTCTGAGAATCATGAATTTCATTATACACCCAGACCTTGTGGTGAATGAAGTGAAGGTGTCATTTGCAGGGTGGAAAATTGGTGCTTTTTGGAAGGCCTGGCATGCTGATAAACATACTTTTCCATCAGTGAGAAAGACATTGACAAATCATGTTAACTCCTCGTTAACTTAGTAAAGCCTCTAGAGGTTCAAATCAGCCGGCTGATGACCTAAACAACAACTTATAAAATCTTAGACGTGTTTATTTGCTCACTTTAATTTTCAGAACTCGATGTATAATTTTGCAGATATTCTGTAATTTGGAAAATTTCTCTTTAACATCTATATCATTTTCACTTGAGATGTTACATCCTAGATTTTTTCATAACTCACCTCCTTTATTTATTAATCATAGTCTGAAACAGACATTTGACATTTTGATCGTTGGTTTTTATGAGATATTATGGAACTATTCAATGTTGTTTGAATTTAACAACTTAACCTCAATCTCTGCCTTAGCAGATATAATTTTTAATATTTTTTTATAAAATATCCTTATGGTTTATGCTTCACCATAACTAACCAATCGTTTCTGTTATTAAATGAGATAACAAGTTTTCCCATTGTGTACTACGAATAATCAGCTCTTTACTGTATTGTTAAAATTGTTTTTAAGTTATAACATTAACTGCATTTCAATGTGAAAAGGGTTTTTTGCAATAATAATTTTTAATAAAAATAATACTATAATGATATTAATGCAAAAGCTTTTTTAACATGGGCACCAAAGCTACAATTTTTTATATTACTAATGAATTTTAAAATTAATAATAAAAATTTATTTTTATATTTCTGAATGATGGGTATTTGCACGTTAAATTGTTGCTTGTTAAAGAATATCTTAAATAGCATTGAATATTTTTTACAGACCAACTTTTTTAGCTTTCTTCCACTGTATGCTTTTTCTATTTTTCTGCTTTTACTCATTGTGGAAGCCCTTAAAGTTCATAATATAATCTGTTCTATGATTGGTCCAATACAGTACGTTCTGGATCATTTTTACAGTATCTCTGATAAAATTTATGGGTGGTATATGCTTTCCATCAAAAATTTTTATTTTTTCTAATCAATTAATGGTATTTTAGGTGAAAAATGTTGTACATTAATTCATTACAATGTAATAAATACATTTCAGTGTATTTTAAGTAAACAGAAATAGAAAATAAACAATGAGAACAAGAGTTGTAGGATTATTTATCATTTAAAATTAAGAACTGATTTAAACAATTTTTTTTTAATGCAATTGTCAAAAAAGCCTAAAGTAGGCTTACTATTAAATTTATTAGTTTCTTCATTCTGTTTAATGAAGAATTTCTGTGACATAGTATTCTACAGATGTAAAGTCATGTATCAAATTTATTTCACTTAAATTTTATATATAAATTATCTCACATGCATGCTGATAACAAACCTGTTGCTTATACGTATTTTAACAAAATATAAAACCATTTTTAATAAATATCTGGTGGAAATGTTAAAAATTTAGAATAAGCATAAGGCATGTCAGGAATAAACACCCTTAGAAAAAGGTAATTTAATAAATTTTTAGTATTTTTTGTTTCTCTTTTTCTCCCACGTTTTGCATTTTTATTTTGGTTATGGAATAGATAATGGGATTTAATAAGTTTAATTTCCTGTCTTCTTGTTGGAAATCAAATCCAGGATCTTTAGATTTGTAGCCTAGTATACTATCATTACACCACAATGTTATTTACAAAAATAAATCTATTATTGACAGCTAAATTAATCATTAATTAATTCCAGGTTTAATCTGCTGATAAGGTAATCCTGATTTTTTTTATAAATTTACAACTGCAAGTTATTTACTAACAGAGTTTTTTTAACAATAATTTTACCCCATTCTTTATGTAGTCACTCATTAGTACTAACACGTACTCTACATTTATACGAGGGTTGGGTGAAAAGTTTCCGGCCTGACCTGGCCGGATTCTGAGATGGCTGGCGCTATCTCTAGATGGCGCCAGCAGGTCTAATTTTTGGCTTGTATTCTATAGAACTATATCTCACCAGCTTGATTATAAATTTTCAGGTCGATTGCTTTATTAGTGTACATTTGAGAGCCGATTGAACAAGACGCTTTGATTGCTTTCGTGAAAATGGAAAAATCAGAAAAGCGAGTCGCCATCAAATACTTCTATTTAAAAGGCCGTGTCTTTTCCGTTTTCTGTATGCTACTTTCAAGTCCGAATTCCCTGAAGGGTTGCACTTTTGTTCATTTCTCCTACTTCCCGACAGACACACTCACGCACGCTTACACATGTCCTTCCTAGTCCTAGTATATAGTACTACGTTACATGTTCTGTTGTTTTATTTCTTATTTTGATTGTTTTATTTTGCTATTACTACGTTACTATTACATTATATTTTTCAATTATTTACATTGGAAAGAGAAAGTCGTGTGAGTGTTTCACATAGTCTTTTTTAGTTGTCTCATCTTCTGGGATTATGCAATAACCCCCTTTCCTGAAGGAACTCTGCAGTATCTTTCTTCCTCCATCCGAATATTATTAAGTAACTGTACAAAATTCATAGTAGACTGTGCAGTAACTAACTGTGAAATCGGAGTAGACTTGACGATGCGCAGGAATATTGCTAGTCAGATTGGTACAGTAGATGCAGGAGTGGGAGAATTTTGTAACCCTTCAGGGAATTCGGATTTGATAGTGGCATACAGAAAACAGAAAAGACCCAAAAATCCTAACACCATTACAAATTAAAGAAGAGCTGGATTTCATACTGAAAGACTCTTCTCCATCATATTCAACGGTTAAACTGTGGGTTTCTGAATTTAAGAAAGGTCGCACGAGCACTTCTGATGATCCATGTTCAGGATGCCCCGTTGAGGTCACAACTCCTGAAATGATTAAAAAAAATTCATAAAAATAGTGATGAAGGACCGTAGATTAAAAATGAGTGAGATAGCTGAGGAAAAATATAAAATCCTTAACAAGAAAAATACAAGATTTAAATTTAAAGAGGAAACAAAAGGAAGAGGGTTTATTCAGATGAGGAAAGAAAAGTAAGATCTGAGAATATGAAAAGATACTGGGAAAAGAAAAAAACAGCTCAGATAAATAACTCCAAAGATTGATTTTAAGTGGTC
Organism: Catonia carolina; assembly: GCA_035578175.1. Taxonomy (NCBI): domain Eukaryota; kingdom Metazoa; phylum Arthropoda; class Insecta; order Hemiptera; family Achilidae; genus Catonia; species Catonia carolina. The sequence continues at coordinate 64,884,722 of JAQMRL010000004.1, read as the reverse complement.
CCATATAACTGTAAAAGTTTTAAAAAAATGTGAGAACCATTCTGAATGAGTCGTGATACAGCTTTGTAAATTGTATTTGCAGTTATTTTTTCTTCTTTGCTTTTTTGCCAAAAGGTAATAGCAGTACTATCTACATTTGATAGTCACATGTTAATGTGGTCAAACTTTTATTGATAAAATTGACTTCATTTTATCAACTTTTATTTTCTATGTCTTGTTCTTACACTAAGTTTACAGCTTATGTGAGTTTTTCAATAATTGGTTCCTTCGCTGATTTGTCTGATGCTTATACTGCTGAGTCATCAGTAACTACTTAACTGTTCTTTTTTCACTTACGGGTATCTCACTGGTGAATCTAGCCCAACAGTTGAGTACATTACTGAGCTGTTGAAAAAGTGACAAACATTTTCATTTATTTTATAATAAATTTAAAAAATCGTACTAATCGTTTTTGTAAATTTTTTCCAGTTTCAGTTTTGTCACCACCTGTATCCCCGACTCCTGATGATGATGTATTCCATTATTTGGCAACTCTGTATGCCAAAACTCATCCTACCATGCATTTAGGTATACCATGCAAAGAGGGTTCAAAATCATTCAAAGATGGTGCAGTGAATGGTGCATCTTGGTATCCCATAACAGGTAATTTTTTTGCCTTTCTAAGACCATAATATGATTTAAACTTAATAATTATCTTTAAATTATCTTAAACGATCTTTAACAGTACCTTAAATATAATTTTTCAAAAATACAGTAAAATTTCAATAAACATATGTATTTGATAAGCCAATACATTCTGTAATCAGATACTGATTATTTACATAAGAAGTACTTATTATTTGTGTTTTCTCAAATCAAGTTACAGAAAATTAAAAACCCTACAAATTTTATTTTGTCTACAGAGCTTACAAGTTTCAGTCAGTAAATTTTTGTATTTTCTAGTCAAACAGGGGTTGATTTTCAGTTATAAAAATCTGTAGCATCATTCACTCATGATTAAAATGAGGTTGTTTTTTTCATTTTACATTGTTTACTCATACATAAACATATGTTATATATTTCATTATTTACATTGGCAAGAGAAAGTTGTGTGAGTGTTTCTCACTTCATTTTTATGTTTTTTTTTTTTTTTTGAACAGGAGGAATGCAGGATTACAATTACGTTAAACATGGCTGTATGGAAATAACTCTTGAAATTTCATGCTGCAGATATCCCTTTGCTTCAGAATTAAAACAAATATGGGATGAAAATCGACAGGTAAATTCTTGAAAATAAATCACTAATGACTGTCTCATCTGAAATGTTAAACAATAATAGAGTTAGAGGTGATCTATAAAACTGGGTTCTATGTCAGAGATCCTGGATTTGATCCCTGGTTAGATCCCAAATTTTTATTCTGTTACCTTTTATCTTTTGTGCAAAATAGACATAAAACAAAAAATGACAGTAATCAGTTATCACCTTTGAAATAGTCAAATTCATTATACACCCAGATTCTGTTGTTTATGAAATGAAAGTGTCTTATATAAATGACACCATACCTACTTAATTTTTAGGGAACCTGTCTGACTAATTAGTACACAACGCCACCAATTCAAAATCACAGAATCTGTCCTGATTTCAAATTTTTTAACATTACTTTTTACTTTCTCTTGCCTATATGAATATATAGGAAGGAAAGTATTGTTTTCATGTCGATTTTTCGAAATCGAGTTTTCACCGGATCTATACGTTTTCAGACCCCCTGAACCCAAAAAACATGTTTTTAGCGATTGGTCTGTGTGTGTGTGTGTGTCTGTGTGTGAACAGAATATCTCAAGAACGGAACATCGTACGAACTTGAAACTTGAAACTTAAGTTATGTACCACTACCGGACTCGACACGAACATTTTCATCAAAATCGGTCAACCGGAAGTGGTAGTTTATTCGTGTAATTTTTCACTTTTTTGCGATTTTCTCAAAAACTGGTCCTACGATTTTTTTTAAAATCGCCTATTTTACTCAATTTTTTGCGATTTTCTCAAAAACTGGTCGTACGATTTTTTTTAAAATCGCCTATTTTACTCAATTTTTTATTCTCTACAAGATAGGGTAGGCGCCATGTTTGCTGAAATTCTCGATGAGGCTGTTTTCACGTAAAAACGTTGTTTTTTTAAGATTACGGCTTTAATATAAATTTTAGCGCAAAAACTTATATAATAAAAGTTGTAGAGAATTTAAAAACCTACAACTTCTGTTTCAAACATTTTTTTGTATAACGCTTAGTTTAGCGGTAATTTGCGATTTTCTGTTTTTTTTCTCACGAAAACGTGAGAAAAATCGATTTTTTTAATATTTCGGTCTTAGTATGCATTTTACGACAAAAGTGTATATAATTAAATTTATAGAAAATTAAAAGATCTACAACTTTTGTTTAGAGCATTTTTCTCTACAGAGCCTAGTTTAGCGTGAAAGCGTGATTTTCCGTATTTTTAAGCCAAACTGAGTTCGATTGTCATTTTGCGTCATTCACTCATGATTAAAATAAGGTTATGTTTTTGAGGTTAGTTTTTGTTCATTTCTAATGTTTTAATACTAATGTTAGGTTTATTGTTAATTATTTGCATTGGCAAGAGAAAGTTGTGTGAGTGTTTTTTTTCAAATTTTTTAACATTACTTTTTACATATAAAACATGTTTTAAAATAAAAACTAAGTGATGTTATTAATATGACAAATAGCTTTAATTTATAATAGACTACTAATCATAAAAATTAAATTTAAAAAAATACGGCTTGATACAAGATGTACTTACAATTTAATTTGTGTGAAACATTTTTTCTAGTTCATTAGCAATTACAAGAAATTATTTATGTTTTGCTACTGTCAGGTTGAATTAATCGTAATTATTGTTTGATTATAATGCCAAAAACCTTGAAGATAATGCAGTATTTTTCCAGTGCCTCATAAACATGACATCTCCAAGTGTAGCATTGTTGTGCTGCTCTATGTACCACAGTGGTATTTCCATTGCATTTTCTGCTTTTGAATATAAAATGAGCTGCTCCGGATTAACATATTTCATCAGTTTCTTCTGGATTTTTGCTGGAGTCCAACATCGGCAGCTGATAGCCACTAATTCATGTCAACTTCATCGAAATTTTCATAGCCTGAAATTTGTTGAATGAGATAACAGTTGTGTGTTGTATACTCACTTAAGTAAACACAATTGGTCATTACCATTCCGACGATGTACGCATAAAATTAAATTTAGCTTTTTTTGGATTATTTTTTTGTTATTATCCACATTTTTTTAATAATCCAAATATTATAAAATTTGAATAGGTCTTGATCCCAACTAGTTCAGATTAGCGGAATTGTTTTGAGTAATTATAATTTGCAACCTAATGAAGAAAGCAATTTGGTAAACTACCTGTTTCTTTATTTTACTTATTAAAAGTTATAAGATTCCTGCCAGCCTTTGACTTTAAAAACAACGTTGTTACTCAGGTCATCAGCCGAAAGGCTGGTTTGAACCTTAGAGGCTTTACTAAGTAAAATAAAGAGTGAGTTTGTTTACAATTGCCTACCTCACTGAGTGGAAAAGTATGCTTATTAGTATGCCAGGCCTATTAAAAAGTATCTACTTTCTACCCTGCATATGACACCTTCACTTCATTCACCACAGGGTCTGGCTGTATTATGAAATTCATTACTTTCAGGGTGATAACTGTGACAAGTATCTTTTACACCTCTACCTCTTCTGTTCTTAAATGCTTTAGTCATATAATTGGCCGACCATGTGCTAAGAAACAGAACTAATTTTTGTAGTCCTGGAACTAAAAAATCAAGTGCAAATAATTTTACACTCCTCCTGCCTGTTATGGGCAATTAAAATCAATGAAAAAATAATTTGTTTTTATTTAATTTATAGGCACTGTTAACATTCATCAGTCAAGCACAAAGAGGAATAAGAGGAATTATAAGGAATAAAGATGGACAGCCGATTCCCAAGGCATCACTCAGAATTATCGGTAGAAACATGACATTTAATACTTCTAAAACTGGCGAGTTTTGGAGAATTCTTTTACCAGGAAGTTACCTTCTCCAGGTGATTATTTTAGAGTACCTATATAATATGATGGTGTTTTTTTTTACTTCTAAGAAAACCTGTTATTACGAGGCGTGTTCAGAAAGTAAGTACCGTTTTTAAAAAAAACAAGTAAAACAATTTTTTTTCAACTCAATTTTATTTCTACATGAAAGCCCAAACCTTAAACTATTTTTCGACATAGTTTCCACCGATGTTCAAACACTTGTCATAGCGGGTGATCAATTTGTCTATACCCTCTTCGTAGAAGGTTACCGCCACTGACATGCACAAAACCAAGAGACTCGGAAGTGCTTTGAATTTTCTCACACGGTACAGTGATGATGGTGAGGATTTTTTAAACAAAATTGTGTCAGATGATGACACTTGGGTCCATCATGTCACACCGGAATCTAAACAGCAGTCAATGGAGTGGCGACACACGCAATCCCCGAAGAAACAAAAATTCAAGACGACAATGTCTGCACAAAAAATCATGTGCACAAAAAAAATTGCTTGATTTGTTTTTTTTAAACGGTACTTACTTTCTGAACACGCCTCATAGATAACCACAATAATTTTCTGATCGGCGAGACTTATGTATGAATTAGATATTCAAACAATAATGTCACTCTGAAAACTGGATAATAAATTATGTTGTTTAGGTCATCAGCCGAAAGGCTGGTTTGAACCTGTAGAGGTTTTACTAAGTAAAACGAGTAAAAAGGTGGTTTACAATTTTATTGCCTTCCTCTCTGAATGGAAAAGTACGCTTATCAGCATGCCAGGCCCTCTGAAAAGCACATATTTTCCACTCTGCAAATGACACCTTCACTTCATTCACCACAGGGTCTGACTGTATAATGAAATTCATTACTTTCTGAGGAGATAACTCTGATTAGTGTCTTTTACACCTCTACCTCTTCTGTTCTTAAATGATTCAGTCATTTAATTGGGTGACCATGTGATAAGAAAGAGAATTATATATTTTAGCCTGCAACGAACAGATGGAGTGACAATAATTTGACACTCCACCTGTTTGTTATGGGCGGAAAAAATTATATAACCTTCTAAAAATCAAACAGATTGTATCTTCTTTTTTATAGAAATAGATTTTAAATATCTATTTTTTCTTAAAACACCTATTTAATTATTCTCAGGTCGTATTTTTCCTCTTCATACTGATATCAACAAAATTCCTGTTTCTAGTACTACTTGGTTTTATTTTTACAAAGTGATTGATTAAAATGTCCACGATGTTAATTACTTTTACTTCAGTTAACCATGCAGTGGATTGAACAGGGGGTTATTAGTACATATATATATGTAAGGTGAGAGGTATCGTGATTAAAAGATATCAATAAAGACATTATTTTAAAAATTTAATCACTAATTTTTTATAATTTTTGGAACTTACTTTCTAATTAATCCGAATAGTGTCTTATAATGTTTCCAGCGATATTTTTTTTCATAATTTAATCAAAATTTTGTCATTTTTTTGTTTTAGGTTGAAGCAGAAGGGTATATAGATAAAATAACAGCAGTCTCTGTACCAAAAGTAACCAATGAAACAGTGCCTGTAAACAATTTTGTTGAATTAACATTAGATCCTGTAGTAAAATCAATAGGTTCAGGATCAAAAACGGTACGTCGTAAAAGCCATAATATTTTTAATGTATCGGATCCAAAATTAACAAATAAATCAGCAGCTACATTCTTTGCTTCAAATCTAACTGCGCTTAATGAAACATTCATGGTGGTGGGCAGTAACAATGAAGAATCTGATTCAAAAGAAATTTCCTTGTCAAATGAATCAACGTACGAAATACATTTGGTGGTGGTGCAGGTTGATCGTTCTGATGGAATCATTGTTTGTCATTCTGTAGTGGTTTTGGTACTTTGCTCATTATGGTGGATGTTTTTCTTATGGTGAAGGGAACATTATCAAATTTATAGTATTAATTTTTTTATATATTTTTGTTGTATATAGTAGACCCTTGTTTAGTACAAGCCACAAGCTCAACAAGAAAAGTTTTAATTTGAGAATATAACTAACTGTGAACGGTTCTTTGGAACTTACAGTAAAAATGAACAGTCTCTCATTTTTGTAGATGATGTTAATGTTAATAGCACTTTCAGGGATCTTCAGGAGGCAGTGAAAGCATGGTGTAGTACATTATAGTAGAGAGGAATTGTCTTGTTGAGACGAACATGGGAAAAAGTAAAGTAATGAAAATTGGTGGAGAACTGGAAGAATTGGACATTAAATGGAAAACTATAATGTTGGATCAAGTATCAAGCTATGGATGTATGGGAACAATCTGCAATACAGATGGAACTTTTGAAGAAGAAATAAATAATAGAGTACAAAAAGTGATTCCGATGTTCTATAATTTAATTATGCCATCATAGGAAAAAAAAGGTGAAGAAAAGTAGAAGTCAGTGTATCTTCCAACATAGCTTTACAAAATGGAGACCTAGTCTGTGTAGGATAAACTTGCCAAAAAATAATAACCATGGAGATGAAGTTCTTGAAAAGAGTAATGGGGAAAACAAGAAGGAAAAGAGTGAAAAATATGAACTTTAGAGAAGATTCAGCATTGGATGATTCAAGGGCACTCATTGTGGTGGTTTGAACACATAATGGGGAGAGATTCTAAGAACAGATTGAGATGAATATTTTAGGGGCCAGACCGAAGCAAAATAGGTGTGTGATGAGGATGTAAAGGGAGGAATACATGAGAGCATTGGGACAAAAATGAGTAAGGATTTCAGAGAGCTGAGAATATTGGCTACAGACAGAAAGGAATTCAGTAGATTTACAAATGGCTATAAATTTCATGGTAGAAGAGACAGATAAAGAAAACAAAATTGAACGGTTTTTAAAACAAGGTTTCTCCATCGAACATTTTTTTTTTGTAATTAATGTTACATGTACAGTAAAAACTTAATGTACCAGGGTAATGGTGGGTTAACAAAACATAGTATTTTGAATTTCAGGCCTTCTAAGCTATCAGCAAAAGCAATTATATCATCTGCATATCAAATGTTGTTTAACTCTGAGTGTAGGTTAAAAAGCAAAGGAGAAAGTACACATCCTTGCCTCACATCTTCTTTATTAGATTTTTTTTAGTGTTCTTATCCGTTACTCCAAGAGTTGTCATCTGGTTATAGGCCTAATAGATATTATATAATACAAAGGTGTTTGTCATCCAGGCCAGAAAAATGTATTTAGATACATTGCTGTTGATATTTTTACAAGGTTACAACAAAACCTGGACAGCAAAAAAGGTTAAGTTATGTAAAATAAATCAATGTAGTACAAAAACAAGGGTCTACTGTTTTTATGTTAAAAAAATTATGTACAAGCATAGAAATACATCTGTTTTGGTTAAAAAAATTTTGTTCTGGTTAAGGGTTAACTAACAAGTCAGATGTAATGTACAAAAGTTTCAGTTCGCATAATCGACTTCTATGTCGGGTTCCCAGGTTCAATTCCCAGTCAGATCTGGTATTTTTCATCTGTAAAACACCTCATATCATTACCCTAAACTTAACCCAAGGCTTCTGTAGGCATCACTCAAAAAAATGAAAATGTAGTACACGTTAAAAATTTTTGCGGCTTGGAAAAGATATAACTTTACAAAAAAAGTAAAAAAGTAATTACTTCTTTAAGGGTTGTAAAAATTTAAGTTGTTTGTGATCATCAATGAATAGGAGAAGGTGTTGTACCTTGGTCTTATTTTGATCAATTTATTTTTAATTTGGTTTACGTACAACAAAAAACAGAAAGAACATTTGCAGAGGTTATAATACATATTTTAGTTATTGTGTACATTTTTTTGGAGTTTTTAAACACAGTTTTTAGTCAACGTTTTATTTCATATAGATAAATTTGTTTCTAGGACTGAGGTACAACTACTATGTTGTACTTTGGCCCTAGTCGTGTTGTACCGTGTACCTTTAGTTTCTGGTAAAAATAAAAATTAAATTTTACTTCATTGAATTATACAATTAATTTTAATAAAGAATAAATTACTAAACAAAACAATGAACATTAATAATAAAAAATATTGAGACAACCCAATTCTAAATGTGATATTTGCTCGCTGAAAACTTGATTCACCAGAAACAAAATGTTGTAGGAGCTTCAACATGACATTCTCTTCTCTTGAACATCTGATCATCTTCTCATGTAAAATTTCATGTTTGATATTTTCTTCAAATACTTCACATTGAACAAGTCCTCGGGGATATCAGTAATTTCAGCTATGAAATAATTTACAGTCCTCTTTGTGGCTAGTTTACTAGTACACACAATCCTATGGAAATAATTTCATTATCAGCACCTGCGTTTCCAGCTCATGGTGTAATGGTCAGCACAACTGGTTTCTACGCCAGAGGTCCCAGGTTCAATTCCCGGTCAGGACTGGAATTTTTTTTGCTCATTTTCACCTATCTCTCTTCTCATCATCCCCATCCCCCTCCCACCCATCCCCGCACATTCTCTTTCGCACATACATAGCGCGCACACACACATACACATCATCATCATCTCTTTCTCTCAGGATTTTACAGTGAATTTTGAAGGACACATTATTTAGGTATGATTCCAAGTTGTTATCAATTTTTGGAATATTATTTTACGCTGGTTTTAAGACTACAACGCTAAAGTAACTGAATTATTAATTTCTTTGTAGAGAGATATTTTGTTTGTATATATATATATATATAGTGGCGACCATTTACAACACTATGGGTCGTTTGTCGCAGTCAAAACGCCATTTTTGCCTGTTTTGCCATGACTCCTCCTCTATGTTTCTTCTTTCCATGGCTCTGTCAATACCTTCCATCCATCTCCCTCTCGGTCTTCCTCTTTTTCTATTTCGCTGCGGTCTCCAGTTCCATGCCTTCAGTGGGATTCGTACGTTGCTCATTCTTCGCATGTGACCATACCAGTGCAGTTGTTTTCTCTCAATATGGTCTATTATTGAGTCTTGTTTGTAATTTTTGTAGAAACATGATTGTTGTTCATAAAATTAAATTCATGAATTATGATGGCCTTATTATTATTAATAATAATTATTATTATTATATATATATAATATATAAAATTAATTATGATACCCATACTGCAGTTCATAATTTGTTACGCCCCTGGGTAAATTGATGAAAACCCACTATGGAAACATTGATTTTGCAGCATATGATCAAATTTATTATCTTAAAATCTTACGGCAATATTCCATAGCTGAAATACGAGGGTAGGCTGATAAGTAATGCACACATGCTTGTAGAAGACGAACAAAAAGAAATAGCAAGATGGGGTAAATAACAAATTAAAGTACAAATCTCAACCTACCAAATTATCTATTTATTTTTCAATATAGTCACCGTTAAGCATTACACATTTCTCCCAACGTTTAACAAGTTTTTTCATTCCGTCACTGAAAAATTCTTCCGACTTTCCTCGAACCCAGGACGCAATAGCTGCCTTCACCTCATTGTCCGAGCTGTAATGATTACCCTTAAGGTCTCTCTTCAGTAGAGGAAAAAAATAAAAATCGCAAGGCGCAAGGTCGGGAGAATACGGAGGGTGTAAAATTGGTTGAAACTTCAGGTTTCTCAGAGCCTCTCCAGTTGCACGCGAAGTGTGTGGACGAGCATTGTCGTGTTGCAAAATTATTGGCGCCAGGTTGCCTCTAACACGACAAACTCGACGTCGGAGGTGTTTCAGAGTCTGTATATACTGAGCAGAATTTACCGTTGCCCCTCGTTCCAGATAATCAGTCACATAAACTCGGCGAGCATCCCAAAACACAGTCAAAAGAATTTTTTTTGCGGACGGTTGTGTTTTGAACTTTTTCACAACAGGAGAATGTGGATGACGATATTCAGCGCTCTGCCTTTTTTCTTCGGGATCGTAATGATGAACCCATGACTCGTCCCCCGTCACAATATTCAAAAGAAAGTCGTCTCCTTCGTCACGGTAGCGCTTCAAAAGTTGTTCACAGCATTCCAATCGACGCTGTTTATTCTCGTCTGTCAGACGGCGTGGTACCCATCGTGCACAGATTTTACGGTATCCCAATTGTTCAATAATGAAGCCAACACGTTCCTTAGATATTCCAATTTGGTTTGCGATACGCTGTTGAGTGATTCGCCGGTCATTTTGAATCAAATCATCGATGAGTTTGCGACGATTATCGTCTGAGGCAGTGATTGGTCGTCCACTGCGTGTTTTGTCAACAATTAAGGCTTTTCCAGGTTGGCAATCACGAAATTTTATTACCCAACGATTCACAGTAGACCTATCAACAGTATCGTCACAATAAACAGCCTTTAAACGACGATAAATCTCACTAGGATTCACTTTCTCAGCAGTTAAAAATTCGATAACAGCGCGTTGTTTAATTCTCGTTGACATAGCACCAGAACACGACGCCATACTTCCACTACTCAAAACAAACTGAATGAAAGCAACGCCTTCAAACTGCGCAGGCTTGTAGAGGAGAAATAGTACTTCCACATGCCACCAGGCGCGCTACTGAAGTTTATTTAGTTGTCTTCTACAAGCATGTGTGCATTACTTATCAGCCTACCCTCGTAAATTCAATAGCCCACAGTTCAATCTGTTTCATAATTAAGAATTAATTAATATATCTATTACAATGTCTCCAAGGTGTAGTGAACCTGATAAGGTATCAGGTTCAATTCCCAGCTATGGTCTAAAAAACTTATTAACTTACATGTTCAAATTCACTGTTTCTTAACTAAAAATAGTCACTAGCTGACCTAGCTGATATGTAGCTTTAAACTAAAAATAAATTTATTTAATAATACATCCTTTAACAATGCGACTTAAAAAGTTTTTTTATAAAGATAAATAAATTACATGTACTGCAACTTTTACTTAATTTTTCATTGACCAACTTTTTAAATAATTTTTCTATGCTTGTACATTAAGTTATAAACTCATGAGTCGATCTGATTGTAATTTTTGTGTACCTAATTTTTTTATAATTATAAGTTTGTATTATTATTTTTGTATATAGAATGGTTTTTTTAAGTTATAGTTTTATTTAGTGTAGGTAAATATATGATTGAAATATTTTGTTTAACTGAAATGTAAAATAAGGATAATATTAGGCTGCTTCCATGCCATAGTGGTTTATGTACTAAATTTAAAAGTGGAAGGTCCATGGATTGATTCCCAATTAAGATCTGGAAATTTGAATAATTTGAAAACCTGTTGTAATGTTTCATAACCCACAGTAGGCTAATTACTAACGGTCAAGCTATTAATTAATACAGCTCCATTTAAATGAAAAAATTTAATGTTCTTCTTTTTCATTTTAGATTATACTATTTTGTATTTAAAATCAGTTGCACAACATTTTTTTTAAATTCCTAATATGTGTACGTTGCAATCTGTTCAATTCAGAACAATAAGCAACCCCATGACCCAATGAGATGAAGATGATGTGTACGACATGTAAATGAGGTGTAGTCTTGTACAGACCCAGGCCGACCATTCCTAAGAGAGTATGATTAATTGAACCCCAACCATCAAAGTACACCGGTAACCACTGTCTAGTATTCAAATCCGAATAAAAGTAACTACCTTTACTAGGATTTGAACCAGGAACCTTAGTCTCCGAAAATCAGCTGTTAAACAGCTGATTTTGGCGACGACTTTACCTCTAGACCAACCCGGTGGGTTGCACAACATAATCGACACATTTTATATTCTCTATATATTTCCTAATATGATTAAAAAATTAAACATAAAATTGTTAGATATAAAAAATAAAAGACATACTATTCGAAATTATAAAAGATTAACAGATATTATTTCAGGTAAATTTAAATAAGCTATCAGCAGGAAAAGAAATTATTTCAGATGAAGTAAAGAAAATAGGTCTGATTAAATGAAAGCCTATTAGGCGAATAAACTCCAAAAGAAAACCAAAACATAACCAACTAAAGTTATCCAATATGGGTATAAAATAATTATAACAAACATTATTAATCTTGATAACTAAAATATATTAAATTAACTTTTTGTCATTTTTTATTATTTTTAAACAATTTGAACCATTTTTGACAATATAAAGTAATTTTAAACATTTAAGCTCTTGTTGCAGCTTTTTTCTTCTTCTTCAATTTGTCTACTGTTCTCTTTTTACCACTTGTGAAAGCTCTTAAAGTCACTTAATTTGTACATTTGGTTCGGTTTGATATTTTTTTCATAGTTTTCTTCATTTCATGGTTAGGTTGCTCTGCTTGTTCTGACGAGTCTAAACATGGCAATTGGTCCCCCTCTATCCATTCCAAATGGCTGAACCAGTTCCTCTAATGAATTTTCATTCTCTCATCTAGACCAATAATTTACAGTTCATCCTGTATATCTGCATACATTCCGTATGCATCGAAATAGCATGATCGTAAGTCTCTGAATGCTGGTAACTTTTCAAAATAAAAAAATCCCTTTTCAAAAGTGAAATTTTCCTTTTAATTATTCTTACAAAACCCACTGGGTTGGTCTAGAGGTAAAGTCATTGCCACGGGTCAGCTGTTCAACAGCTGATTTTCGGAGACAAAGGTTCCTGGTTCAAATCCTAGTAAAGGTAGTTATTTATATACGGATTTGAATATTAGACAGAGGTTACTGGTGTACTTTGATGGTTGGGGTTCAATTAACTATCCTCTCTCAGGAATGGTTGGCCTGGGTCTGTACAAGACTACACCTCATTTACATGTCATACATATCATCCTCATATCATTGGGTCATGGGGTTGCTTATTGTTCTGAATTGAACAGATTGCAACGTACACAAATAAGAATTTAAAAAATTATTCTTACAAAATATAATATAAATCTTTGTTTTGCAGTTTTGAAAATCATATGTAATTAATTATTTTACTGGCATTTTTGTTATTGTTGCATTCAGTACACAAGACGTGATTAATTAACACATTAATACTTAATAATTAGTTTTTAATTAAAATAATAATATAATAAAATAACAATTAATTAATAAATTTGATTTCCATTTTCTGTGTGTTATTGGAAAAATCATTATATTTTCTTTTCCATTATTAATTTATCTTTTAAAACGCTTTTATTCACTAACAGGGAAAGTTAACACAAAGAAAAATCTTTTAAATGGTAGCACTGATACATGAGCACTTTACAAAATTCTCTCTGTTCTTTATTCCATTTAAATAATATTATCATGCTATTTCTAATGGACTGTACCTTGATATATTCTCCCAGGTACAGCCCTTAAGTACTCACACCCCATTTCCATACAACACCACAGGTATATCCATAGTCTTATAAAACTTTAAAAGTGTATCATCCTAAATCTTGTACTTAAAAATTTTATGTATCAACATGCAAATATTCCTAAACATATCTAGTTTATTTGTCACATCCTTCTTATTTGTGAATTGTCTTCTGTGTTCTTGTTTGTGCGTCACATGCCAAAATTTAAAATTTAATAACAGCTCCAAAATTTTTCCATTGATTTCTACTTTGGAATTTACCATTTTTATAGTCTATTCCAATTTTTTCAAGAATTTTGTAGACCATTACATGTAGGTGTTCCTAGTATTTTAGTTTTAATTTTCCTTCTAAACTGAATACGGTTCTTCTTTTCCAAATAACCTGTATTTTCTGTCCCCTATATTCAGGCTGAATGTATTACGCAGGATCTTTTGATTTCTCCACTTCTCTTTACGCAGTCTACCCAGTCATCAGGTTTCATCATGAAACTTTAATGTTTAAACTTTACTTATCTCAAAAGTGTTTTCTTTTTGTATAGATTGTAAGTTTTATGTACTGCATAACCATCTTTCATAGCCTGCTTGTAAATTTCGTTTCACTAGTTTTGGGTTGTAACATCGCGCAGAGTTATATCTCTCTTCTTCTTCAGGTGCCTTCTCCATTACGAAGGTTGGCTATCATCATGGTCAGTCATACCTTGTCCACTGCTGCTCTGAAAAGGTCATGCGACGAGCAGTTAAACGCTTCTCTCAGGTTTCTTAACCAGGATATTCGTCTGCGTCCCACCGAGCGTCTACCAACAAGTTTCCCTTGAATTATGAGATGCAGAATCTCATATTTAGGCCCCCTCATGATGTGTCCAAGGTATGTCAGTTTTCTTATCTTTATGCTCTGCAGGATTTCCAGCTCTTTCTCCAATCTTTTGAGGACCTCCATATTTGTGACCCTGTCCATCCACGGTATTCGAAGCATCCTCCGGTAGGTCCACATTTCAAACGCTTGTAGACGGGTCTCACATTCTTTCGTGAGTGTCCACGCCTCTACCCCATACAAGAGGATGGGAAAGACGTAGCACTTCAAGAGGCGGGTCCTGGTTTCGAGGCTCAGGTCGCGGGCCGATAGAAGAGGTCTCATTTTTAGGAATGCTCCCTGGCCTTTTCAATTCTGATCTTTATTTCTGGCAGGTGCCTTGCACTGCAATTGACTCGGGTTCCCTGATAATTATAGGCTTCCACTTGTTCAATTCTGTCTGTGTTTGTTGTGATTGTGTGCAGAGTTATATAAAAAATTATACTCGTATATACTTTATTGCTGTTGTAATTACTTTAATTTCTAAGTGATATTTGTAAACAGATTTTTCAGGAAGAAGCTATAACATGGATTATCGGTTTGATTGTGTGGCTATTTTGTTCATGGCCGATGGAGCATCATTAACGTAAGACTGATTATTAAACTTCTGGATCCATTAACTATGACTGAAAAGTATTCAACTTATGAATTAGTATATTATTTAATAAATTACTTAAATATAATGTAGTTTAATTATTTATAATATGTAGTATTATTTGAACAATGTTTAGGGTAAAAATGTCACCTAATCTGTGCACTTCATTCATTTGATTTTTTGTAAATTCCATTTTTGTTTATAATGAATCTATCATGACAACAGAGAATTTTTTGTGTTTTTTTTTAATTCATTTATTTAACGTTGCATCAATTACAACGGTCATTAGCGACGACGTTGGGGTGTAACTATTGTACAATGAAGGATGAAATGATTTTTTGTAACGTATGAAAATATGCCGTGCCTGAGTGGGATTTGAACCCAGGACTGCATGATGAGAGGCGAGCACGTTACTAACTGTGCCAATGCGGCCGGCATATTTTGTTTTATTGTTATGTTATCATGAACTTTCAACGACTACTTGAAGGTTGATAGCTTCAAGTGATATAAAGGTGAGTGCCGGAGACAAAGCGTGGGAGAAGGAGATCGAGGTTGTCCTGTGGGAGGGTCAGGTGATGGATCTTAGAAGCTTGAGGAGGGATAACTGGCTAAATCTTTTTACGTTTTTTTTGTTTTATGTAACTGTCAGGATAGGGTTGAATAGAGGTTTAAACACGATGAATTTTTTATACCCATATCATTTCAACTGATCATTTCATGATACCATGAAGCCAAAAATTTGGTTTGTGGAAAAGTGTCCTTGTAATTGTATGTTTCATTCTTCATAGAACAAAAACTACTAACCAATAAATCAATTAATTGTTTCAATTAAATCGAAGCTTGAAATCTAAATTTTCTCAACAAATCCCTAAGGTGTTTTTGAAATTAACCAAGTCCCAAAATTACGAATAATACTTCAATACAAAAATATTTTTTTAAACAGATTTAATGATAATGATTAAACATTCTTCATGTACTTCAATTTATGACACACTTAGGAGAGCCAAATGTGTGGTATTCGTAAGAAAATTGTATGCTAGGCTGTGTTTTAATTTAAAAATTAATTTTTTTCATAATTACAACTGTATAGCTTATATAACATTTTGCGACTTAAAATCTACACAACAAAATTTGTTTAAATCAAAATATTATTGCAAAATTTTTCTTAATTGTTTATTCAACACTTAATTTAAGCAACAATTTGATTTTTTTGCAAAAAATTCTCTTTGTTTTTATTTAATTTGCTGAAAAACATTATCAGTATATGATAACCTTTACATGTAAAAGGTAAAACTCGTTTTGATTCTACAGAGATATTTTTATAAGCAATCTTTTATAGATTGTTATTTATTGAATTGTATTCCAAAATAATCGGAACACTATGAAGTTACAACAATGAAGTGCAGATCGGTAGCCATTTTTCCTGGTAATGAAATAAAGTGAAGTTACTCTAATTTATTTATTTATTAGTAGAATAAACAATTTGATGTTACCATCATTTCTCACTATGTACAAGAATTATTTTTAAGAAAAAATTGTAGTAATATTTTACTGTTAAGAATTTTATAAAACATACTAGTAGTAATAAAAATGAAATACAAAAATTATAACTGTGTTAATTTTTTTATTGCAATTCTTTCAGAATCACCTATATAATATAATATATATAATTATATAATATAATATATTTTTATTTTTTTGTATACAGTGTAGCATTACAAAGCAGAATTTTTGATACTGTTTATCATTTGAACTTCATGACTCCTAGAATCTAAAGAAAAGAAGGTTTTTAGACCGCTATCTGTGTGTGTGTGTGTGTGTGTGGGTGTGGGTGTCATTCTGGAGCTGAAACTTCTGCATTGATTATACTGAAACCTGAAAACTAAGGGGTTTTGAACCAACCTCTGAGGGTGTTTTGGAACTAACTCTGCTGATCTCTGAAATTAGAGATATAATGCAAAAAAACAAAAATATAATTTTCTCAATATTTCAAATGATTTTTATGGAATATTAATAGGCCTATATATTAAAGTGCTATAATACAAATGCTAAAATATAATATTAAAGTGCTATTTTTAAAAATATATTGGAGATTCTCCTAGTCTTTAAAAATTGGATTTTTTCTCAATTTTCAACCTTAAGTTTCATTTATGAAAACAATACTTTCCTTCCCTATGTATTCATATAGGGCAACAGGAAGTAACAAATTAGAATACACCCGAAAGAAAAGAATAACTGAAAGGGCTTCTTGGATATAACTTGAAAGAGGAGCAGTCATTATGATAATCTGTCTCTTTGGACTGAAAATCCTACTGATGCCTATAAATTGGTAGCTCTACCGACGCTTAACAAAACAGGTTTTTCGCCACCCAGAGCAGTAAAAGTGACGGAAAAAAGAAGAAAACGTCGTTATTTTTGAAACTACATATATATAATTTTCGGATGGGTTATATATCAATTTAAATTCCACCGTTTATAACTTATATTATAGAAGTCAGTACCTAATCAGAAATTTGGAAAAAATGTCAATATGTTGCTTTTACCCTAAAATATTTAACACTTTGCGTTAAATGCAGTGTATTTTAATTATTGTACAAATGCTAATAATATTTTTATAGCTTTTTAACGTTAGCCTACCGTTGCATGACTAAGTGTCTCAAATGGACGAAAAAATCGAATTTTTATTTTTCATGACAATTTTTATCGTAGAAAGGAATATTTTGTTCTTATTATCTACTTCTGTACAAGTTTTTGCTGTGTTTATACCAAATATACAACCTTAACTGAAAATTTTGAGTTATTTTGCCGGTCCGTGGCGTAGAGGTCAGCGTAACTGGGTTCTACGCAGGGTCCGTGTTCGATTCCCGGTCAGGTCTGGCATTATTTCATCACTCATCTTCATCTATCATCCTTCTCATCATCTGCATTAGCAGTAATTGCAAACCAGTCGGACGTAAAAACAAATGAAGAGTGCATTTCCAAAAGGGTGTAAGTGCCAAACTACCTTATTTTTAGTTTGCTGTGTCAATAGGTTGTAAGTGCCACTGATTCTCATTGTACAACAGATGAGAGCGATATTACTGCTCCAAGCGTCTTAAATCCGTACTAAACTTGTTGTGCAAGTCAGAAGGGTGTAAGTACCTAGGTGCAACAGCTGCGCAGGCTTCAGTCACGGCCACACTTGGTGCTCCGCTGCGTTGTTGTTTAGGCTTTTATTGTTAGTGCTTTTACTCTGGTTGTGTTTCCAGTTAAATTGTTTGTCTTATGATGAATCAGATACAGGAAGTACAGGAAGGGGCAAAGCCTAAGAAGAAGAGAAGGAATGTTCAGGCATGGAAGAAAAGTGTTGTAAAAAAACTGAGGAATTCAGGAGAAGGTTATGTTTCCCCAAAAACAAAAACTGTCAACCAACCAAAAACTCTTCCAACAGAGGTAAATATCATAAAATAGTAGTAATTTAACTTAACTTAACTTGATTTACTTAACAAACTAATTTACTGAACCAACTTATCTGTTACCTAACTATACAAAAGTTAATGCTTTTTTATACTTGACTAACCTACTATTAACCTACTTACTTACTTACCTAACTATACAAAAGTTAATGCTTTTTTATACTTGACTAACCTACTATTAACCTACTTACTTACTTACCAACTTACTTACCATGTAGTTTTCTGATCTTACATTTTAGGTAATTCATGTCTTTTCTTTCAGGTAAACTGCAAGTGTACATTCTCATGCCAATCAATACGTTTGGATTACCGCAAGGAACTATTCACCAAGTTTTACGAATTAGGCGACTACAATAAACAACAAAACTACCTACAACGCCTGATTCATCCTCAGCTTATCAAAAGAAGGCGACATGGAAATTATGAACACCCGAGTGAAAGCAGACGTCAGCATTCATTTTCGTACTTCGTACTTCTTCCAGGTGGCTCTGAAGCTAAGGTATGTCTAAAAACCTTTTGTAATACATTTGGGATTTCTCCAAAACGAGTCCAGATCTTAGGCCAAAAGATTCTGGAAGGAAAGATGGATTGTTCGGATAGAAGAGGAGGGGCGCGTAAAAATGAAGAGTCGTTGGAATGGACTCAAAAAGTCATTGACCACATTAAGAGTTTTCCGACGGAAGAAAGCCATTATGGCCGAGCTAAAATTAAATACAGATTGTACTTATCGCCTGACTTGAATGTCAGTCGAATGTATCGCGCCTTTTTGGAAAAGCACTCGACAGAGTATAATGGAAAGCCCCCCATTTCTAGGCAATGGTACCATGAGATCTTCTTGACTAAGTTCAATTTGTCTTTTCGCATGCCAAGGGTTGATACCTGCTCTACATGTGACTCATTCAATATCCGCCTACAATCTGGTGATGCCTTAGCAAAGGTTGAGCAAGAACTGCATCATCGACGTGCTGAGGCTACTACACAAGCAATGTCTGATGACATAAAAAATGCAAAGACATCTGACGCTTATGTTGTATCTTTTGATTTGCAACAGCAAATGTATCTCCCCCAACTTACCCACACAGAAATGTACTATTCGCAGCAACTAGCCTGTTGTAATTTGGGGATACATGATTCTACTAACAATCAAGGGTGTATGTTCTTATGGTCTGAGAACTATGGTGGGAGGGGATCAGCTGAAATTACATCATGCGTATACCAGTACCTAACTACTCAGTGTAATCCAGGTAACAAGAAAAAACTTATTGTGTGGTCAGATAACTGCGGTGGCCAAAACAAAAACCAGTACATGATGGCCATGTACCTTGTCCTCATAGCTAACGGTGTGTTTGATGAGGTTATCCACAAGTTCCCTGTTAAAGGCCACACATTTTTAAGTTGCGACAGAGACTTTGCTTTAATTGAGAAGCGAAAGAAAAAATGCAAAGCCATGACCATAATGAATTTAGTTGAAATAATCACAGGTGCAGCACAAAAAAACCCCTTCACCTGCACTTTGGTAGAGGAGTTCCACAACTTTAAAGAAATAGCCCATGCGTTTCTGTTTACTAAGAAGTTGGGAATTTCTCAAGCTCATCAGCTTCGTTTGACATCAACTGAATTTGGGAGTGTGATGGTAGCCAAAGGTGGGTCATCAGCAGCAGCTTGGCATGATCCTGTAAAAATTGTCAAACCTGGAGTGGGAATCAATGACTTCAAAAATCTGGAGCTTCGGTTATCAAGAACCAAAACGGGAGTTCCCCAGAAGAAGAGAGCAGACATCATGAAGATGCTCCCTTACCTCATGCCGGAAGCACGCGCCTACTTCGAAGAAGTGTTGGCAGAATCAGCGCCAGCACCAACCCCAGAAACAACCGTTGCATAGTGGGACATACGAAGTTATGACTTGCAGCACCGTTTGGGACTGCTTTATAAATTTTTTTTTCTAACTTCCTTTTTATGTATTAAGCTACAAGTTTATCTATAGTTTTATCCAAGTGTAATGTGTGTAAAACTTTTTTTTTAAGTTAATAAATTTAAAGATTTAAACAAAAACCAGTTTTTATTGCCTCCTGAAAAGTTTCATTCTTGGCACTTACACCCTTTTGGAAATGCACTCTTCAAATTAAAAAATCAAAATTTTTAAATTATCTTTCACGCAGGATTCCCGCAAATTCATTTCTTCCGTATACCATTATCTCACACCGTTGAAGGCAGGCCTGAAATTTTGGGAGCGTAATATGTAATCACTGTACTAAAATTATTTAAATTTTTTATAAATTAAACGAAGGATATTGTTGAAATTGATACATTTTAAAGCGTTTTCAATTATGACAAATATGCGTAATTTTATTACTGCATTCATTTTATGTACTGATAGACCTGAAAAGTTTCAGTTGGCTACCTGCAATGGTGTCGAGTAAAAACGGACATTCCAATTAAACATGTGTTTTGGATCTGCCAAAGTAGGTTCTGCTTTACGGCCTACGGGTCTTCTTAACCCTACAGCAGCACACTCTAAGTTTGTACCGGTAAATGCATACTGGGGTGTATTACACCCCATCAAGTTTCCCCATTTATTTTGACTAAAATAACTTTTTTTTTACTCAGATGTTGTTTTAAATGTTTATTACACTATTTCACATAATTTTATGAAGCGTGTTAAGGTTATCATTGTTTAAGTTCAAAAAAAAAAAATTTTTTCAATTTAATTCATTTTTTTAGTGTTTTAGAACACGAACAATTAATTATTGAAAAATGGACTTAGTTGATAATTTTGGAATGAAATCACTATACAGTGTTATTGATAATGAACTATATTTATTAGAAAGATACAAAGTTTTAAAATATATACAATGATTTACCTTACCTAGACCGTTCTTTAAGTGTGTTATTTAATCCAAACACTCGTAACAAAGTTCAACCCTATGCTCATCACATATTGCCCTGTTGCATGTAGTGCAAGAATATTTTGTTTTTCGGTCTTTCTTCCTTGGGCAAAGGTTACACCTTCTTTGCCTTCTTGATTCCGCTGTTGGTTGATTAATTTCTTGGACATTTTGAATACCCAAAATCGTGCAGATCATTACACGTAAGCTGCGACGTAGGGTTACAACTTCAAGTCTTGATTGTAAAAATGGCTTGACCATTGAAAACGATAAGTTTTGTAAAAATACTCGCCTTTTCATCTTCTGGTTACTATCTTTTAAATTGTAGAGCACCATGGCATTGATAGCACTCTGGTCCATAATTCCAAACCAAATTCTCATTGGCCACCGATTGGTTTTTCTGGAAACCGTGTAACTATGACACAATTGATCAAATGAATCAGTACCCCCTTTGGTTGAATTGTAGAAAAGGATAACTGTAGGTTTCTTTGTATGTTCATCTATATCTTTGTTGTAGTGCATTGTAGAAAGAGCTAGAACATTTCTGTTTTTCTGTTGTGAATAGGATACTATCATTTTGTTGTTGTCAAAAGCAAACAGTGAGGCATCTTTCTCTTTTTTTGCTAAAAATGATGCAGGAATTTCCGGTTTATTTGCTCTAAGTGTACCAACCATGGTTAGCTTGTGCTCTTGAAGCATTCTGTCAAACAGAGGTACTGAACTGAACCAGTTGTCTACTGTGATGTTCCTGTTGGTACCATGAATAGGTTCACTCAATTTTCGGACATAAAAGGATGCAACTGGTTCTCTGTTAGGGGGCTGAAACTTTCCAACATACGGAATAGCATTTAACATGTAAAATGTTTTAGCATCATTGAGCATTACAATTTTTAACCCATATTTATCGGGCTTACTTTTGATGTAAACCCGAAATGGGCATTTGCCTCGAAAATTCAGTAACTGCTCGTCAATTGTTACATATTCAAAAGGAGTATAAAGAGCTTTTGAATTTTCAATAAATCTACTCCAAATATCCCGAATAGGTGCAAATTTATCAGTGTGTTTCCTAACCTCTCTAGTCTCTTGGTCATCAAATCGCAGATTTATAGCTAAGAATCTAAATCGCTGTAGTGACATAGTGGCTCGATAAATAGAACAACCAAATGTAACAGACCACAGTTCTTCCAGGTTTCGATGACTGTTCCTTTGAGCACCTGCCAGATACAGCAGGCCAAAGAAAGCTAACAGTTCATTTCTTGTCGTTTCATTTTGGTAACTTTGTCTTACGTGCTCGAAAACCTGCTTTCTGATTTTTTCATTAGTTCGTAAGGTTATTTCATTTAAAATAAAATTATCTATTAATAATGACCATGATTCAAAAGGATTAGTTACCTCTCGGGCTTGACCTTTTGCTCCGGGGAGGTGAGTAACAAGATTTCTAGCTAATGGTCGTCCTCTTCTCACGGGTTCTTCCACACTCCATAGGTGACCGTTCTTCCCCTTAATAGCATTCACATTTCGAATCCTATTCGGAAGAATAGGAATGTCAAGATCAGATGCACAATCTGCGATCATTGGATCAACGTTTTCTGTAGTTGGTTCTGCTTGAGCATCTTCATCGCCAGAAGTTTCAGACTGCTCAGTAACATAATCGGGATCTTGATCTGTGTCATCACCACCGAATAAACTTTCATCACTGTCACTTTGAGCAAGAATTGCTCGTATGTCATCACTGCCTAAATCGTCCATAGTCTTACTAATCAATAATCAAACTTACAAACTAAAAATATGAAATAAAAAAATAAAAAAAATACTGGTCTTTAAAAGCAGATGCGAAAAAATATGTATACTACAAAGTGCACACTGGGGTATACGTAACCCCAAAACGATACTACACTGCACACAAGCAAGATCTGATAGAAACTAGTTTAGCTGTCAAACAACAGGGCTGCCAACATAATTTAGACAGGACACAAAATTTCCCTCATTGAAAGTTAATGCAACAATTAACAAAAATTATAACACTGGGGTAAAATACACCCCAGTGTGCCTCTCTAGGGTTAAAAATAACCTGTTGCGATCGCTGTGGTCACTGCAGTTGCAGTTTGCTTGGTGATTTTCACTGGACGAAATCGATGAAAGTGCAATATGAAAATAATCTTCGTTCAGTATTTCTGTATTGACAGAGTACAGAAAATAAAACACTTAATTGTTTGCTGTGGAAGCAAATTTAACTTATTTATTATCAACAGTGTTTTAGTACGACGAGTTGAAATGCGGTTTTACTTTCCTCAAAACACTACACCACATCCTTCATTAGTTTTGTTATTACGCTTATATTTTTAATATTGTGCCGTCATAGTCTTATCATATAAGTCAAATAAGTGAACACAGTAATTTATACTGCTCACAGATGCCTGCAGTAACGGTCAGGTAAGTTTTTTTAAAGATTTTTATGTATTAATTTATAACCAAAATTAGGCCTATGTGTTACAGACTTCTCTGTAATTCTTTTGCGTCGTTTTACGATTTGTTATTTGTTAGAAAGAACCGAACATTAAGGGAGGAATCTACCTTCAAAAAATTAATTAATCTTTATTGAAAAAAGTTTTACGCTATTTTTATACTATACTTGGTAATTATTTTGAACAAAATTATGTATTTCTATTTCTGGCCCTGTATGAAAATGGTACCCCAAGGAAAGTAATGTTTTCATTTTTAATTTTTTTGGAATCGAGTTTTCAACACACGGGGAAATACACGTTTTCAGGTCCCCCACACCGTAAAACATGTTTTTATCGATTTGTGTTTAAGCGTGTGCGTGTGTGGCGTGTGATCAAAATAACTCAATAATTGGAAATCGTACAAAGTTTTTATTTTTTTTATAATAACTAATATATGTGTACCTTGAAATCTGTTCAATTTAAGAGCAATAAGCAACCGCAGCCTCTTTTTCGTTATAAAGGGGCTGCTGTAAGAAAAGTGTACAAGGGTGTTCATTGTCACCACTACTTTTTAACTTGTATATTGAAGAGGCTATTAATGAAGTGAAAGAAAAATTTGACGCAGGAATAAAAATTCAAAAAGAAACAATAAAAATGCTGAGATTCATCGATGATATAGTAGTATTAGCCGAGACAAAGAAATAACTAGAGGATATCTTAAATGGAGTGGATGAGATCATGAAAAAGGATTACTTCATGAAAATTGATAGGAACTAATCGAAAGTGTTGTGCAGCAGCAGGAGTGGTTTAGAAGAGATGGGAAATTTAAAAGTAGGCATTGAAAACATACAGGAAGTTGGGGAATTCTGCTATCTAGGGAGTAAAAAATTAGAGGATGGTAGAAGCACAAGTGATATCAAAAGTAGAATTGCTCAAACTAGAAAAGCCTTTGAAATGAAAAGCAGCTTACTGACTACAAACATTGATTTACAGATTAGGAAAAATATCTTAAAACACTATGTTTGGAGTGTAGCATTATACAGGAGTGAAACGTGGGTGATAGGGGCTGTAGAAAGGAAGAGTATAGAAGCTTTTGAAATGTGGTGTAATAGGAAAATGTTAAGGATTAGGTGGGTGGACAAATTAAGTAAGTTATAGGTTCTTAGGCGAGTGAATGAAAAAATAAGTATATGGAAGCATCTTACCAGAAGCAGGTATAGGATAGTGGGACATACCTTAAGACATCCAAGGTATTTGTTTATCAATAATGGAGGGTAATATTGGAGTGAATTGTAGGGGGAAGCAAAGGTTAGAATATATAAAGCAAATTACAAAAGATGTAGGGTGTTACAGGTATGTAGATATGAAACAACTTGTGCAAGATAGAACAGCTTGGAGAATTGCATCAAACCAGTTGAGAGACTGATGACAAAAAAAAAGCAACCCCATGACCCAATAAGATGAGGATGATATGTATGATGCGTAAATGAAGTGTGTAGTCTTGTACAGACTCAGACCAACCATTCCTGAGATATTATGGGTAATTGAAGCCCAATCATTAAAGTACACCTGTATCCACTGACATAATCCACTGTATCCACTGTATCCACTGTCCTGTATCCACTGACTATCCACTGTGGAATAATCGGTGTAAGGAGGCTCTTCAGGACCGCCGTAGGGCCCTGCGCATTTTTAGTCGCAGACCTATGGATGCTAACCTGGAAGCTTACCGAAGAGCTCGGGCCTGCTGTAGGCGTATCTTTCTAGAGAGTAAGAGAGAGTCATGGAGCTGTTACGTTGCAGATATTAACAGGAGTACCCTTGTGACAACAGTGTGGAGAAAACTGCGGTCCGTGTGTGGAAAGACGTCTCCGCACCGAGTTGCAGGGTTGCAAACTGACGGTTCCGTGATTACGTCACCAATCGACATTGCGAATGCAATTGGTTCTTCATTAAGATCAGCGTCTCTCACGTCTTCATATTCAATTCAATTTCAAAATCATAAGCAAACCATTGAATCTCTTCCTTTCCATATAGCGGACACAAATGATCCTCTGAACATTCCTTTTTCAATGCCTGAACTAAGAAAAGCGCTCAAAGTTTCTCGAAATACCTCGCCCGGAGGAGATGAAATTACACTTTCGATGATAGCGCATTTACCAGATTCTGGCTTAAGGCAACTCCTACATATTTTTAATAAAATATATGCTTCTAGAAAGCTTCCAGAATCTTGGAAAGAAGCAATTGTTGTCCCAATCCTCAAACCTGGCAAAGATAAAACGTTGGCCTCCAGCTATCGCCCCATCTCTTTAACAAGTGTTGTGTGTAAGGTGATGGAAAGAATGGTGAATAGTCGTCTCATGTGGTATTTGGAAAAGAATGACTTCCTCGCTCCTGAACAGAGCGGTTTTCGGAGAGGGAGGTCTTCGACAGACCACTTGGTGGCCCTTGAGACGGCTATCTGCAATGCGTTTGCATTGTGGCAGCGCCTCGTTGCCGTATTCTTTGATTTGAAAAAAGCATATGATACGGCTTGGCGACGAGGTATTCTTAATACCTTGCGGGAGTGGGGCATCGCTGGGAACATGTTGGCCTTCATTAAAGACTTTCTGGATGACCGATCATTTCGTGTAAGGATTGGTCAGAGTTTGTCAAACAGGTTTGATTTGGAAAATGGTTTACCGCAGGGGAGTTTAATTAGTTGTACTCTATTTGCGATTGCCATTAACAATATTGTGAAATGTTGCGTATACCCTATTAAATGTTCTTTGTTTGTAGATGATTTTGCGATATATGTTGCATCTAGAAATGTTGTTTCAGCTGAACGAGCTCTACAGCTAACTATATACCGTCTTGAGGAATGGTCACGACAAACTGGCTTTAGTTTTTCTCCTGAGAAAACTAAATGCATCCAGTTTTGCCGGATTCGGACTGATACTGTTCCAAGACTGTATTTAATGGGTCAGCATATTAAGGTTAGCACTGAAATCAGGTTTCTAGGTATAATATTCGATAAAAGACTTACATGGGTTCCGCATATTAAAGACCTACGGGCTAGGTGCTTAAAGGTGGTTGATATTCTGCGTGTTCTTACAGGTACATGTTGGGGAGCTGATAGATCATGTATGATAAGGTTCTATAAGGCTCTAGTGCGATCACGTATAGATTATGGCGCTGTAGCCTACTCATCTGCTACTTCCACTTCTCTGAGAATGCTTGACTCAGTCCACAATTCATGTTTACGATTATCTACAGGTGCTTTTCGTTCTAGCCCTGTTATCAGCATCTTAGTTGAAAGTGGAGAAATGTCGTTACACAGACGTCGCCAGCAGCTTATATTGACGTACTTTGCTAAGTTGAAAGCTAGACCTTATCATTTTTTGCATGATATGATTCTCAATAACCCTTGTCATGATTTGCATCTGATGAATGCCCGACAGCCTTCACCATTTAGTGTAAGAGCGTTGGAGATATGCAACAACCTCGATATTGCGATTCCTCGTGTCTACCCATGTAATTCTTGTTTATTTCCACCCTGGACCATCGCTCAGTTACACTTTAACTTTGAAATGTGTAAATTCTCAAAGGCAGACACAAGTTCTGTGGTATTTAATAGCATTTTCAGTGAGTTAGTTGAAGCTATTAAACCATCTACGGTTGTATACACTGATGGATCAAAGTCGGATGTTGGAGTTGGTTGCTCGTTTGTTGCTAATGGGAGAACCTATTTGTTTGGATTACCTGCGGGAACCAGTGTTTACACGGCTGAACTTTATGCTGTTAGTAAAGCTCTGTCTGTAGTCTGTGTGCGTGGGCGTCGGGTGTTGGTGTGCACTGATTCGCTCAGTGCCCTGCAGTCAATTAGTGATATATATTCACGCCACCCGCTAGTTGCAGATGTCCACGGCTCCGTGAAGCAGCTTAACGATAGAGGAGTAAGCGTTGTTTTCTGCTGGGTTCCGGGTCATGCTGGAATCTCGGGAAATGAGGCTGCTGATTTGGCCGCTAAGGAGGCAGCACGCCAACCGGCCTTCACGCAATATCTGACTGTGTCAGATTTCGTGGGCCTGGTGAAGCGTGTCATCACTGAATCCTGGCAGGTAGAATGGACTGGCTCTCATGGCAACAAGCTTCGTGAGGTAAAGCATGACGTTAAGCCTTGGCCTACGTCGCTGAGGAAGAACAGAAGGGAAGAAGTTGTCATCGCGCGACTTAGAATTGGACACACCAGATTAACGCATGGGTATCTCATGACGTCTGGTGATGCTCCAATGTGTGGCAGATGTGATTGTCCTTTGACAATTAAACATGTGTTGGTAGATTGCGTCTGCTACGCAGCTCTGCGTCGGCGATTTAAGATACCCTTCCAGTTACGAGATGTACTCGGCGACGATAGCCATGTTTTGGATTTAACGTTAAGATTTATTAGATCTATTAGTTTGTATGACAATGTCTGATTGTGAATTGGGAATATTTGTGTTAAGTTTATATTATGTATTTGTGTATGTTTTTATTTAGTTTCGTGGCCCCTTTACAGCCTTTTTATTTACCTACAGATCTGTGATATTACCTTTTATGTAAATTTTATTTTGTTGACTGTGATACTAGTTTGTAAGTTTTTATAAGTTCTAACTGTTATTTATTCCAAGTGTGATATTAGATTTAAGTTTGTGGTTGTATGTTTATCTTATAAGTTTTTTAATATAAATGTTCTTGTCTGTAAATTTTATTTATTTTTTTTTTCTGTGATATTTTTAGTTTTAAAAAGTTATATTTAAATAAGAAAAGTACGTTCTACACTCGGGCCCTTTACACCCGTGTGTAGAGCAACGGGCGATGATAACCGCCTGGTTTTTCGCCCTTAAAAAAAAAAAAAAAAAAAAAAAGTATCCACTGACTAGTATTCAAAACCATATAAAAGTAACTAACTACCTTTAATAGGATTTGAACCAGGGAACCTTCATTTCCAAAAATCAGCTGTTAAGCAGTTGACTCACAGCAATGACTTTACCATTAAACCAAGCCGGTGGGTCACAAAGTTAAAATTTGGAACTTAAGTTAGGTACCATTAGGGGACCTGATGTGAATATTTTCATCAGAATTGGTCGACCGGAAGTCTTGGGAATGTACAAAAAATGTAGCAAATGAGGTGATTTTTAAAAAAAATTGTAGGAGCAGTTTTTGAGAAAACAGAAGTGAACTACTACTTCCGGTTGACCAATTTTGATTAAAATGTTCATGTCGGGTCCCCTAGTGATACCTAACTTAAGTTCCAAGTTTGAACTGGGTACGGTATTCCATTTTTGAGATATTTGTTCACAGACACAGAACAATCGCTAAAAACATATTTTTTGGTTTAGAGAGACTGGAAATGTTTATTTCCAGTGAAAACTCGATTTTGAAAATCGACATGAAAATAGTAGGCCTATTTTATTTCCCAATACGTTCATATAGGGCAAAAGAAAGCGAAACGTAATATTGTTTACTGTTTTATTGGTACGTCATCACATTAGATCGGATGAGTGTCTTCTTCAAGAGCCATAATCTCTATTTTGATTTATAAATAAGGCTCCTTCAATGCTACGTCTTCTCTGTTCTCTTTTATGGGGTAGAGTCTTTGATCTTAAATGAGGCCATCACAAAGAAATTTCGTATATTGGAGATGTGGCTGTTCTTAAAACTCCCTGTACAGCGCAAATGAACAACGCCGAAGTTCTGCGAAGGATGAGGAGGGACATGGATTTTTGGCAACTATCAAAGCATGTAAACTGCTGTATTTTATGTAGAATGAAGCCAGATGGGCGCTTTGCTTCAGTGTATTTTGCAGGGGAAGATCTTTGGAGAAAGAGGAATAAAAAATCTTAGGACTGGTTCAACAAAATCTTCTTACAACTCTTTTGTATTGCTGTTGACAAAGTGAAGAATTTCCATGATGATTGCCAACATTTTAACGGATAAGCGCCTTAAGAAGAAGAAGAAGAAGAACTTATATTTAAACTAACATCAGTTAAAATAAGGTTATAACAATAGAAAGAAGGAACAATAGAAGAGGTTATAACATAGAACATTCAAACATAACTTATGCTTAGAAATCCAACCATACAATTGCCTACTATAAACCACCAAAGTTAATATTAAAAAATTCCTCGACGTTATATAAACAGTTATTAATCAATACTGCTTGTAATTCTTTTTCAAATTTGAGGAATGGCAACACCTTTAAAAACTTAAGAAGGGAATTGTAAAATTTTATTGACATATAGTAACAGGTTACTTGTGTCTTCCTGTAATTACACCTAAAGGTACGATTTCGATTCTCGCTGCCGCTGTCATTGCATCGCGCTGCCGTAGCAGCGGCTGCTAACTACTGGTTCAATTCAATTGTTGTAGGGATGTATTCGATATCCGCCGCAGCAGCACATGCGGCGCTGCCTGAGCTGCGCTGCTCAAGCTGTCCAGCCGCCAGGCCGCAACAATAGCGGTCTGGCAGCGGCAGCGTGTAGTAGAACTGACGAACGATAAAGCCAATCATGGCAAATTTTTCGGTGTGTGATGATGAAAAGCTGGTTGAAGTTGTCAGCAAACATCCAATTATTTATGATGCTAGTACGGCGGGTTATAAAGATGCTGTACTCAGGGAAAATATATGGAAAGAGATTGGTGAAAATTTAAATAAGAAAGGCAAGTATTTATGTTTTTACTTTAAATTACTATAATATATTTATTTCAGTAATAATTACTGTAAAACAATAATTATTATTGTTTTTACATGTTTTATTTATGTGCATTTACATGTATTTTCATATGCAATACTAATATTTATGCCAATAAATTATATATAAACAATTATTTAACACACTCTGTTAACAAAGTTTTCTTGCCATGGCACTTGCCCAGCAGGACCAGAAAAGAATTCCATAAATTTATCTCGCACAACGAAGCCGTTAGCATTAGCGTATCCACCTCTTCGATCAAATGCTATCATGTTTTGTGTTGGTGGGTCACTATTATCGCATCTGACGTAACGGGATGTGGAGTTTTGCAGATACCCATCCCTCAGTAAATTGTGTAAGCAACACGCTACTGATATAAGGTAGTCGCACGTTTCAGGTAAACAACAAATGGGCGTGTAGAACACCCTAAAAACTTGAGTAAGAATGGCAAATGCGTTTTCGGTCACTCTCCTAGCACGACACAAGCGGTAGTTAAAAATAGTTTTCTTTGAACAATTTTTGGAATCATTTCTAGAATACGGTTTCATCATGTAGGTATCCAAACCAAAGTCTTCATTGCCCACAATGACGTACGGAGATGATACGTCAGTTCCAGGTAGATAGGTATCTTCAGGAATGTTGAATCGACGGGTTGTGATCTTTTTTCCTAGTGCAGACTTTTTGAAAATTCCACTGTCGCCTTCTTTTCCATATGAGCCAATATCAACGGCGATAAATCTATAATTTGCGCTTACAAGAGCCAATAGTACAACAGAAAAATACTGCTTGTAGTTAAAATACAAAGACCCACTATTATTAGGGCACCTGATCCGAACGTGTTTCCCATCAATTACGCCTACACAATTGGGGAAATCCCATTGAGTTCAGAATTCATCTGATATTCGTTTAAAATACGCCTCTGTTGGATTAGGCATGAATATAGGAACAAGTTTCTTGCTTAATATTGGCAATGTCTTTTTTACTGTGACACTTATATAAGACGGTGAAATTCTGTACGTCAATGCCAGTGATCGAAAGGACTCCCCTGTTGCTAAAAACCTGAAAGAGAATAAATAGGCTCATGTAAGTCTCATCAGAATCTGAAGACGTTTTGTACATAAATTCATTTACCATACAAATCTGACTTAAAAGAATGAAAATGATCTTTCTCATGAATTTGGTCTACGTACAAATATAGCCGTTATTGTACGATATTTCATGGAATGGTTTTCTTTATTTTAGGTGACGAGTGCAAGAAACGATGGAAGACGATTAGGGATTCATTTTTCCGGTGTCGGAACAAAGAAAAAAGAGGAACTGGTTCGGCAGCAGATAAGGCAACAAGATGGCACCTGTATGAAAAACTAAAATTTTTGATTGTGGTACAACGAGAACGAGACAGTTTAACGAACGTAACAACAGATCAACGCACCACAGACGACACGGAAACTACACATTCACTTACTTCACAAAGGCCGAATACAGAACTTGAAACACAAAACAGTCCCGACCCTACACAACTACGTACACCTACAACTTCTTCTACGTCAGGCCAAATACCAAAATCGTACAAACGTAAACGCTCCTTTGACGACCAGACTGAAATTTTAAAACTTTTACGGAGGAGGGAAGAACGTCGACAAAATGACTTAGACAATTTAAATAGATTCAATACCCCTATTGAATCTTTTGGTGAGCACGTTAAAACGGTGCTGAATAGTCTGCCTCCAAAATTAATGATACAGGCGAAAGGAGAGTTGTTCAACGTACTGTCAAAGTACGAATTTTTAGCTGCTGAGAGTGCTGAAATGAGAAATTCACCCGATACAGATAATTCGCACATCGTGGTATCTCCTGCTAGTACTGAGTCATGTATTCAAAATAATCAATCTGGCGCGAGCCCAGTACAGGAGCCTACTAATGTTAATGATTATCCTCTATGATTTTAGTGTGGATTTGGACATTTAAAATTATATTTTTAAAGAATAAAAATCATATTTCCGAATTAAATTTGAATGTATTTCATTTTTTTAGGATTAAATTTACCTAAATATATAATATTGTTGGACGTGGTAATAATAATTTGCTTATTTAAGAGGAATTATGGTTTAGACATTTACCTGAGAGTTAGAAACAGTTTTTGTTGAGCGCTTAAAGACATTCGTAGAGTACGAGGTTTTAAATCGTCAGCCACCAAACTTAACACCATTTCGAATTGGGAGTAATTTAGCCTACAGTATTTTTTAAACAGGTCTTCATCTCGTTTCAAGTGCCGCTCGATAAGTATCTGAAAGCAACCTTCCTCTTCACGGGTTTTGTATATTTTATTTACAGCTTTGCGTTTCCGTAATAGCATCAACATCAATATCTCATCATCCTCTTCTTCTTCTGCTTGTAAACGTAATCTCATTTTTTTTACAATCGACATGGTGTAAGTTGTAAGTGGAAAGAGTTTGTATCACGTTCTATGATCAACTGGTCTAGCAACTGCCGCTAGCAGCAATGGTCGAAAACATAATGCCGCTGCTACGGCAGCGCGATGCAATGACAGCAGCAGCGCGCCGCCACGGCAGCGAGGATCGAAATCGTACCTTAATGAGACCCAGACTATCTCTATTTCTAGTTTATTTTAGTAAGAACAAAAACTGATATTTCTTTATATATAGATATTTTTTATTTATAGATATTTTTTATTTATAGATATTTTTTTAATTTTTGCAGATAATAGACATACGAATCAACTTTAATAGACTAACTAGCACTAGTTGAAAGATGTGAAAAAATGGATAAGCCTTTTCAAATAATTACTATACTAACAGTGATTTTATGTGAAAATTGGAAAGTGCAATCAGCAGAATTAAAATATGAACCTATCACATTTGATCGTTATCAAGAGTTTAATCACTTAACAGATTATTTAACTGCATTTACCAATGAAAATAATTTGTACTCAAAATTATACTCTATTGGAAAATCTGTGAGAGGTAAGTTTTCTGGTTTTTTTCTGTTCTCACATTTTTATCTATAGTAAAGAGCGAAAAAGTATTGTAATGGTACAGAGTTATTTTACATGCAATCTGTAAAGAATTATTAAGTCCAAATGTTTAATATTAGAAAATTTAAGAATTAAATACAAATTTATTTTAAATATTAGCTGAAGGATGTTTTAAAATTTTTATTTTATCATATGTCTAAAAAAATATGCCCATAACAGGCAGGTGGAGTGTTAAATTATTTGCACTAGATTTTTTAATTCCAGGGCTACAAAAAATAGTTCTGTTTCTTATTACACGCTCAGCCAATTATATGACTGAAACATTTAAAAACAGAAGAGGTAGATGTGTAAAAGATACTTGTCACAGTTATCTCCTCTGAAAGTAATGAATTTCATTATACAGCTAGACCCTGTGGTGAATGAAGGGAACATGTCATTTGCAGGGTGGAAAGTAAATGCTTTTTTAGAGGGCCTGGCATGCTGATAAGCATACTTTTCTACTTGGTGAGAAAGGCACAGTAAACCACCTCACTCGTTTTGCTTAGTGAAGCCTCTAGAATTCAAACCAGCCTTTCGGCTTATGAACTAAACAACAAAAACATCTAAAAATATATGTTTGGGATTTAAAATTAATAAATTTAATTCATTTTTCAAGTGCATTAACAACAAGGTATTAGCAACCACAATACAGAGATATTTAAAAAATATTGTCACCATCGCACCTTTGATTGGGTACTGTGCTCCTGGCTATCAAAGCTTCCGATGTATTGACAGAGGGAAGCCGCCAATAGTTCCGACGGGCGGTAGACTTGTGTCGACACTGCGGAGGGCTTGTAACCACCTCCACCACTATGCACTGGAGACTATATAAAGAGTGCTCCACTGAGCCTGAAGTCATTTGATTCCAATCCACTCTACAGCTTCGAGAAGACATCCACCATTGGCGCACAGCTACTGGACTCCAATGAAGACTCATCGATGTCCCCGCAAGAGAGAAGGTGATGCTTCCGCTTGCTGACCCAACACCGTAAGCCATGGGCATTGCCCTCTGCCATGAGCGATGTCCACAGCAGTCCCTCAACTGAGCCTTAAGCCCAAATCTCGATGAAACAGCCATCAACACACTACTGCGAGGAAAGAAGATGACATCTTTGCTGGACGACAACATGCATGACGTCCAGCTCCTCGACGACTACGACCTGCCAAGATGACCACCCCTTAAACGGCCGTTTTCAGGGCCCCAAACATTAAAAGTTTCCTGAAGCCGCATAATGTTGCCATCCAGTGACAGTATTTTTATTAGTGTTACAAATTATACAAATAGAATGGAATTTCTATGTGAAGAAGCCAATTGCAAATCTTTCTTCATTATAAAATTACTTAGTTTTTTATTTTAAAACACTTTTATTTGAAAAAAAACATATTAAAAATGAAAGATCAGTTCGGATTTGCGGGTTTGTAATTTTAATTGATTATAAATTTAAATGTTTATGTTTTTTTATAATTAATGTATCTTCTCATTCCAGGTAGAGAACTATGGGTTGTTAAAGTACATAATATGAAAGAGAACAGAGAAGACTCTCTTGGTATTCCTAACGTTAAGATAATAGGTAATATACATGGAAATGAACCTGCTGGACGTGAAGTCATTTTACATTTGATTGAGGTTTGTGATTTCATTACCTAAAGAATTGAAAAAATCTGCTGTGAAACATGCACACAACTTTCTCTAGCCAATGCAAATAATGAACAATATAACCTAACATTAGTAATAAAACAGTAGAAATAAACAAAAAACTAACCTCAAAAAACAACCTTATTTTAATCATAAGTGAAAGACGCAAAATGAAAATCAACTTCAGTTAGGCTTTAAAGTACGGAAAATCACTCTTTCACGCTAAACTAGGCTCTGTAGAGAAAAATTCTCTTAATAAACGTTGTAGATCTTTTAATTTCCTATAAATTTTATTATATACTTTTGTCGTTAAATGCATCATACTAAGGCTAAAATCTTTAAAAAAAATTGATTTTTACACGCTTTCATTAGAAAAAAAAGCAGAAAATTGCTAATTACCGCTAAACTAAGCGTTATACAAAAAAATGTTTGAAATAAAAGTTGTAGGATTTTAAAATCTGTACAACTTTAATTATATATATATATATATATATATATATATACGTTAAAATCCATATTAAAAAAACAACTGTTTCTTTTGACCAAAAAAAAACAACCTCTCCACGAATTTCAGCAGACATGACGCCTACCCTATCTTGTAAAGCATAAAAAATTTAGGTAATGAGGCGATTTTTAAAAAAATTGTAGGAGCCATTTTTGAGAAAATCGCAAAAAGTAAAAAATGACATGAATAAACTACTACTTCCGGTTAACCGATTTTTGATGAAAATGTTCGTGTCCGGTCCTCTGATGGTACCTAACTTAAGTTTTAAGTTTCAAGTTCGTACAATGTTCTGTTCTTGAGATATTCTGTTAACACACGGACACACAAATCTAGACCAATCGCTAGAAACATGTTTTTTGGGTTCAGGGCGTCTAAAAATGTTTAGATCTGGTAAAAGCTCAATTTCAAAAAATTGACACGAAAACAATACTTTCCTTCCATATATTCAAATAGGCAAGAAAGTAAAAATATATAACTTTAAATTAATGTAACACACAGAGTTGGTCTAGTGGGAGAGTCGTCAATATGACTCAGTTTATTTTCGAAGATGAAGGTTCCTGGTTCAAATCCTTGTAAAGTTAGTTACTTTTTTACGTATTTGGATACTAGACAGTGGGATTACCGGTGTACTTTGATTGTTGGGGTTTAATTAACTCTCTCAGTA
This sequence comes from Catonia carolina, assembly GCA_035578175.1. Classification (NCBI taxonomy): domain Eukaryota; kingdom Metazoa; phylum Arthropoda; class Insecta; order Hemiptera; family Achilidae; genus Catonia; species Catonia carolina. The sequence goes on along the minus strand of JAQMRL010000004.1, from coordinate 64,848,582 downwards.
ATGGTTGGCCTCAATCTACACAAGACTGCACCTTATTTAGACATCTTCTCCTCATCTTATTGGGACATGGGGTTGCTTGTGCTGTTGTTTATCAGCCAAAAGACTGGTTTGAACCTCTAGAGGGTTTGCTAAGTAAAACGAGGTGTGAGGTACTTTACTATGTATTCCTCACTGAGTGGAAAATTATGCCTTTTGGCATGCCAGACCCTCTGAAAAGCATCTACTTTCACCCAAATGACACCTTCACTTCATTCACAACAGAGTCTTGGTGTATAATGAAATTTATTATTCTCAGAGAATTTTTTTTCTTTTTTTTTGGTTTAACATCTAACTGTTCTCCAATTACTGCTAATGCAGATGGTGAAGGATGAAATGATTTTTTTGTAGCTTATGAAAATATGGCATGCCTGAATGGGATTCAAACCCAAGACCACATGATGAGAGGCGAGCACGTTACCAAGTACGCCAATGCGGCCTATTCTCAGAGGAGATTACTGGGGCTAGTGTGTTTCACAAGTCTACCTCTTCTGTTCTTAAATGCTTCAGTCATATAATTGGCTGACCATGTGATAAGAAACTGAACTATTTTTTGCAACCCTGGAACTAGCAGATCAATTCAAATAATGCAACACTCCACCAGCCGTTTATGAGCTTATTTGAAACAAAAACAAGTATTGGTTCTCCTAAAAAATTAATTTTTTTGTGTTGCAATCTTTTTCCCCAGCACCTCTTAAAATTACTGTGTGTAAAAAGTTGTATTTTCGATAGCTAATCCAGATTAACATTTATTGTAATACTACTTTTACTGTATTTTCGTTTTGTAGTATCTGGTAAACAATTACGAGATGGATGAATACATTCAGTGGTTAGTCAATAACACTAAAATACATTTATTTCCAAGTATGAATCCAGATGGCTTTAATCGTTCTAAAGAAGGAACGTGTGGGCCAAGTGAAGGAAGGTAAGTTGAGATATTATAGCTTTTTTATCAGAAAAGAAAGGTTCATTTGTTCACATGATAAAGGATTTGCTTTATTGTTGTAGTAGGTATAATTAATGTTCCTAATTATAAAGGCGTAGCTGAAAGTAATGTATTAAAAATAAATGAAGGAATCATTCTCCACCACTGTTTTGTAATTGTTAAAAGTATTAGTATTTTGTGAGTACAGTAGAGTGTCGATAATCCTAACATCAAAAGTTTGAACGCCATCTGAGGATTTTTTCAATATTTTAATTCGCGTGAGAACGGCATAGGTAAAGGATAGCTTACACTGTGCGACAAGTTGTATAAGCTTTTACGGCATGAGAGACAGTGATAACTTTGTACGAAATGCAGCCATAATATAGTCAAGTTCAGCTTTTACTACTTAAGTGAATGAAGGGCTTGGCCGGCGTAAAACGAGTGTCATAGTTCATGCAACCAGTAATTAGCAAGTTTATTAAGTAAGATTTCGATGATTTTGTAAGGTTTATAGTGAAGCTTTTATTCAACTGTTCATAGCGTTTTGTTTGTTTCAATTTAATATATAGTTAGCCTACATACTGCATATACAGTAAAATACATACTGTAGTTTTATTATTTAAATTCATAATTTTTTTGGTGAAAGTAAAGTACAGTAAGTACTTCTCTACCTCTGCATTATTACACACTAGACTTACGTATTTGTCCATTACAACCAGCTAAATATACGTCAGCACAGAGAAGTTTTTGTTTTTATTTATTTCAACCTTTTTAAAATGCTTATAATTATGGGCTTAAGTGGCATTTCTAGGTTATGTTTGAAAATTCAAACTACCTATGGTCCCAAAATTAATTCGGATTTTTGATTCTACTGTATATTGATTTAAAGAATAACGGCTGTAAAAATAAAACGTTTTATGTGTTCGTATGTCGCCCACTTGCCGAAACAGAAGTGTTGTTTCAGAGTGACCCAACAAATAAGATAATAAACTGAAACTTTTCTGATGGATTTGATACGAGGACTCTTTTGAACAATAAATAAAAGGACTCACTGGTCCATGCCTATTTAAGCCTATGCCACCAAGTTGAGTGTTAATTGGAGCCGTAAAAGTTTAGCATGACCTCATTTCATTGGGGTAACTGAATTCCAGGTGAAATCTTCCCATAACTCACTAAGCGTTCCCATACTGCCCTATCGATGTTTATAAGAACATTGTTCTTATTTTTAACTATAGATTCAGCCTCCAAGAGATTAATGTTGAATTTTTTATCAACCTGTGTGTCATTCTGAATTTAGTGTTATAAATTTGGTAAAGGTACAGAAAATAAAAGCTTTTGACAGTTAAAAACTCTATATTGTTTGAATGTTATTCTTCTATCTTACTTCATTTTGTAACAGTCATTTTACATATTTACTGCTCTTCAAAATTGATCCTTTACATGCTGGTAAGAAAAAGTCATGTATTTCATGCCAAATATTTTTACTTTCTCGTATGATGCAGCGTCCCCAATTCTGCGATGATTCGCAAATAGAATTACTTAACTACTTAATAATAATTCTACTATTTTATAACAATGACTGGTTGTAAATATACCTCTTTGTCTCCTGGAAAAATTTGAAAAATCATCCATGAACCCTTTTTGCAATGCCTCTTTGCTTGTGTAAGAAGTGACTATTATCATGTTACAGTAGAGTTGTCAGAAAGTCACAGATTCAAATTTCCGCATTATTTTCTTTTCTTATTATTATATTTCATTTTCTCTTTATTTTAGATGTAATGCGAATTATATGAACTTGAATAGAAATTTTCCGGATTATCTTCGAAAATCTAACCCGTCACCACAAAGCCTTCAAAGTGAAACCAAAGCAGTTATAAATTGGTTACAAAATAATAGTTTTGTTTTATCAGCAAGCTTGCATGGTGGCTCTTTAGTGGTAAATTATCCCTACGACATTACACCATATGATGGTGAGTATTTTCTTGCAAATTATTATGTTAACCTCTAAAGTTTGTGTATGCCATGTTGGGGCTGCAGAATTTAAAAATTGTTTAATTCTACAGATTTCGGCTTTAATTACTGAACAATTGCTTCAGATATTTTCAATTATTATGCTTGAAATATGAAGTTTCTGGCATAGCATTTTCCTTGTGTTCTAAACACCGCCACATGCACAGAAATATAAATTTAAAGCTGTTATTTCCTTTAGAAAGAAATTAGGAAGTTTGTTAGGATATTTTTTTTTTATGTCTTGACTGTTTTGCAATTTCTGCTAATGCAGATGGTGGATAAAGATGATAAGGAAAATGAGTGATGAAAAAATTCCAGACCTGACCGGAAATCGAACCCGGGACCCCGGCGTAGAAGTTAGTTGCGCTAACCACTACACCAATGGGCTGGCCAAGTTTAGTAGGAAGATAAGAAAATTTGACCAGGATAGAAAATGTTAAAACTTTTGTATTTTTAATTTCTCTAGCATTACATGAAATAAAAGGAAATTATATATAAGAACATTTGTTTTATCTTGGTTTTTTGAGATTGAATTTTCACCGGAAATATTCATTTTCAGTTCACTTGAGTCCATAATCATGTTTTCACTGATTGGTCTATGTGTACATGCATGTGTGAACATGATTAAAATTAGGTTATATCTTTTATTTATGGACCATTTATGTTTTTTATATGAATGAATAAATAATGTTAACATGTGTTTTAAAAATTAATTATTTTTTTTTAGTTTTAGAAGGGACAACGGTTGAATATGCGTCCCCAGATGATGATGTTTTTCAAACTTTATCAAAATTGTATGCGAAAATTCACCCAACTATGCATAAAGGCTTACCATGTAGTGGATCAAAAGATAAATTTAAGGATGGTGTAACAAATGGTGCAAAGTGGTTTCCTGTGAAAGGTATGATACTAAAATGTCTATCCCGGGTTCTTTTTAGGATCTGGTTATTAAGAAATAGTTAACCATTTAAAAAGATATTTGGTATGCAATCTTGGAATACTTCATACTTGCTAGTTGGTTTTTGAACCACCATGTTCTAAGCAACCGTTGACCACTAACGTTAAGTATTATAATAACATGCCCTATGAATGGGAAATACTTACTTGTTCATTTATGGACAAGAAAGTCAAATTTTGTATGGTTGGGGGAGACACAAAGTAGTTGACATAGTCGCAAAGAAGCATTTTTTTGCTGTATTCAACTAAAATGTTTGAGTAACCCATTACTAAAATGTAACAGGACATTAAACTTCAAACAAAACTAACAACTCGAGTAAAGAAAATGCTGGTTAATAGATTTAAAACCCACCAGGTTGGTCTAGTGGTAATGTTGTTGTTGTGAATCAGCTATTTAACAGCTGATTTCCAGATATGAAGGTTCAAATCTTAGTCAAGGTAGTTACTTTTATACAGATTTAAATACTAGGCAGGGGTCACCAGTGTACTTTGATGGATGGGGTTCAATTAACCATACTGTCTCAGGAATGGTTGGCCTGAGTCTATACAAGATTAGATCTCATTTACACGTCATCCTCATCTCATCGGGTCATGGGATTGCTTATTGCTCATTACTGTCAGAGGAGATAACTCTTGATTAGTGTCTTTTACACCTCTACCTCTTCTGTTTTTAAATGCTTCAGTCATATAATAGGCTGACCATGTGATAAGAAACAAAACAATTTTTTATAGCCCTGGAACTAACAGATTGAATGCAAATAATTTAACACTCCACCTGCCTGTATATAAAAGTCTATGGAATGATGTCAAAGATCGCACACTGGTTTACAAAGAAACAATTAATGACAGAAACAAAATTTTATCAGTAAGAACAATTAAACGAAAAGAACAGGTTTGTTCAGACGAATTGAGAAAAGCAAGATCCGACAGAATGAAAAAGTATTGGCAAGAAAGAAATGAAAAGGAAATAAACTGCCGAAGGAACAGAACTAACCAAAGAGACTAAAGTGATCCTTTGTGGTCATATAAAAACAAAAAAAAAAGTTTAAAGCTGAAATATAGAAATGGATCTTTCCAATTGGTAGGCAGTACATTAAGGAAATGATTACACGTTTGTATAATATCTGAGTTCCCATCCTGATATGTATTGTGATTTTAGACTTAGGCACTAAATTGACCTATCCAAGGACATGAGAAACGAAACTTAATAGGTTTATTTCCCACCTCTTGTGTAAATTTAAAAGTAGAGAAATACATAATAGTGTTAGGTTATTCATATGTAAAAATGCTTTTTGGAGAATTAATTAATATTATTTACTATCCAAACTTTCATTGTTAAATCATAAAGTTTGTTCAACAATCTATGAAAATGTTTCAGGAGGAATGCAAGATTACAATTACGCATTTCATGGATGCTTGGAATTGACACTTGAGATTGGTTGCTGTAGATACCCTCTAGCTAAAGAACTGAAGAATATTTGGGATGAAAATCGGGAGGTAAAAATTATAATTTTTATAGTCTTTTTCTTCTTTGTACTATCAAGGATTAGGCATAAGCCAAGCCTGTTCTGAACTCACAAACCATCCTGTACGTCTACACAAACACGAGACACTCCAGCCCCTACATCTCGACTACTGCCATCTTCTTAAAGGTCTTCCCACCTCCCTTTTTCCAACTGGAAGATATTCCGTCACTTTTAGAGTTATTCTCTCCTCTGTCATCTGTTCCAAACGTTGCCTCCATTGATTCCGGTACTCCTCCACTTTTTCATTCAAGAATTTTTATAGTTTTAACTATAATTAATATTTATTATTAATTCCAGACGATTCTCTTGCCAATGTAAATAATACAACAATAACCAAGGTTTAATCGTGGGCAAATGATGCAAAATGAAAATTAATCTCTGTTCGACTTAAAAATACGGAAAATCACTAATTGACGCTTAACTATGTTCTGTAGAAGTAAATGCTTGAAATTAAAGTTGCAGATTTTGTTATTTTCTATTACTTTGATAGTATACTTTTGTCTTAAAATGTATATTAAAGCCACAATCTTAAAAAATCCAATTTTGTTGACCAAAATACATTTGCTTATTGATGCTAAACTAAGCGCTGTAAGAAAATAATGTTTGAAATAACAGTTGTAAGTTTTAAATTTCTTATAACTTTAATTACGTAGATATTTACTCTAAAATGCATATTAGGAGCACAATCTTAAAAAAGAACATTTTTATCACAAGAGTATAACCTCCCCAAGAATTTCATTAGACATGGCGCTTACCCTAACTTGTAGATAATAAAAAATGTAGTAAATGAGGTCATTTGAAAAAAATCAAAGCCGTTTTTGAGAAAATTGGAAAAAAAAAATTGCTTGAATTACTGCCTATTACTTCTGTTTGACTGATTTTGAGGAAAATGTTTTTGTTGGATCCCCTTGGGGTACCTAACTTAAGTTAAAAGTTTCCATTTTGTATGATAATCCATTCATGAGATATTTTTTTCTCACACACAGACCAATTGCTAAAAATATGTTTTTGGATTCAGGGGCCTGAAAATGTGTGTTGTCGATGAAAACCAGATTTTTAAAAATTTATATGAAAACAAAACGAACTTTCCATCTATATAAATATATATATATTCATATAGGGCATATGAAAGTAAAAAGTAAAAATACAGTATAATGCCGATTATCCGTGGTAATTGGGGGGATAACTATACCGGATAACCGGAAAACACGGATAATACAACCCAATTCGGTCGAGACCACCTACGTCATAATCAAAACCACCAGTTACGCGTATGTTTTATTCTGCTGATTAATACATGTTAATACTATCGGATATCGGAAATAAATAAACAAATTGTATTGAAATAAAAATATTTACTACATAAATTTATATAAATCTTACCTTAAACTATGTAACAACAAGCCCGTTGTTTTTCATGTCTGACGCATACAAAACCTCCCGCTGAATCTAAAGCTATGTAGTACTACGATACGAAATTAGTTTATGTCTACATTAATGTACCTACTCATTGTTGTCGTAATCGAACAATATTATCGTAGTAAATCACAATAATTGTGATAATATTACGATGACGAAAATGTCGGGAGTTGAAAAGTTTTAATTTGTAAAAGTTATACAGTACATACATAATTAATTTTTCTAGTGATTTTAATTTTTCTAGCCGGCCGCGTTGGCGATGTTGGTAACGTGCTCGCCTCTCATCACGCGGTCTTGGGTTCGAATCCCACTCGGGCATGGCATTTTTTCATACGTTACAAAAAATTCATTTCATCCTTCACCGTCTGCATTAGCAGCAATTTGCAAAACAGTCGGCCGTTAAACCAAAAAAAATAAAAAATTTCTAGTGATCGCACGGTTAATCCAAACCCCGGTTAAACGATCCTCGGAAAATCGGTACTCTACTGTACTAATAATTTCTGTATTTTATTTTATTAGGCTTTATTGTCATTCATCAGTCAAGCACAAAGAGGTATCAGAGGTGTTGTTACAAATGAAGATGGGAAGCCTGTTCCAAATGCTGTACTTCAAATTCTTGGAAGAGATATTACATTTAACACATCCAAGCATGGTGAATTTTGGCGAATTCTTCTTCCAGGATCATATTTCTTAAGAGTAAGTATTTCTGAATATTTTGTAATAATTTTTTCATTGGTGAGAATTTTTAAAATCGTCATCTATCAATTTCCTTTGTCCGTTTGTCCGTCACACCCAAAAGTCAGAAAGTACAAAAGATATTGTCTCCGCCACTCCTAATAAATCATTTACTGTGTTGCCAGCCTTCAAAACTTCTCCCGACCCTTGTCGGTGCAGCAGACCCTTTGGCGGAATACCAACAGACCCTTCAATGGCATACCAACTGAGGCCTTTGTCGCCAGTGCCTAGGCCAATAACTGCCCCCTATCACAGTGCTCTTGGTGACTATATAAGCGCACTGCACTGAGCCGCTCATCATTGAGCTCTATGACTCCGACCAAGATCAACCGACTGGATCCACGAGAGGAAAAAGGAAGATGTTTTGGGACTTGCAGCAGCCAGCAAATCAGCACCCATCGCCGCAGCCGCGACCACATGCTGCCTTCATCGGTCTTTCTCATGACCAATTCACTAAGGTAACTGGCCCTTTTCAGCGCCATTAACCTAAGCCACAGCTCTCGCCGTAGCCATGCACTGCCTACACAGGTCTTTTTCAAGACCAACTCGTAAAGGTTTTCACCAGTCTTTTTCAGGACCATCAACGAACTCTGTCTGCCCCAGCAGAAACGCACATAAGTGGCCCTTTTCAGGGCCACCAAAAAATTAAATGTTTTATCTTGCCACTTAATTTTGTCATCTGGTTACAATTAGAACAAACGGGTTTTAAATTTGTAATCTGCACAAAAATTTAGTGGGCCTGGTTTGGGTTTCACTTTCGGTATTGATTGCATGTGACCCAAAACCAGATATAAAGAAATCAGTCAGAATTTACAAACAAAAATAGTGTCATTTGATTCCTCTTAAAGAGAAGATAAAGAAATCTCTCATGTTTTTTGCCATAAGTCAAAGTTAAGCCTTTTTAAAAATTGCCACAAAAGCAATTTTATTGGAGTTTTGGAAATTAGTTGTATCTTTCTAAAATTTGGAGTTCTCTACTATGATTTATTAATAGAAACATACAATTTTCTTGAAAATGGCTTTAATAAATTTTAATGAATTTCTCTTATACAAAAGAAACCATTGTAATTTATTGAAAAAGTCTTGTGTTGTTTAGGTCATTAGCTGAAAGGCTGGTTTGAATCTCTAGAGGCTTTACTAAGTAAAACGAGAAGTAAGGTGTTTACCACTGTCTTCCTCTTGGAATGGAAAAGTATGCTTCTCAGCATACTTGGCCCTCTGAAAAGCATCTACTTTCCACCCTGCAAATGACTCCTTTCCTTTACTTCATTCACCACAGGGTGTGGCTGTATAATGAAATTCATTACTTTCAGAGGAAATAACTCTGATTAGTGTCTTTTACACCTCTACCTCTTCTCTTCTTTAATGATTGTCATTTAATTGGCTGACCATGTGATAAGAAATAGAACTATTTATTTTATCCCTGCAACGAACAGATTGAGTGTAAATAGTTTAACACTCCATCTGCCTGTTATGGGCATGAATAAGTCATATGTATAAGTAAAGCCAGTAAAGTTTCTACCATGTGTTTCAACGCATGGTAAAATGTTTCTTCATCTTTACACCCCTCTTCTCTGCAGCTTTCATCACACCACCTGTACACTCCTTTCTAGTTCGTCCTTGTTTCTTCCATTTAGCTGGAACCCACAGCCAAACCTTCAATCACAACCTGTTTTCCTCCAATCTGTGCCGATGAGCTTACCAGATCTGGTACAGTCATTTATAGAATTTAAATTGGAAAATATGTTTCTAATCAATTACTTACACAACTGTTCAATTTTTATCTTTAGTACAAGAATGAAAAAGTGAATCTAAAAAACAGCTTTCTAAAAGTAAAGCACTCACAATAAAAAAATTAGTTATTTTGGCTCTCCTAAAAAATTACTAAAAATTGAGATTGTTGGGCTAATGAGATATCACATATTTTTGAACCAAAAAAATTGGTCATAATAAGCTTTTTTATGATTGATACTCACAAGAGATACTTTCATATATCAAATTTGAACTTTATATTAGCCTTTATAAAATTTATAAAAAATTGTTTTTGTGAAATATTAGTTATGTGGTTGTAATACTACAAGGATTTTTATTTTGTGTTTATTTGTTTAGGTATCAGCAAAAGGTTTTGTTACGATTTCGGAAAAACTTGTTACTGTTCCTAATGTCAATGCAGATATATTTATGCAACATAAAATACCTCCAACTCCACTTTACAATTGGTACAATATTACATTGAGTCGTTATTCAGTATCTCGTAATGACAAAAAAATATTCGGTGTAACTGATCCAGTATCATTTTCTTCTGCTTCTGATATAAATATAACTGAAACAAGATCCACAACTGTGCAATCTACTTTGTCACCAAGTTTAGATCATACGTCTGAAAATGTATCAAGTGCTATGAGGATGGAATCTAAAGCAATCAAATCGTGCCAAATGATACATAATTTATCATTATTTATATCATACATTTTATTGATGTACTTAATTTCTTGATCAAGGAATGAAAATGAAGAGCTTTTGCAAAACTAAAATTATTCATGAGAAAATTTTTCTGGAAAAGGCAGAAACTTTTAGTATAAATGACCAAGTACATTGTATCTGATATTTTTATTTGGGTTATTTCGTTTGTGCATCTGAATTATTGAACGCTACGGGAAAAAATTAAAAAATTTGGTGTGATACACTCTCACACGACTTTCTCTTCCCAGTATAAACAATGAACCTATGACTAATCATGATAGAATGATGCAAAAATTAAATTCAATATCTGTTCGAGTTAAAAATACGGAAAATCATTAATTGATGCTAAATTAAACTCTGTAGAAGAAAATAATTGAAATTAAATTTATAGATTTTTAATTTTCTATAATTTTTATTGTATACACTTTTATCGTAAAATGCGTATTAACGCCGGAATCTTAAAACAATCCTATTTTTTATCGACTGATGAAAAAATAGGAAAAATCAGTTATTGCCTCTAAATTAGGCTCTGTAGAGAAAAATACATAGAATGAAAGTTGTATGTTTTTAAATTTCCTATAATATTTAATACATTGTATAATATGTTTGTCGAAAATGCATGTTAAGGGCACCATTTTATAAAATCTCATTTTTTTACAGATTTTGATGGGAAAAAAATAAAATTACTAATTGCCACTAAACTAAGCATTGTACAAAAAAAAATTAAATAAAAAATGTAGGTTTGTTCTACAACTTTAATTATTTATACACTTTTGCCATTAAGGATCTTAAAAAAAAAACATTGTTTTCTATGAAAGCACAGGTCCCCAAGAATTTCAGCAGATATGGTGCTTATCTTATATTGTAGAGAATAAAAGATGTAGTAATCAGCCAATTTAAAAAAGAATCATAGGAGCCGTTTTTGGGAAAACCACCAAAAAATGAAAAAATGATGAATAAACTACTACTTCCGATTGACCGATTTTGATAAAAATGTTTGTGCTTGTTAAACTTATGTTCAAATTTAATTTTTGTAATATATTCCATTCAGGAGATATTTTGTTCACACACTGATACACAGGCCAATCACTAAAAACATATTTTTTTGGGATCCGGGGACCTGAAAATATGTATATCCAGTGAAAACTTGATTTCAAAAAATCGATGTAAAAACAATACTTTCTTTCCCTATAAGTTATATTCATATAGGGCAAGAGAAAATAAAAACACCCAAGATATTTTATTGTAATATTTTGGTACTACTGTTGACTTAAGTGTCTCAACAGATTGAAACTGAATGAAAAGTAATTTCATTTGTATAATTATACAAATTATCGGATTTTCTCAGTAAATACAGCGAACTATAATTTTGTTATTACTGAGGTTATGTAGAATATGTGAGGTTTAGTTTGAGGCCCAATCTAGTTACAGTTGATCTAACAGTTTTTATAAAAATTTGTTTTTGGAGGGAGGAAACCCAGAGAATCATTTTCTGACAACACAGAAACATATGTGAAAGACTAGGGAAGTTACCTCTTCGCAACACAACTGTCCCCTTAGTTAGCCTAATACCTAGTTTACACAAGCTTATTATTTATCATTAGTGCTTGTCATCACACTAAGCTGGCTCAGTGACAAGTGACAAGTTCACACATTGGTGTAAAGTAAGGCCGCTCTCACACCGGTGAAAGTCGACCTCGACACGATTAAAATGACTCGACCTCGACTCAACCAAAAAACGAGACACATTGTGCATGTTCACACATCGAGGATACCCGACCTTGACGCACTGTTCAAGCTTTTCTTCGAATCCACCTGCAGTTTGCAAAATTTCAAGTGATGAAGAAGACGTAGTCGTTGCTTATTACTATCTAAGAAGAAAACATAAAAAAAACCAGCTGTTGGATGTTATTGTATATAAGTAATAATCATAATAGAGGAGCGTATGTGTGTGCCCAGGACTCTCCTGCAATGAATACAAATTTAAGTCTTTTTATCGGATGTCAAAAGAAAGTTTCCAACTAATTACTTCAGCTTGTTGGTCCTAGAACTATAAAAAGGACACAAACTACAGGAGTAGTTTGTCTCCTGAGGAACAATAGCTAATAACTTTAAGGTAGCTTTAACTTTAAGGTAAGTTCAAGAATGAATAATATAAACAGCACAAAGTACTATAAATATATTAATATATTAATACACTAATAACAACACAAAGTAATATAAAGAGTACAATAGCACAAAGGCTATGTTGGCTGCTTCGTCTGCCATGATTATACACAACTGGTCGAGCAGATGTTGGACAGAGTCGCATGCGATCGGTTTGATCAAGGTTGTGTCAAGATTGTACTAGTGGGATGGCGAACATATAAGTGTAAGGGTATGAATCGTATCGGATGTCGAGTATCACCGGTGGAAGAACACCTTAAGAAGTTCATCAATAGTAAGAAACTTCAAAAAAAATTTTTTTTGCTTTTCGTTGACATTTCCCAATAAATTGTCCATTTCCTTATACCACGATAAATTTAGTATGTGCAAAGATTCAGTTCCAGTTCCTGAATATAACAAATGTTGTATTTTCTTTTTTCTTGGTAGTAGGTAGACTGAAGTGTTCTCATTTTTCTCTTCTGCTCGGGAACTCCAAAACAAGCAATTTTCATTTCTTCAGCTCTTTTTACTTTCTCTTGCCTATATGAATATATAGGAAGGAAAGTATTGTTTTCATGTCGATTTTTCGAAATCGAGTTTTCACCGGATCTATACGTTTTCAGACCCCCTGAACCCAAAAAACATGTTTTTAGCGATTGGTCTGTGTGTGTGTGTGAACAGAATATCTCAAGAACGGAACATCGTACGAACTTGAAACTTGAAACTTAAGTTACATACCACTACCGGACGCGACACGAACATTTTCATCAAAATCGGTCAACCGGAAGTAGTAGTTTATTCGTATAATTTTTCAGTTTTTTGCGATTTTCTCAAAAACTGGTCCTACGATTTTTTTTAAAATCGCCTATTTTACTCAATTTTTTATTCTCTACAAGATAGGGTAGGCGCCATGTTTGCTGAAATTCTCGGTGAGGCTGTTTTCACGTAAAAACGTTGTTTTTTTAAGATTACGGCTTTAATATAAATTTTAGCCCAAAAACTTATATAATAAAAGTTGTAGAGAATTTAAAAACCTACAACTTCTGTTTCAAACATTTTTTTTGTATGACGCTTAGTTTAGCAGTAATTAGCGATTTTCTGATTTTTTCTCACAAAAACGTGTGAAAAATCGATTTTTTTAAGATTTTGGCCTTAGTATGCATTTTACAACAAAAGTGTATATAACCAAATTTATAGGAAATTTAAAGATCTACAACTTTTATTTAACGTATTTTTCTCTACAGAGCCTAGTTTAGCGTGAAATAGTGATTTTCCGTATTTTTAAGCCAGACTGAGGTTGATTTTCATTTTGAGTGTTTCACTCATGATTAAAATAAGGTTATGTTTATTGAGGTTCGTTTTTTGTTTATTTCTAATATTTTATTACTAATGTTAAATTATATTGTAAATTATTTGCATTGGCAAGAGAAAGTTGTGTCAGTGTTTCACACCAGATTTTTTTTAAATGCCACCTCCCTTGCTCGTTTATTTTTGTGTGACGGTGATTTTTGGTTCCATAAATATTGTTTAGATTGAAATTCCTGGATGAATTTAATTGTAGTTTCAGAATTCCATCTGATGACATAATAGTGAATGCGATCTTTTAACAACGTGAAATGAACAGAAATCCAGAGATAGATATTTTCTTTAGCCAAATTCAGTTGTCACTTAACACTTGTTGTGCTGTTTACATGACGTGGCAAGAGACAGCTGTCTCTTTTTGCTTAGCACATAGACTCACTTCCTATTCACTTGCACTTACCACACTTACTAATGCTTAGTACAAATCACTTTGTGTAAATGTGGGTACAACAGCGAGTAACAAGAACTAATGACAAGTACTAAGTTCGCGTAAACTAGGCTTAACACTCAGGTTTCAAACAAAACCTTCTCTGCACTAATATTGCATCATTCGTTTGAATTATTTCAAAATCAATATCAGAGTTTTAAAGGTATGTAATATTCCTTAAGTTTCATGTACATTAATAAATTATACATGACGATAAAAGAGCAACTCAAAACAGTTTTACCTGTATGAAAATTCATAAACTATTTTCTGTACTTTGAACTGCATTAGCAGTTTTAGCAAAGGACTCCTGAACAGAAAACATTCTATGTTTTTTGAAGTCCAGCTTCCTTAGTTTGCTCCTACTGTCAATAAATAATGACGTCACTGAGCATGCACATTACTTAAAAATGTGTACACGCTGATTAAAAAAGTAATTACAAAATACTTTTAAAATTTAGTATTTTTATAAATAAAACTGTTCGATCAGATCAACTGTTAATCATATCATGACTGATGTTTTAAGTACTGAACAATAAATTTCTAAAAACGGTGTACGTTATTTCCATTCTTTTTCATAAATTTACGTGGTTACAAGTTATGTGTACGTATTACCTCTGATCTGTATGATGAAACAAAAGAACTTTAAAAGAAACATTTTAATTTTAATGATCTGTTATCTAGTATTGGTATAGTCACTCGTTATTTTACAATTGAATTTGATGATGACTAATCCAAACCCATAAATCTCTCTCCACATTTTTGAAAAAGAACATGTCATCGTTTTATTATGCTACCAGTTTGTTTATGGCCTCGTTCTTACATGCATTATAATTTATTTTCAATTAGGAATTCAGTTTTACAGTATTTGATTCTTCATTTCTATTTATAGTTTTCTATAGGGTGATTCAAAAAGAGCGCCGGTTTTGATATATCAAATTAAGAGATTTATTTTATTGAAAAACTGAAAATAAATACATCAACAAGTTCATCTTACCTTCCGATTTCATGTATGAAAAATGATATCATGCATGTGTCCTCCTCTACTGCGCTGGCACGCATCAACTCTGTCCATGAAATTGGATATTACTGCACGACAAGTTTCGACTTCCATTTGCCCGATAACCCGTCGAATTTCCTCCTTCAAGTCATTGATGTTTCGGGGTTTATTGGCATACACTAATGACTTCAGATGACCCCAAAGATGAAAGTCACAAGGCGTCAAGTCACACGACCTTGGTGGCCATTGATGGTCGGAATTACGAGAAATGATGCGATCCTGGAACCGTTCACGGAGCAACAACATTGTTTCTCGTGCAGAAACTGAATTTTATACGGGTGATATTGGAGATCGTACCGAAGAATTCTCCGTACAGAAGAACATCGTAAACCCAATTGTTGAGAACGGCGACGTATTGATTTTGCTGGGCTAACAGCCACACTGTCACGAACCAACGCAACGTTCTGCTCAGTTCGGCCAGAACGACGACGTCCAGAACTTTTAAGGTCGACTGTTGAACCCGTCTCAAAAAACTTTTTCATGAGCCTGCGAACTGTTGATTCATTCGGTGCTTCATTACGTCCTAGAGTACCGCGAAGTCGCCTGACAGTAGCCGCATAACTCTCTCCACTCTGGTAAAATGTTTTGACGATTAACACTCGTTGTGCAATAGTAAACTTCTCCATGGTTAGACACAGACTGCGAGAGTACTACACTGCGAACAAGAGAAACTACAAC
The DNA here is from genome assembly GCA_035578175.1 of Catonia carolina. Classification (NCBI taxonomy): domain Eukaryota; kingdom Metazoa; phylum Arthropoda; class Insecta; order Hemiptera; family Achilidae; genus Catonia; species Catonia carolina. The sequence continues at coordinate 64,832,842 of JAQMRL010000004.1, read as the reverse complement.
TGAATCGTCAATCGGAATGTTCTCCGAAATAGAAATGAGGTCTAACAATGTTGCCAACCGATAAACAAAAATTTATCAGCCGTTATATTTAAAAACCGGCGCTCTTTTTGAATCACCCGTTATTTGTGCAAGTTACTAATTATATAAATCATGTAAAAAATGAAGAACAAAGTTGAAGTCGTGGACCCTAGCATACACCCTGTAGTGGCTGGCTTTGGTTTGTTGACAGTAGGAGCAAACTAAGAACGAATGAACTATAATTTACAACATGTGAGTGTGTAAATACCTTTGAACATGCATTCTGTTGTGATTCCTGATGACAGTAACATTTGTAGATGGATGATTTATAAACAATTTGAAACAACTGGCTATATTTTTAAATGAAAGAGTACAAGAAGGCAATGTTGAACATGTAAGAGAGTCTTTCATGTGTAGTCCTAGGAAATGGTCCTCCACATTTACGTGATCTGACCCTGTATGAATGTTTCCTTTGGGGATTTATAAGAGATGTAATGTATGTACCACTGTAACCAGCTGACCTATCCAACTTGAGACACAGGATTGAAGCATCTGTCACATCAATTACTCCAGGATTACTGATTAATGTGTGGGATGAACATACCTATTGTTGGATATGGGCCGTGTGATGAATGGTGCTCACTCTAGGAAAACTGTTTTAGTTGTTCTTTCATCCCATGTAATTAATCAATGTATATAAAATTAATTAATACTTTAAAACACCAATATTCTTTTTGGTAACTCAGTTATGAAGGGTGCTTTTTTGTATATTTAAATCTTTTAACATCATACTGTGAGTGCAGATACAACAACTATCATAATGAAATAATTATTTTACTGTCACACAGAGCTGTAAATTATGGTGTCCAATTTATCAGATGCTTTGTACTTAGACAATGAAGGCAACGTATTTCTTTCAATGAAGTGTACTTTGTTGTGTATCTTTGTTCTTTTCAGTATTGTATCACTACCGGAACCTAATACTTGTGTACTCAGAAATGTTATTTTATTCAAGAGTTGTAATATTTAGTAAATCCAAAAGTATTTTAACTGCACTTGTTTGCAAAGTTTTACTTAGTGCATTTGCACGAAGCAAACAATTATTTACTCAAAGTATAAAATTGGTTGGCATTCAGAGTGTTTCATGTTATGAAATCACAAAAATATTTTAAATATATTAATTTTGTATCAGCTTTCTTTTAAATATTGAAAAAAATTTTGCTAACGTGGAGTTTGTCTAAAAATGAAATTACAACAAATGGAAGAAAGTGTTCAGAAATTGGAAGAAGAAAAAATAAAACAAGAGAAAATATGAAAGCTGTTAAGAAGAAAATTAACGAAATTATAGTCAAGTAAGCAACATAATTAGAACAATTATTCAGTCTGAGAAAAATATTGATGCTTTTATTTTTAAGGTGTATTACTGAAGAAATAAAAATAACTTGTTGGTGAATAGTACACATTTTGGTGGTTTTTTTTTTGTAATTTAATTTATTAAAACAATCTTAAGGCTTAAATAGTTTAAAAAAGATCTTAAGAATTTTGTTTTATCCTGTAAGATTTTCGGTTGTATTGAATTTTTTCAGTATTAGCCTAATATACGAATGGATTGAAATGCATTCAGTCTCCAGCCGGCTCTACTATAGTAGACAAGTTGTGATGGCAGGATTCCATAATATTCCTGTGTGACGTAAATACTTGAAGCGGACAGAATTGAGCAACAGGGTTTAGCACGCCCGTTTGTTCTGTTCCAACTACATTAGAAAATTGCGCGAGTACAGTTTGCCAACGTGAAATAATTTGTTAGATAAAACTTTTTAATTTTATTGAAAAGTAGTAAAAATTAAGTGACTAATAAATAATATTATTTGTTATTTATGTAACAACATTACGACAATTTTTATTTAGGTAAAATAAAGTTATTATGATCGTTCAGTTATTTATACAGTTGGAAATTACGTAACTAATATTAGCATTGACCAGTATTATTAATTATTAAGAAAATTATAACATTCAAAATAATAAAGTCGAATTGTAGTTTAGTATCATTTCATTTCGTTTGCAATATTAGACCAATGAGACGTCCATGAACGATGTAGTATTTAGTAATCCGTGAACTAAACCAATTTCTAAAAGTTAGTCATTCTTCCGCGCGCGTCTCTATGATTGTTTCTGGTTTGTTACGTGTAGTGTTGTGTTTATAGTAGATTTAAGTTTGAAAAGTGATCTACCGTCATTGAATCGAACTTGCAATGTATTGTAAGTATATTTTTGTTTAAAAACTAATTAAATACGTATATTTTATATCTACATATTTTTGTATACAACATAACCAAAACTTCGTGTTAACGTGTATGAATAGTACTTACAGAAACAATGAAATTCGCCTAGCAAAATATGTATTGACTCATTTTTTTAACCCTAAAATTCGTGTTCGTTTCAATCTGTTCAATCGCTGAATGAAATGAGGATAATATGTATGACTTGTAAATAAGGTGTAGTCTTTTAAACTTAGGCCGACATTTCGGAGACACTTATTATGTTTAATTGAATCACAACCATCAAAGTACACAGGTAGCCACAGTCTAGTATTCAAATCCTTATGAAAGTAACCACTAGGATTCAAACCACGGAACCTTAGTCTGCGTACATCAGCTGACTAGCGGCGATGACTTTACCACTAGACCAACTGATGAGTTATTTCACACAGTTTTTTGTTAGGGCTCTTTGTATGATTTTGTTAGAGTATGGTTTCATATAAATATAAACAAAGTGTACATTTTTTTGTACGTTTATATTCTGATTTTGCTGTTTTTTTTTTTAAATAACCTATATTAATAAAATTACAGGTTGATTATTTGTGGGGATTGTATTGAGTTAAAATTTTGTAGATTGATAGTACAATAATTTTACCATTTATTTGTCATTTATGAAAAACAGCTCATTTGTGGGTTGTTAAATAAATTATTATAACCTTTTCTCTTAAGGGAAATTGTGGAAGAATTTGTTTTAAGAATTTTAAGGAATTATAAAAAAGTGAAGGAACATAGGTACAAAAAAAACACTTTATTAATAATATGTAAAACTATCAGTATAAATCCGTAACAATTAAAAATAAATTATCGTGAGCCATTTATAATTAATTTTTATTAATTAATCTTATAAGTATATGACAGTATATTATTTATTTTACAATATTCTATAATGTATCAAAATATCCTTTTGATAACTTCTTGCATCTAATAGTAAATGGTTGGCAAATCTGACAAAGTTTCCTATAAGTGTACTTAACTTTACAACAATCGTAATTGAGTTTATAAGTAAGCTGCTATCTACATATTTCCCATATCTGCATTTTCGCATATTATATGCAGTAATTTTGATGAGGTGATAAATTTTCTGTAGTAATATTTGTGAATATTTATTGTATACATGTAAGGTCTGGATTATATTTATAACTTTCATTACTATGTAAAGTTCTTAAAATTAATTTTTACTGGAAATATAGCATCAAGAGTAAGAGTTATTTAAGACCATAATAGTTTAATAACATAACTTGAAGTGTACTTTATCCCATGGAACCGTGCAGTATGTCAAAAAATAAATGTATTAAATGTATGTTGTATTTCTGATAGAACTTAGCGCGATCCTTTTGAGTTACAAAAAAATGTTCTTATCAGATGAAATTTGCTATGTACTTATTAAAACATATACTAAATACAAAATACAACAGTACTAGTAGAAAGAATTCATACAGTTGGCTTATTGTAAAACATCCGGCCTCTCGCCGGTTGTTTTGACTGAAGACATTGGTAGAGTGAACATGATTATGCATCCTTTTTATTGACTTTCAACCCGTAGTCTGTTTATATCTGCTGCACAGTTCTGTGGGATGTACTATAATAGTTTCATATTGAGGAATTAAACATTGTTTTATACAGTGCATTGGTTTTCGAGACATATCTACCATTTATTATGTGATTTACTGTACTTATGTAAACAATATTCACAGTTTATGAACAACTAGTTCAAGGGTCTTCTCCCTGAAAATGATTCTAACCTAGCGCCTTAAAAATGACAGCTTAAAACAATTTTAAATTGGTTCTATGGTTAAAAATCAATAATAAAAGGTTTAAAGTAGTCTTTACAGTAAGAAAAACAGTTATGGGATAGTATAGAGACCTATAGAATCTATTTTGTATTGCAATATACAGTCAAACTTCTGAAAAACGGACACTCGTGAGACCAAAAAATTTGTCTGCTAATGAGATATGTGTACTGTACAATTTTCTGTATTTACATTAGCTGGTTGCATCGGCGTAGTTGGTAATGTGCTCGCCTCTCATCATGCAGTCTTGGATTCTAATCCCATTCTGGCACAGCATATTTTCATACGTTACAAAAAATCATTTCATCCTTCACTGTCTGTATTAACGGTAATTGCAGAACACTCGGACGTTAAACCAAAAAAAAATATTAATTACTTTATGTGCGTAATGTAATGTATTTAACAAGAATATATAAAATGCACACTATGTACTTTTATGCAATGAAAAAAAATTTAATACATAAGTATATAGTACATGTATACAAAATTACCAAAAAAGAAATGTCTTATCTATTATGTAATATAAAAAATATACATGCATGTACAGTACTTATAAGTAATCCAACATACCTTATGTTTGTATTCTAGGATTGTGCACAAGTTGATTTTTATTTATTTATTTAATTTTTTTTTTTTGGTTTAATGTCCGACTGTCCTGCAATTACTGCTATTGCAGACGGTGAAGGATGAAATGATTTTTTGTAACGTATGAAAATATGCTGTGCCTGAATGGGATTTGAACCAAAGACCGCATGAGTTGATTACACAATTTACACAATCACCTATATTTGGTTACTTTTAACTCTTTTTCATGAATTATCGAACCAGATAATGGTAATGAATTTGCACGCGCTCTACAAAACCAATCATCCATCAGTTTTTGAAAATGCAATGTATTGCAACATTGACCTAACATTTTTTATGGACAAGTTTTGTCAGCTTTCCAGTAATTGAATTTTCAAAACCTACAAATTAACTGTCCGCGTCCTTTATTTAGAGGGTCCGTTATTAGGTAATATTTTAGTATTGTGTCTTACGGGAAAATACCGGGAGTTTTAAAATTGTCCGCAATTCGGAAGTGTCCGGTAGTAGAAGTTTTACTGTCTCCAGGAATATGAAGTTTAAACTCCTAATAACTAGTAATGTTTTGGGGTATGAGGTGGTGTATGTAGTGCATTTCATTCATGGGCACCCAAATTCTTGAGGATTATCAAGAAATTTAAACTTTTTTACTGTTGAATTTTTGTTAACTGGCTATGTTTCTTCTAACCTTCATTTTTACATAATTTTTGTGATTGTGATTTTTGTATTTGGTATGTAAGAGTGATGTATCATGATGGTTCTTTGAGATCAATTTTTCTACTATAATAATATCTGTTGATTACAAAAAATTATTAAATTTAAGTTAAATTTAAAAGTTCACAAAACATTTTAGTGTAATATTATAAGTAGGTATATTAAAAAGTATATTTATGAAATAATGTTGTTTAGGTCAACAGCCGAAAGGCTGGTTTGAACCTGTAGAGGTTTTACTAAGTAAAACGAGGAGTGAGGTGGTTTACCATTGCCTTCCTCACTGAGTGGAAAAGTACGCTTAACAGCATGCCGGGCCCTCTGAAAAGCACATATTTTCCACTCTGCAAATGACACCTTCACTTCATTCACCACAGGGTCTGGCTGTATAGTGAAATTTATTACTTTCAGAGAAGATAACTCTGACTAGTGTCTTTTACACCTCTACCTCTTCTGTTCTTAAATGATTCAGTCATTTAATTGGCTGACCATGTGATAAGAAACAGAACTATTTATTTTAGCCCTGCAACAAACTATGAAATAATATGAACAGTGTAATCTTAGTAATTTTTTTTTTTTTTTTTTTTTTTTATTGAGTGATGATGCTTACATAAGTCTTGGGCTTGTGCGTAGGTAATGATATGTGGTGATTTACAGATGAAAAAAATGCCAGACCTGACTAGGAATCAAACCCGGGACCCCGGCGTAGTAGCCAATTGCGCTGACCACTACTCCACGGGCTGGCCATAATTCTGCCATTGAATAGTTTAAAATCTTTAATAGTCCGACTTTCCAATTGTCCATCCTATTTCCTAAAAGCATATAAGGTTAAAACTCTAAAGTTTCTTACTATCAGTTTGATGAAAGTATGATTTTCAAGAGAAAGTTTCATCAGATCATTGTTTGATGAAATCATTTGTACGGAGTAATTGTTAAATATATGCTATTCCTTATTAATAAACTAAAATTTTTTTGATGAATTAGGGAGTGGAAATGTTTATTGAAGTGTTAAAAAATCCTTTATTACTAGATTTGTTCTATAGGCTAACACATTAATAGTAAAACGAGGACATTGTAAATGTTTATTTGTACGTAGAATTTATTTTTCAAAAATCAACACATTCAGTACCTATGCCTTTTTATTAATCTGTACTAACTATTTTTAGTTCAGCACTCTACTTAGTCTTGAATTGGCTGTTTTCACACTGGCCAAAAACAATATGACAATGACACAGTCTTGGTAGTACCAAAATGTAATATAAAGGATAATGTTCAAATTCACGACACCATGATACAACATTTCGTTGATCTGTAGTCATCCTGTCATTGTCAGCAGTTTACTTTATTTCACTATCTTATGCCATCACCTCACCTCTATAGTAAAGTTAAATAATTTTCACATTCAATATTCAATTTTAAAATTATAAAATTTCAAACAAATTTAAAATGTCTTATTTTAAGTTCGATTTAGTTACTCTGAGCTGGCGGAGAGCCTAAATCATGTTTATGGAATAAAAGTAGTGAAAGCAATTAAAAATTAATTATACTGAGAGAAAAATTTTAGCTGGAAATTTTTATTAATTTATGTAATATTGCGCACAAAATTTGTTACTAAAAAAAAGGATTGATGAAAACTAACAGGTATAGGTGAGAGTGAATGTGAAATACCTCGTTTTGGCAAAACTGAAAACAACCATCAGTGTTGATTTCGTGTTAGTATCAGCCAGTATGAAAACAGCCATGGGCTAAATTACTAAGATTAAATTCTAGGATAGATATATTAATTAAATGAGAATTTTTTGAACGTTGGTGTAGACTGGTGTTCATGGATGATGTTTGTCAACTTCGTTTGATAATATCAAGCACCTGAAACAAAAAAGGTTTATTTTTTTATTTTCTTGCATTTCAAAAAATTCACTATAATGGAATGTTGTATAACCAATAAAAATATATGAAGTTTTCATATTTTTACATTGAAAATGTTACCCAGAAAAATTATTATTTTCATATTTCTGGCCATTTTTCCTGATTACTACTTATTACACTTGAATGAATTTGATGAAAATTTAGGAACTCATTTAAGTCTTATTTTAAGATGTTATCTACCAGAAAACTGTAAGCTCCTTTCATCTGAAAATCAGGCTAAAAAATTTACAATAACATTTTGTTAATTTTATTGTCTCAATAAACGCTCGATCCATCATGTCACATCATAACACAAGAAACAGAAATGATTATTATGTGGCTAATCACTCCACAAAATTGTTTGAAGGAAAACCTACTTATGCAGGGAGAAAATTCACGAATAAATTACCCCAATTTTTAAAATGTGATAATTTTTGCATTCCTTTAAAAAACATTTGAAAAATTAACTTCGGTGAAACTTTTTATAGCATACAAGAATTTCTTTCTTGATAGTATTGATACATTGTGTGATTCTTATATGTATTTCAGGTGTTATAACTGACATGTCCTATACTCCTCCTGGAGTCTCGTGGACGCAAAAAAAGTATGGATCAGCGCAACTGGCTTCTATGTTAGGGGTCTCGGGTTTGATTCCCAGTCAGGTCTGGAATTTTTTATCATTCATTTTCATACATCGCTCTTCTCATTGTCTGCATTTGCAGTAACTGCAAAACTGTTGGACATAAAAAAACTACCTGCTTGCTTAACTCACGAACCTTTAGTCATTCAGTTGTTGTATGTACATGATTTCCAATTAATACATTACCAATAACTGGAAAGTTTTGAGAGAAACTTTCTTATCATTAACGATTAGATACACATCAAGTTACACCCTCCAGCGTTTAAAATTACTGGTCTACATCTCTGATGTGGGTTACACCTGTCAATCATTTTGGGAATTCGATTTGCATTCATTCATTCATCCAATGTCCACTTGCCTTCTGTATTTATCAACTCTTTTAACTAAAGAAAAGATATCCAGTTATCTGATGTCTGTATTCCCTTGTCTTTCAAGTCTAAACTAACCAACCACAGACACCTCAAAAAACTCATCTCTGTACTGTGAATACTTAGGTTGTGAACAGCAACATTGTTCGTGTTTCACTTCCAAACATGCGTCAGCTAGGGGAAAATACATCACTATTTAAACTATGAGGAAAACTTTAACAACCTGTGGGTGAAGCCTTTGAAGTTGTAAACTGTTTCAAATATTTGTAACACAAGCTTGCAGAAGATCGGACAATCAGAGCAGAGCCTAAGAGATTATTTTAGAGGTATCAGGCTTTTTATTTCATATAATGAATTAATACAATAATTTCACTAACCTTCTTTTTAAACTGCGTCACCTTTATTTTAATTTTTACTTACACGTGTTTCGGTGGATCCACCATCATCAGAGTAAATAACATATAATTGAAACTAAAAACACTATTTATTAAAAATCTATAGAAGATGATACATCTTCAGTCACTTGTATAAAAAGTATACATGATTTCAGTATACATTTCAGTATACATGATTTCAGGCTTTTTATTACAGTATGAGAGGAATATTGCAGGATAATGGACTACCTTTAAAATAGTTAGGAAATTTTGTTTAATTTATCCACCCACTCTCTTGTATGGTGCAGAGCTATTACTATTCGTGCGATGTTAATGAGTATGGTAAGGTTAGAAAAGACTATAATTAGTACACTGGAGCGTCGATTGTCCGAACGTCAGTCATCCGAACTGTCTATTATGCAAACCTCCATTGTTGGAAAAAATACATATTTACTGATGCAGAGGTCCCTTTTGCCCTAGAAACTCCAATGCTATGGTGTGAACAATGGCTTGAATTTAGTCCTGGTGATGCATTGTTACTAAAAAGAAAGAGAGATGTTGCTGTTACAAAAAGTTCAGTCATAGTTCAAAATAAAATTCATGAATTACAATTATTGTATTGCATGTACAAGTGCGTTGAAAAATATTTCATGAAGGATATTACAGTAATTTAATTCGTTAATTTATTCCGTTTTGATATTCTGTATTTTTCGGTTTGTTTTTATTAGTGAAGGGACACATTTAGAGAGGGGTATGGAAATTGAGAGAGTGATAACAAAGAAATGGTTAAAGAAAGATAGTGAAGAAAATGGGAGTCGATGATCCATCACCTGATCCAGGAAACTCAATATGGGGAAGGAGGAGGAGAATATTATTATTACTCACAAATGATTTTTTTTCTGGTTTTACGTCTGACTGTTTGCAATTTCTGCTAATGCAGATGGTGGAAGATGATGATATATGAAAATGTGTGATAAAAAAAATACCAGACCTTATCGGGAATTGAACCGGTGACCCCGGCGTAGAAGCCAGTTCCGTTAACTACTACGCCAACAGGCCTGCCATAATGGTTACGCTTAAATTAGTTAAATAAAGTGTAAGAAATATACTGTACCCTCTTTCTTTTCTTTGTTAGAATCTGGATCATTCCAACTTTGAACATCTGTTGAGCCAAACAATACAAATATACTGTTGCCAAAAAAGAAAACAGCAGCAGCTATTAAAAAGACAATGCTCCATTGCTGTTCACTGCTCTGAAAAAAAACACAGAATTTTAGTTAGATACTTTAATTTTTACTTCTTTCCTTTTCCTATAAGAATACAGTAAGTTATATAGGGAAAGAAAGTATTGTTTTATGTTGATTTTTTGAAATCGAGTTTTCACCTGATATACAGATGTTTTCAGGCCCCCCGGACCCAAAAACATGTTTTGAGCGATTGGTCTGTGTGTGTGTGCGCGCGCGCGTGAATAAAATATCTCAAGAACGGAATAGCAAACTTGAAACTTAAGTTAGGTACCACTACAGGACCAGGCACAAACATTTTCATCAAAATCGATCAAATGGAAGTACAGTAAAACCTCTCTAATTCGTCACTCTCTAATTCATCACCTTCTATAATTCGTCAGCCCTCCCCAGTTCATTATAGGAAAATATTTCTGCAGAGTTTGATATTTTCCGAAAATGAAACGCAGGTTCAAGAATTTTGGAAAAAGTATACAATCAAAGGATGCTATATATAACATATCACAAGCATGACATAACATTTTGAAAACAACACTTAAGTCTTGTTGGAACAATCTGTGGGCTGACCGAGAAGAAACTAGTAGCATCCGTTCTTGCAATGAAACAAACAATGTCTTATCAGAATTAAAAGAAGCTAGCCAGAGTATACCTGTGACTAAAAATATTACCGACGAGGAATTAGAATAGAGCAAGATGCTAACGAACTTGAGTATGAGATTTTAAGTGACAAAGAAATTGTGCCCTACGTTCAAAACAAAGATTCACCTGTTGAGGAAGATAGCAACGAAGAATATGTTTCAAGCCCTGAAAATATTCGTACGAATCGAGAAATAGAAGGAATGCTGACGAAGTGCATCGAATGGTATGAGAGGCAGAAAGAAGCAGAGTTATCATAATTAATTGTAATACGACAAATTCGCCAGTTGGCTGTGGAAAAAGAAAAGAACTCGTTGGTAGAAAAGAAGATAACTCACTTTTTCAAGAAATAAATTTAGCATTTTACATACATACATACATACATATTAGTGTAATTAAGTAACGTTTTCTAAATTTTAATGTGATTTTTTTGTAGTGTTAAGTGATACATAGTTAAAGATTCGTTTCATCGATTTTGCAAATGTATACTTTTTCTATTGTAATTTTATATTCGGTAATGTGTACTGTGTTGTGCCTTCTACAAGTTAGAAAATGTAAGTACAACCATATACAGAATTTCTGAAGTAGTATAAAACTAGATACGTAGACTAATACAAATTTACTGTAGTTATAGGACTTAGGATTACTTATTGTGTTTATCGTTAATGTAAGTTTCATTTATGTAATTCGACTTTAATCTAATATTCGTATGAGTATGTTATTTATTAACCGTGCATAGCAAAATTCCATAATTTGTCACTTTCTGTATTTCGTCACTCCTTCGGTCCCGAACGAGACGAATTAGAGAGGTTCCACTGTAGTAGTTTATTTTTTGTGCGATTTTATCAAAATTAGCTCCTATGATTTTGTTAAAAATTACCTCATTTAGTATATTTTTGTGCTCTATAAGATAGAGTAATCGCCATGTTTGCTGAAATTCTTGGGGAGGGGGTCTGTGCTCTCATACGAAAAAATTGTTTTTTTTAAGATTGCGACCTTAATATGCATTTTTAGGGCAAAAGTGTAATATCAAAATTGTAGAACTTTTAAAAGCCTACAAATTTTATTTCAAGTGTTTTTGTACAATGCTTAGTTTAGCGTCAGAGATTTTCTGTATTTTATTTTTCATCAAATCGGTAAAAATGTGGGATTTTTAAATATTACGGCCTCGGTATATGCATTTTACAACAAAAGTGTATAGGCTAAAAGTGTATAATCGAAGTTGTAGGAAGTTAAAGACGAACAAATTTTTGTTCAGTCATATTTTTCTACAGATCTTAGTTTAGCGTGAATTAGTGATTTTCTGTACTTTAAGCCAAACAGGTTGATTTTAATTTTGCATTTTTCCCTCATGATTAAAATTAGGTTATTTTTTTAATTTTACATTGTTTACTAATGATTAAAACAGATTATATGGATCATTATTTACATTGGCAAGAGAAAGTTGTGTGTTTCACAGTAGAGATTTAGTTACTGGTATTGGTAACTTCATTGGATTTTGCAGGAAATTAATAAGATTTTGGACATCGTCATGTTACTATTTAGGTAGTCTTGTATTAAACATTTATAAATGAAACTTGAAGATACATGTGATTCAGTGATGTAACAAATATTACTGTAAGTTTTTACTTTTTTCACAATTAAAGGTTGCTTTTGTGTAAGTGATTAGTAAAACACAGTTTTAAAGGTTAAACGCAGTATTAAGCCTCATTGAGAGGTTCATTTAGCTCAAATCTGGTGAAGGAGTCTGCTAATCAGTTCTCCTCCAATCTATTGGCAATATGTATCATTTAAAACATTTCGCACAATTTTTTTAATCCCTATATATGTATGTTGCAATCTGTTCAATGTAAGAACAATAAGCAACCTCATGACCCAATGAGACAAGGATGATGTGTATGACGTATAAATGAGGTGTAGTGTTGTACAGACCCAGGCCGACCATTCCTGAGACAGTATGGTTAATTGAAATCCAACGATCTACTTACACCAGTAACCATTGTCTAGTATTCAAATTCATTTAAAAGTAACAATGTTTACTGACATTAGAACCATGGAATCTTCTTCATCTCCAGAAATTAGTTGTCAAGCTGTTGACTTGCGGCGATGACTTTAGTACTAGAACAACCCAGTGGATTTTTTTTCTAAGCCGAAAATTTGGTTATGCAATATCTTGTTGCCAATTTTTAACGAATTGGTTGAAAATATTCCATTTCTGGACTACTTTCCAATCATATTAATACTTTCCACAATATCTCAAAGATACTACTGGGTGATTCATTTAAAAGTAGCCCGCCGCTCGAGTAATTTTCTTATGCTGTATTGGCAGCACTGATCACGATGTGATCGACTGGCCTTTATAGTACAATTTATATTATTATTTATTTATTATATTATTATAGAGTACAATTTTTTTCAGCAAGATGGTGCAACATGTCACACATCTCGCCAGTCCCTATCTCATATCAATCAGGCTTTTCCCATGCGAGTTGTTAGTAAAGATTTGTGGCCTCCTCGTTCACCCAATTTGAGTACGTGCGATTTTTTCTATGGGGTTATTTAAAAGAAACTGTTTACCAAACAAACCCCCACAGTATACATGAGCTAAAGAATAACATCGTGGCAGCCATTCAAGCTATAGACGTTTCCGTATTGCGTCGCGTGTGCATTAATAACATTGAACCAGCGCAAAAATGTGTAAGCGTTCAAGGACGCCACTTTCAGCATCTACTGTAAAGGTGAAGTTAAAATTTGTATATAAATTTTAAATAAATATGTAAAATTATGTATTAAGTAATTCTATTTATTCATTTACTATTTGAATTCAATTGAGTGCCGAAGGCCGCTGTTAAATGCAGCGGCTACTTTTAAATGAATCACCCTGTATAATCAAAATTCATCTTTGTGATCCTAATTTAAACAAGCATTAAACGATGTAAAATTTTTTACTTACTTCATCCGTTACAATGAAAGATGATATCATCGGTCCAAGTATCGATGTGATATTAGCTATTCCGTTAGTAATACCCATCAATACACCAGCAAAATTTGGCGCTAAATCTAAATGATTTGTCAGATAACCAATAAATGTACCACTGTTAAGTGCGACAGCTATTATCAGTAAAGTAACTGCACTTCCAACGCTTTTAGCAACTGTTGCAAGTAAAAGAAGTGCAGCTGCACCACCCCAGAGTCCTAAAACAAAAAATACATAACTATACCGACGACAAACATTGATTTACAGATTAGGAAAACATTCTTAACCCTTTCAGTGTCGAAAGAATATTTAAAAATTTGGTCTTAAGTGTCATTTAATTTGAATAAGGGTGTACAAAAAGTGCCAGCCCTTATTTCAAAAAATGCCATCCCACTCGGGCATGGCATTTTTTCATACGTTACAAAAAATCCATTTCATCCTTCACCGTCTGCATTAGCAGCAATTTGCAAAACAGTCGGACGTTAAACCGCAAAAAAAAAAAAATATTTCAAAAACTTGCAGGTGTAAGCCTGCCATTGCTGACAAAACTTTCAACATTACAGAAAAATAAAATGTCCTGTTAAAAATTAATTTTTTTTGTGTTCATAAAAAAAAGAAATCGTTCTAACACTAAAAATATTCAAAATAGTTCTTTTTAGTTTATTTAAAGTTGCATTGACAGCTTGGTCATTAGCAACTACTGTGGGTTTTTGTACCTTAATGGTGGTTTTAACGTTTTAAAATTTCCAGATCCTAGCAGGGAATCGAACCCATGACCTTTCCCTTTGTAGGTTAGCGTACTAGTCACTATGCCATGGAGGCGGTTTCAAAATACATTATTCCATTAATTTTTTTTTGGAAATGTTCGGTTATCCAGAGGTTGGCACTTTATGCATAACTTACGAAAGTTTGGTAAACTGGATGTTTTAGCTATGTAAAATATATCGATGTCCTGTTTTCCAGACGTTGGTACTGAAAGGGTTAAAACGCTATATCTGGAGCATTATACAGAAGTGAAAAGTGGGTGATAAGGGTTGTAGAAAGGAAGAGGATAGAAGCTTTTGAAATGTGGTGTTATAGGAAAATGTTAAAAATTAGAGGTGGGTGGACAAAATAAGTAATTTAGAGGTTCTTAAACGAGTGGGTGAAAGAAGAAGTATATGGAAAGATCTTACCAAAAGAAGGGATAGGTTAAAAGGGCATAGCTTAAGACATCCAGATATCGCTCTATCAATAATGTAGGGTAATATTGATGGAGTGAATTGTAGCGGGGAGGTAAAGGTTTGAATATTTAAAGCAAACTGCAAAAGATGTAAGGTGTTGCAAGCATGTAGATATGAAACAACTTGCACAAGATAGAACAGCATCAAACCAATCGAGATATCGATGTCAAAAAAAAGTCTAATTTATCAAAGTATTGTGAAATTTTTTGCCATTTTTACTTTTTTTCTAATGTCAGTGATTATTGTCTAAGTTGATTGTAATCGGCATTAGAAAACATTTACCATGTATTTAAAGACATCAACCTAGTTTTCACAAAGGTTAAATTTGTAAGGAATAATTTATGTCACTTACCGATACTGTTCCACATTTTTCTCGCTGTACTAAGCATTAATATTTGTTTTTCATTGATTTTATCAGCAATCCAAGAGAAAGTAAGTGTCAGGATAAAGTTTCCCAGGTATGGTAATGATGACAGAAGTCCATTCTACATTATAAAAACCACATATATTAAAAATTTGTTTGTTGGTTTAAGTCATCAGCCGAAAGGCTGGTTTGAACCTCTACAGGCTTTACTAAGTAAAACGAAGAGTTAGGTGGTTTACAATTGCCTTCCTCACTAAGTAGAACTGTATGCTTATCAGCATGCCAGGCCCTCTGAAAAGTATCTTCTTTCCACCCTGCAAATGAGACTTCATTCACCAGAGGATCTGGCTTTATAATGAAATTCATAACCCTCAGAGGAGATACTCTTGACTAGTGTCTTTTACACCTCTACCTCTTCTGTTCTTAAATACTTCAGTCATATGATATGACTGACCATGTGATAAGAAACTGAACTATTTTTTGTAGCCCTGGAATCAACAGATGGAGTGCAATTAATTTTACACTCTACCTGTGCACATCAAAGATTTATAGAGAATTAAAACAATTTATAAATAAATACTAAAATTATCGCATGCATCAATTCCCTGTCTAGTCGCCACATTATAGATCAAGTTAAAGCTCTCTAAACTCTGATGAGTTGCACTTATTCTAATCAAGCGTACTAGCCAGCCTCATAGATGTTTGCAACCTAAATTTTATTTCTTAACTTAAATCTAAATTTTAAGCCCTCTCTGTACTCAAAAGAAATAACTAAAACAGAAAAATAGTAAAACATTACCTATGAGTATGCACCAAAAGAAAACTGGGGAAGGGTTCCTCTCTAAATATCTCTTTGTGATAGTGGGACCAGGTCAGTGATTATTAACAGCTCGATTGAAAATAGGGGAATAGTATATATGGCCAGTAGTGAGAGAGGTAAATACAGTACAAGCAGATCAAGTTTTTTTTTTAAATTGTAAAATTGTAGTTACAGAATGTGGAAAACAATATGATATAGTTCGTTAACACAATAAATCGGTATTCTAATAAAATACATTACACTTTTGATGTTGAATCCTAAGCGTGCATTGATGTAAGTTGGCATTAATGTTAGCAACGTCCAAAATCCCCAGTTCTGTGCTAAATGAGTTGTCAATAAAGCCCACATTGGTACTGATGTTGCTATTGCTCTCCATGGTACTTTCATCGACTGTAATAAGACAAATAAAATCATGAAGAAAATGAGAGATTATTCGCATAAAATACAAAGACTAGTTAAGACATTTTATTTAAATTCAATAAAATAATATCTTTAGCAAACTGCACCCACTTTCTCACTAACCTTTAAATATTATTATGCATTTTATAAACAAGTTATCCTGTATCTGTAGTTGGTCATTTTAATTATTAAAAATTGGATTTTTTTAACACAAAAGGAAGGTTTTCTCAGAAACCAGTCAGCCAATCTGTATGAAAATTTCAGGTATGCTATGTATTGAGCTGAGATACACAATGTATACTGTTCGCCAATTACGGCGGCATGTAGGGAGGGTAGTGAGACAGAGAGAGAATGTGTTGCGTCCACCATTCCCCTCAACGCATTTCAATCAGTGCACGGTGTTTAAGCACAATAGTGACAATACACGGTCCGGTAGGGCACTCTGCCGGCCAGTTTCATTCACTACACTCTAACAAGCTCATTTTTAATCAAAAAATTCTGAAATAATTACTTTCGCTTCCTAATGAATCTTATTTTATTACACTATAAATGTTATTATTATACTCTGATATTTAGATAAGACACGCTCGTACAAAGTTAGACGTTTTAATCTCGTCACATTTTTTGCGTATCACGTAGACTAATATAACTTCTTTTTCAAGACGACATAATATGCGTTTTATTATTTTGTTGCAAAATATAAAATTTTATCTGTAATTTGATAGTCTATACGTAGGGCAAAAAGAGAAATAATAAACGAGCTTGAAAAAAATCGCTTTTTGAAGGGAAGTCGGAGATAGATCATCATGTTTGGTGTCTCCTTCCTGTTAGTATTCCAAGAAGCTGAATCATTTTTAATAGTTGTGAACTTTATACCAAACATTCGTCAATTTTTAGAAATCAACTACACACGCACAATATCAGTTGTATGAAATTTTAACAAAAAGAATTGGATAGTAAATATAACAGAATGAGGGTATGATGTACCTCTCTTTCGGGCCTGTCAAAACTTATGGTAGGTACATCATTTAGAAAAAACTTATTGCCTATTACCCCAAAATGAATCGCAGACATTTTTCCCCGTATTTTGTACGCGCGCAACTAATTTCAACAGCGACAGAAATGTCAAAACTATTACCGCATGAACAGAACACAATGAGTAGTGAGTACTACTTTAGAGGCAGCCTGTATCAGGCTACGATGCTGTGGTGGGGGAGCTACTTACTGCGCATGTGCAGCCCGCATGCCACTGTAGTTGGTTGTATTTATAACAAGATTTCTTTCAATCTGTTACAAATTTCTTACAAAGATAAATTACTAAAATTTTAAAGTCTTAACTAGAAAAAGATTTTTTTTAATCAAAATTTTGATAAACCCCATTATTTGATAAACTGTGTGTCAAGAACCAATATGGAATATCCAAAATGAAAAAAGTGCATAATGATCATGTTAGTTAAAATTAAGAACATTTTCTTATATCAGTATGGAGTAACGGAACTCCTGACACCCCTTAACTTTGCTGCTCTGAAGAGCAGTATAAAGGTCTGGCAAGTGAGCTTAAGAACGAATGAGACAGGAGATATGGGCACACTGCAGTGTTTTCTGTATGCCCGGCAGTAAAACCGCGTAAGCATTCAATCGAGTAAGATGAGAAGAAGCTGTTCGAGTTTCATTGTGTTGTAGTACTTTATTGTTCTTCACTTCATGGATTAGGCAGATTGGCCGGTTTCAGAAACCATCTCTTTTTTGGGCATTTAACACTTCTCCTACTTGTTTATACTACTATTGTGGGTTTATACTCGTCAGCTAAACGGAGCAAGCAGTCCTTCCTCATTCATTCCAAATGGCTGCACCAGTACCTCTTATGAATTTTCATTCTCTCATCTAAGCTAATAGTGCCCATCTTATCACATATATCTGCATTCCTTGGTCTATCCTCACAGGTACTCTTCACCGCTATCAGAAACTTCATTTCCACCCCCTGCAACCTATTTCATTCCCACTTCAAAAGTGCCCACACTTAACTTCCATATTGTACCACAGGTATCACCATCATTTTCATACAACTTTAAACACGTATCTTTCCTAGTCCTGTGGTTCAACGTTATATGTATCATCCAGCAAATACTCTTAAATTTAATTTATTCATTACATCCTGCTTGTTTGTGAAAGTCACATCCCAAATATTTTAAATTAGTACCTGCTCCAAAATGTTCCCATTAATATATATTTTTAATCTTACTGGGAATTTCCTTGGAAACACCATTACTTTAGTTTTTTGAGGAGATAATATTGTCAAATCGTAATCTGCACGTATTTTGTTTAGCCTCTTTGCAACCCATTCTCACATTCTTCAATTGAAGTATATTATTTCAGCCAATAATAACCAGTTTCATTTATAGTTTTTTTAATTGACAATGAACAGGAAATGAGTTTAACAGAGTTGGAGCAGAAGATATTGATTGAAGTAGAAAAGGAGAAGTTGGAGGTATTACTCCTCGACTCGTAATGTGATAACTATAGACTGCTGTCAACCTACTCGTTTACTCGGTGCAGATTTATTATGGAACCTCTACACCATCCTTCCATACTTCTTCATTCAACAGATCCTTCCTGCCATGTTTACTTTCATCAAGCGGACAAAATATTTTTATAGAAACAAAAACATATTGATGTTCTGTTAACAAACCTTGCTGTTTGATGAACTATGAATTAGTGATGTTTCAATGAAATTTCTTTCACTCTCAGTTATTGTTTTATGATCAGCTGGACTATCTGCACCAACATAGAACCACAATAGTGCCCAGACCACTCCAGATAATCCTGAGACATAAAATATTGAAGGCCATCCTCCTGGGCCTGCTGCTAACATTCCTGCTACATATAATGTAATCACTGTACCTAGTTGTGTTCCTGAAAAAAAATAAAATAAATTTCTTTTAATTCTTTATTTTTTTACGTTAATACAATTTACAGATGTCACACCTAATGACAGAGCTTTGTTGTTGGCTGACAATACTTCAGTAATCAACAATAGTTTCCTGGTAAATGCTCCTCACGTATTAACCCATTACTGCGTATAGTTTTTCTTTATTTTTTAATTCCTTGACTGAATATTTCAAATTATGTTTCTCATTAACACATTCCGTGCAAATGTGATATATTTACCACATAAGGATTTACGTGAGTGACAGACATGGTAGGGATGCCTTGGCAGTCCTTTTATAAACTCTCTATTGCTTACTACCCCAATTCGATGTATTACACCTTGTTATGAGCCGAATTTTTTAACAAAATGACATCTAGGTTTGACTGTTCACTAAACCAAAACAGAGTGGGATATTAAAGAACAGCTTTCACACTCTAATTAATTCTAACTAATAATTCTTTCATAATTCTAACATAATTCTAACTAACATTATTAAACTTCGATTCTTAAAAATCAGATTTACCAATTCTACTTACAAAAAATTTGAATGATGTTTTTAATATATCCATGAGGTAGTCCTACCACATCCGTCAATCACAAAAACCACTGCGTAGTAGTCTTACCACGTCAGTCATTCAGTGAACTTGCATTTCATCTTAATTAATTCATTCGTAATCGGTAATTGTCACATATATTGACTCCGCACTGAATGTGTTAACAGGCAAAATGGTTAAAAAAATTATTTTTGTTAACAGACCTTAGTAACAGCTCGTCCAATAAATCAGATGTTATGCACTGAGAATACTTCAGTGACCTACTGTTGTGCATCATTCTGCTGTACACAACATTTATGTATTCACATTTTTTCCATGATCATCATACACACAAATTGTTGTTACACACCAGTACTTTGTGTTCCACATCTTCTTTTGGTTCCTATCCATTCCAGATGTTAGCCACCATATTGACAATCTGAAGTTTATCCACTACCGTTCGAAATAGTGTAATGTCGTTTTCGAATACCACACTCTGAGATTTTTTTCTTCTCCCCGTGCTACATTGTCCAGCTATTCTTCCTTGTAATATAGATTGTAGCAACCCATATCTTTTTCATTACGCATTATATGTCCCAAATACTTGAGCTTCCTAATCTTTATTGTGTTCATTACTTCTTTTGATTTCTGCATGTGTCTCAGTACCTCATTTAAGACACGATTCACCCAGGAGACTCTCAGCATCCTTCTGTAGAGCCACATCTCATACGCTTTAAGTCTTTTACTTAAATCATTAAGCATTCAAGACTCCACGCCACAAAACAGAACCGTGAAAACACAGCATCTGAATAGTTGCACTTGTCTTTTTAGATCGCTTATGATATTATTTTACTCATTCTATTGAATGTCCATCAAGCTGTTTCAATATGTATTCTAATTTGTTGAGAATGTTCTGTATAATAAGTAAATTTTAGGTAATGTATATAATGTTAGTAAAGTTTTTAATATTTCACTTTTTTTAATTAAAAATTGTTGTACTGTGTAATTTATATTCAAGTTTGCAATTGAATATGGTTTTTATGGAATTCATATCCATAAATTTGACAAACGTCCCACAAAATCATATACTTTGTCAAATTTATGGATCTACAGCTCATAGCAATTTATTACAAACTCTTGCTTGGTACATATATGTATGTAACAAAACATTAGACACCTTACAAATTCTATACTTCATTGACATCATCAAGTACTGTGAACCAATTCACCAAAAAAATGGCAAACACAAAAACGATCTGATAAAAATCATACATTTTTTTTTTAACCTATCTGATAATGAACGTAAGAAGTTACAGAGGAAATTGAACAGAGATTTATTGTAAAATTAATAGTTTTGATTAAGACAAACTTAATCATGTTCACAGTGAGAACTATGGTCATGGTATTAATGTAAATGAGACCAAATTGATTGTTATTAGTAAAATTTATCGACCAAATTGCAGTCTTACAATAAATAATAACAATTTGAACTTGTCAACAAATGTAAGTATTTGGGAACAACATTGAATGGTAGATGGGATCATTCTTAAGAGATAGGAATATGCATTGAAACAGCTCATTGGACATTCAATAGAAATAGTAAAATATTCAAAAGACACGATCTGAGTATTAAAAACAAAATGCAGCTATTGCAATGTTACAATTTTTCAGTTCTGTTTTATGGTATGTAGTCTTGGACGCTTAATGATTTAATGAGAACAAGACTTGAAGCATTTCAGATGTAGTTATACAAAAGGATGCTAAGAGTCTCCTGGGTGGATCGTGTCTCTAATAAGCAGGTATTGAAATGCATGGAGAACTCAAAAGAAGTCAAGAAAATGATAAAGATTAGGAAGCTCAAGTATTTGAGACATATAATCCGCAAGGAAAAATAAGATATGGGTTGCTACAATCTATATTACAAGAAAGAATAGCCGGATAACGTAACGTTGGGAGAAGACGTATTTCCTGGTTAAAAAATCTCAGAATGTGGTACTCGAAAACAACAATACTACTATTTTGAGCAGTAATGGATAAAGTTAAGACTGTTAATGTGGTGACCAACATCTTGAACGGGTAGGAACCTAAAAGAGAAGAAGAAGAAGAAGAATCATATTTACAATTTAACATTTAAAAATCATATTATTCATGCCAAATCCCATCTCACTCACAGCTTATGTATAATAATTGTTATTTACAGGAACAATTTTTTTTTATTTGTCAGAAACTGTACAGTATTGATAACCACCCAATCTGATCGCTGCTTTTCGTTGTATTTTTGATATGGATTAGGCATGAGTTTGAACAGGGACTCTCAGTAGAGTTCTTCACGGATAGCTGTAAGCTGGTCACCATACAAAGTCGCTTCCCCAAATGATGTTATTTAATAAATCATAGCAACTTGCTAGCAGCTGACTGATTGGGCTGGCTCGAAGGCCAATGGGAACAAATAGATTTATTATTTTAGGTGTGTTTATAGAAAGACAGAATTTCTGATTGCTCAGTGAGTCTTTTAGTGAGATTTATCACATTTATGTAGTACACATTGTAATGTCTTAATAATTCGACAGAATTTAAAATTTGCTGAAAAAGTTTTGTAAGTCTAATTAAACATTAAATGAAAACTAATATCTTACATATTTTCCTTATTGTTCGTTTACTTACCACTAAATACAAATGCAAAAAGTCTACTTCTTTCAGATGGTGGAGCCCATTTTGATAATAAAGTATTCACACAAGGATAAATACAACCCTAAAAAAAATGGAAAACCAATATTAATTTTTTAAATAAATAATCGCTCAATATTTTAATTTATTATTATACATTCAACTAACAATGTAATAGATCAAAATTTCTAATAAATTCATGAAATTAACAAATTCTTGTAATGCATCCTGCCAACCATTTAATTTATAATTACAATATAAATAATTATCTCTTACCTCTCTTTTGGTTACTATTTTGTTTTATGTTTAAAAACTTACCACTGAAACAATCGTTTTTCAATGTATAAACTAAATAGCAACAAAAAAAGAGAGGTAAAAAATAATCATTTATATTGTAATTTATTCATGAAATGAAGTTTGTGAAAATTGAGGTTGTATGCTGAAATATCACACTTTCTACTGGATCATAAATTTTCTGTTTTTCTTTTTTGAATTGAACATAGCTGGATTCGCCGCTAGAACTAGATCTAAGTCACCTTTCATAACTGATTGCTAATTAATAATTTAATACTGGTTTACAACTGGTCATGTAATAGAGCTACACTAGTATTGGATTAGATTCCCGGTCAGGTCTTGCATTTTTTTCATCACTATGGTCCGATGTAAAACAAAACAAAAATTCAAAAGTATCAAAATAACATGGTTTACTGTTTCTTTTTAATGCTTGTCTAATAAGTACCACGTAATGTAATGTGCATTCCAATGATTACTCATGAATTTATTTTAACAATAAATATTTATTATGTTCCATAAAATAAAAATATGATCATCCGTATAAGTGTTTCCATATTTTTATTTATTTTTAATCGCTTTTTTTTATTGGTATCTACTCTGATACTCACTCATAGTAATACATAAAATGATTTTAATTACAAATTCAAATAAAAATTTATTTCATAGTAAAAACACTTGCATAACTAATCACGTTTACCTTGAAAAAAAATCTGCTACTATGTATAAGGTCTAATTTTTTAATATTTCTTTCATCAGTTTATATAAAGTCACATCAACATCTTGTCAGTAGCGACTACTTTGAGTTAAGGTAATGTGGGTTTTAGAGTAATAATTTTTCAGATGCTAGTCGGGAATTTTTTGCTGTGTCAACCTCTGCAGGTACACTCAAGACCACACAGAGCATACCCATAAAATGACTCGCTGAGAGTCATTTGGTAAGAATGGATGCAGTCATTCATAATGTGCAAGTATGGTAGAGATAATGAAACAAGTGTGACATACAACACGCCTTCTGAGTTCAGGCTATCTTTGTGATAACTCAGCGTTGTGGTCCGAGGAATCCTTCCGAAACGGATACTAAGGAGAATAAGATGCACTCTACATACTTGTTTGGGTTTGACCTCTTAGGGGTATTGGTACTGCTAAATCAGTGATGGGCAAAGCATGGCCCACAGGTCACTACATTATGAGTGGTGTAACCCTGCCTGTGAAATAGTTCTGAATGACAACTTATCTACACACATAATTTACCAAATTCCCGGCAGAAAACTCTGTTCACCTTTGTCAACCAAAAACAGAAATACATTTTATCGTTTCACTTGTATATTTTTCTGTTACTGTACTATGGACACAAAAAATGGTTACAGAATGGTGTTGTGAATGCCAGAGCATTCATAATTTTGTAGTCGTCTCAAAGAGTTTTAAATGCAAGTAATTTTGTTACCTGTCCTTTTTCCTGAAGCTAAAAACCATAATCCCAGTAGTGCAAGACAAATTTGTAAGCTACAAGGAAAGCGTGAGAAGACTCCATTATGAATTTGATCGCATATTTCATGACTTTAAAAATATTGAACATGAATTAAATATTTTCAGAATACAATTTAATTTGGACTGTGAAACAGAACAGAATTTCAGCTTGAACGGATTGAGGTACCATGTAGAGTTGAAGCAGTTGTTTCCTAATTTCCCTAAAGTTTTAGGAGACTTGTAAAGAGTTTTACATGTCGTTATTGAAACCAAGTTTCCAAAATTTGAGAACTTATGCCCAGAAGATAACTACTATTTTTCCATCACCTTGTCTGTGAACTGTTTTCTACCCCGAAACTTTGAAACGTAGTGGCAGAAATATATTGACAATAATTTAATTTTTGAGAGTCAGTTTATTTTATTAGTTGTGACTAAATTTTGAGACACTTTTAGAAACACAGTCGGAGTTTCATTCTTTGCACAATATATCTTCATGTTTTTTCAAACATTAACTGTGAGTTTTGTATTTGACATTGAATAAGAAATTTATAAAAAAGTAGTTTTTCTATGTATCTTTTTTTGTAACCTTTGTTGGGCTGCCTATATAGTTTTATTTTGTTCTGATGCTCTCCAACAAAAGTTTGCCCATCACTGTGCTAGATACAGTAGTTATCGGATACAATGACCGTCTAGTTCCGACCACTGTAAGTGATAGTCACTGCAACCAATTTTCCTTGTAGCAAAGCATGGTAGCCTTTTCTTGTTGCAAAAATCCATTTATGATCATGGTGTTTGCCGTTGCGAAGTAAACCACTTTAAAAGAGCTTCTTCCATGTCTTTATTTTTTAATGAATTCAAAGTCTCTTTAATTTCTCTCTACGTTCATCAAAACTATTCTGAATTTTTTCTCTAGTTTTCCAAATTGTGAATATTGTGGTGTGTGCAACGTTAAACTCTGTTGCAATATCCCCGTTCATTTCACCATTTTCCAAACACCAAATAATGTGCGGTTTTTCCATCACTGTAAAATGTCTACATGATGACACCATATCTACGTTTGTATAAAACACCAAAATACCAGACGCTGCTATGAATAACGGACTGGTTTACACAAAAAATATGAACTAAACTTGAGTAAACAGGACAATATAACTATAGATCAGTGCTGTATTTAAGATATAAAATACAGGTTAGCCTTATTAGTAATCAAACTTCAGACACAAATATACTGTAAATGTACGTTGAAGCTAACGCTATTAAGAAAAAACACATTAAAACTGAGAGACAAACTGAGTGATTCGCTTCACTGACTCGTACTGTTGACAGATAACCAACATTATTGAAAATTTATATAGTTGTCACTAAAACCGATACGTGATTTTAACCGATGTAACTGTAAACAATATTATCTTATATTGCACGTAATAGCGGACCAACTTTTCCATTGAATATTAGTCACACTAACCGATAAGTCATTGTATCCTATATCACTGTATGTGATAACTACTGTATTATTATCATCATCATCATCCATGCAGAATGCGGAAATCAGGTTATTAATTCATGAATCTAGGGATCGTGTTCAAGGTGGTTTTAGGTCCATTTATAATCTCTCAAGCTTTATTTGTAATGTGATAAGTCCTTCTCAAGGACTGCTTTCATGGTTGTTGTTTAGGTCAACAGCCGAAAGGCTGGTTTGAACCTCTAGAGGTTTTACTAAGTAAAAACGAGGAGTAAGGTGGTTTACCATTGCCTTCCTCACTGAGTTGAAAGAGTATGCTTATCAGCATGCCAAGCCCTCCGAAAAGCACTCACTTTCCACCCTGCAAATGACACCTTCACGTCATTCACCACAGGGTCTGGCTGCATAGTGAAATTCATTACTCTCAGAGGAGATAACTCTGACTAGTGTCTTTTACACCTCTACCTCTTCTGTTCTTAAATAGTTCAGTCATATAAGTGGCTGACTATATGATAAGAAACAGAACTATTTTTTTTAGCCCTGGACCAAACAGATAGAGTGCAATTAAAATAACACTCCACCTGCCCGTTTTGGGCATGCTTTCATGGTTACCAATTTTATTAGGTTTCACCAAACCATTCAGTGTTATCTCGATCTTTTACAGTTATAACAGCACCGGAATAATTTACATAAATCTACATAATTATGTATTCTTTTTAATACATTGTGATTTAACAATTACCTGTCCTAAGCCCAGAAGTACTCTGAGTATAAACACAGCCAGCCATCCACCATGTATCGCAGCAAATGGCGTGAGTAATGTAATCAGTCCACAGTATAATTGTGCACCGCCCAGTAAGTACTTCGGACCAAAATGACCGGCGAACTGACCTGCTGGTACTTGTAGCACCAAATAACCCCAAAAAAACGAGCCAAGTATTATTCCTTTTGTACTTGAATCCCAGGCCAAACTCTAAACAAAACAAAAAATGCAAAATTATTATACATTAAAGTGCATTCTAATTAAAACTTTGTTATGTATTACATTAATAAATAAATAAAATTAACTATTGAAGAGCTGAGTGGATGAAGGTGCTCTGTAACATTTTTTTCTAAAATTTATTTTTTGTGATTGCTGAAGGTGTTAAGTGGATACTTAGTTACATAGATTACATAGAACGCTGTATATCTACAGTTTACACTTGTAGGGCATAAAAAATTTAGTAAATGAGGCTTTTTTTTTAAAAATCGTAGGAACCGTTTTTGAGAAAATTGCTAAAAAATGAAAAATGACACGAATAAACTACTACTTCCGGTTGACCGATTTTGATGAAAATGTTCGTGTCGGGTCCTCTAGTGGTATCTAACTTAAGTTTTAAGTTTAAAGTTCGTACGATATTTGTTCAAGTTCTTGAGATATTCTGTTCACACACACAGACCAATCGCTAAAAACATGTTTTTTTGGGTTCAGGGGGTCTGAAAACGTGTAGATCCGGTGAAAACTCGATTTCGAAAAATCATTATGAAAATAATACGTTCCTTCTTATATAGGTATTCATTTGGGCAAGAGAAAGTAAAATTGTGTCTTTTCCGTTTTCTATATGTCACTATCAAATCCGAATTCCCTGAAGATTGCACACTTCTCCCACTCATGCGTATAGCACGCCAATCTGACTAAGCCATATAGCCTAGTTTACACTTTACTTTACCTTTATACTTTATAAACACTATACTTTAACTTCAATTCCCAATTAATATTTAGTACCATTAAAAAGTACCTGAGAATAGTTACCGGAAAATCAGGATTAGAAGATTGGTCTGTCATAGCCACTATTCCAACAGACAGATTAACTCTCATTGCATATGCAGTTAATACGCTTAAAAATGCCAGGATAGCTTGTCTATGCCTTGCCCCAAATTTCTGATCTGTAACAAAAAGGATATAATAAAGTTAGCATACATTGTAAACAGTACAAATTTTATTTTGTCAACATTTTTACAACTACGTAGCTTACATGTAAGTAATCCTGCATGGAATTTACAAATGTGTGCCGATATATAAATGGGAACGCCCTCACTGACTGACTCACTCACACCTCATAACTGACTGACTGACTGATTGTCCCCATAATTAAATTAAGGTGTGTTGATGTTTAGGTCATCAGCCGAAAGGCTGTTTTGTACCTGTAGAGATTTTACTAAGTAAAAGATAAATGAGGTGGTTTACCATTTCTTGCCTCACCGAGTTAAAAAGTATGCTTATCAGCATGCCAGGCCCACTGAAAACCACATATTTTCCATTTTGAAAATAACATTCTCATTTCATTCACCGCAGGTTTGGCTGTAGAAGGAAATCCATAACTTTTAGAGGAGATAAACTAATTATTCCCCATAACGGGCAGATGGAGTGTTAAACTAAGTGCACTCGATCTGTTGGTTCCTGGGCTACAAAATAGTTCTGTTTCTTGTCATATAGTCAGCCAATTATATGACTGGACTATTTAAGAACAGAAGAAGTAGAGGTGTAAAAGTTACTAGTCAGAGTTATCTCCTCTGAGAGTAATGAATTTTACTATACAGCCAGACCCTGTGTTGAATGAAAGGTGGCATTTGCAGGGCAGGAAGTGGGTGCTTTTCGGAGGACCTGACATGCTGATAAGCATACTCTTTCAACTCCCTGAGGAAGGCAATAGTAAACCACCTCACTCCTCGTTTTTTCTTAGTAAAACCTCTAGAGGTTCAAACCAGCCTTTTGGCTGTTGACCTAAACAACACACTTAACTCTGATTAGTGTGTTTTACACCTCTACCTCTTCTGTTCTTAAGTGATTCAGTCATTTAATTGGCTGACTATGTGATAGATATTGAGGACTTACTATATTTCCGTATATAGTGGGCCGATATGGACCACTCTGTCTTTGTTGTATTTTCGTTGTAATTTTCATAAAATTTTCTTCGTAATTCGTAATTTTTTATGGATGATTTGTTGGTGTAATCTAAAAATGTGCATGAACCTCTTGACATGAATAAATCAATGTACAATACGAGGATCATTACATTGAACAGAAGTAAAATCTTGACCCAGTTTAAAATCGTGTTAATTGAATTATTATCTGTTATTATTAACAACAATAATAATAATAATACATAGTCTACATTTTCACTTTCATGATAATAAATTAGATAACACGCAGGCTATTGTTTATAAAATTATCAGAACATTAAGCCTATTGTTTTAAGATATCTACAACCCATTGCGGATGTCAGTACAATTAACTGAACACTGCTTAAAAAACATGTTTAAAATCTATAGGTTTACTTACAGTTGATTTATGTTGTATAAGAAATAATTATGTTTTTTTTACTTATAAAAAATATGCTGAATTTGTAATCTAATGTAGGGTAACTTCTTTTAAGTATTTGTTTTATATTTTTAATGTTTTTTTTTTAGTTTAAAAACGTGATTTATTTTTACTTTTATTGTCCTTTCATTAATTTCTGTTGATTCTTCTTTTCATTATACTGTCCCTTCATTATTTTTTGAAAATTTGTTGAGGAATCTAAAATTTGTTTAAAAAAAGCTTAAAAAATATTTGATTGATGAAATATTTACAGTGTACAAGAATTACTTTTTAATTAGTTTTTGGTTGAGAAATATTTAGGCCGAAACTTCTAATACCGTTTTCACACCGACGCCGCGTAGCCGAAACAACGGTTTCGCTTTCGTTCCGCAGCAAGTTATCTATCTGAATACGCGATAATCAGGCGAAACAATACGTTGCCCCCTTACAGAGATATCGGTTGAGACGGCTAGAGCAGCGAAATCCTTTCACACTACCGCCGTAGTTTAGTTCGCCACAGTATCGCTTCAGTACCGAACGGAATCTGTCGCAGTCAACAGATTTTCGCCAGCGAATTTCGGAATATTCATTTCATTTCAGAATATTGCATTTTGTTATCTTTTGCAAGTTTAC
Organism: Catonia carolina; assembly: GCA_035578175.1. NCBI lineage: Eukaryota > Metazoa > Arthropoda > Insecta > Hemiptera > Achilidae > Catonia > Catonia carolina. The sequence continues at coordinate 64,803,148 of JAQMRL010000004.1, read as the reverse complement.
TATTACCATGGATAACACATCGACAAAATTATTGATTCAGTCAGTCAGGCAACGACCTGAAATATATTTCATGAGTCACCCGGACTATAAAAATTACATAAAAAACCAAAAAGCTTGGATTGAAATACAAAAAGAATTAATCAAGTTTAACAATTTCATTTTCAATTAACCTCTAAACAGAAATAATAATAAATTATCTTAAACACAATGCCAGTCTTTGCTTGCTGGGGACGGCTTCTCTATTATTATCTTGTTTAGTGATACGAGCTTGTAGTAAATAATGAAGCTCTTTAAAGCTTTCTTGGTTCATCTGAAAGTAATTGTGAAATCTATCTTCATGAAACTGCAGTTCTTTGCTCAACAAATTTTCTCCCAAATATTTTATTTTTGTGTTAATGACATAAATCCAAAAGCTACGCTTTCTTTTTAGACGCGAAACCCAAATCAACAGTAATATTTCCTCTTCTTTAGAAGAAGAAATACTTGACATTTTGTATAAACACTGCCGAAGCCAATCGTCAATTAATACAAATGTACCAGGAATCACGCGATTCTGCTTTGAATTTTCGCGCCGGTGTGAAAGTCATTTCACTTCGAAATAACAGCGAAACCGCTGTCACGTTATCGCGGCGATTTCGCGGTGGTGGTGTGAAACCAGCGTAAGTAAGCGCTGAGACAAATCGTCTATTGATAAAAATCATTGGATGACACGGTTATTGAAGTATTTTATATAACCATTTTAGTATTTATTTATTATTTTAATTCTCTGTAGGTATCTTTGATGTAGCACTTTATCTATAGATACATTTTGAAATGTGCGCGCACTGGTTTATAATGTTCGTCTGTGTATTAACGGTTTGTAAGTTTAATTGTCACTGTCAATTAGTGTATTTTTGTGAAAAACTGGGCCTGTTATAAAATTATAAAATGGCTGTTCTTAACAAATATAAAAAATTAACATGTCTATCGCGGTTACTTGTTTAGTTTTGTTGTAAGTTGTGGGGTTTTCCAACATGGAATCTGGAGATAACGTCACTATCTCATTCAATTTCCTCAAGCAGTTTCACTCATTTTTCAACGGATTTTGGTGCTATCTCCGCAACAAAATAATATTTGATACCAAAGTGTTTCTAACATGTTTATTTAAGAATCGCGTATTAAAAAATTTATTATTTTGTGTGATCAGTAAACAAAACTATGGATAAAGTTATTAACTGATTTAAAAACTTAATAGATAATTTTCTAATGGCCGAAAAGTCATTGGACAAAATATAAATAAAATCCAAAGTTGTACTATTACTTTCTCTTACCTGTATGACCATATAGGCTAGGAAGGAAAGGTTTTCATGTCGATTTTTCGAATCGAGTTTTCACCGGATCTACGCGTTTTCAGATCCCCTGAAAACAAAACACATGTTTTTAGCGATTGGTGTGTGCGCGCGAGCGTGTGTGTGTGTTTGTGAACAGAATATCTCATGAACGGAACATCGTACAAACGTGAAACTTAAGTTAGGTACCACTAGAGGACCCACACGAACATTTTCATCAAAATCGGTCAACCGGAAGTAGTAGTTTATTTGTGTCATTTTTCACTTTTTTGAGGTTTTCTCAAAAACGCCTCGTTTACTAAATTTTTTATGCTCTACAAGATAGGGTAGGCGCCATGTCTGCTGAAATTCTTGGGGAGGCTGTTTTGTAACTTTTTTTGTTTTGTAATTTTTTTTAAGATAATAAAAGTTGTAGAGAATGTAAAATCCTACAACTTTAATTTCAAACATTTTTTTTGAATAACGCTTAGTTTGGCGGTAGTTAGCCATTTTCTATTGTTTTTTTACGAAATGTGTAAAAAAAAATCGATTTTTTATTTTTAGTTTTCAGCCTTAGTATGCACTTAACGACAAAGTGTACAAAAATGACCAAAGTGTCAAATTTATAGCAAATTAAAAGATCTACATTTTTTTATTTACAGCATTTTTCTCTACAGCGCCTGGTTTAGCGTGAAAGTAATTTTATGTATTTTGAAACCAAACTGAGGTTGATTTTCATTTTACGTCTTTCACTCATGATTAAAATTAGGTAATGTTTATTGAGGTTATTTTTTTTGTTTATTTCTAATGTTAGGTTATATTGTTAATTATTTGCATTGGCAAGAAAAAGTCGTGTGAGTGTTTCAGGCCAGATTATTTTGAATTCAGGGAGTTCTGAAACGTAAAAATCGTATTTCACCGTACAAGTATTGTTTTCACTCTGATTTTCCATTGTACGAGAAGTAGTATGCAGCCACTGCTACAGTCATCGGTGCTTCTCAAGACCACACAAAGCTGCACCAACAGAACTACACGTAAATGGCCCTTTTTAGGGCCATCGGCTACTTAAGATTTCATTACTTGGTAACGTTGGTTGTTCTTGTTTAGGTTATCAGCCGAAAGGCTGGTTTAAACCTCTAGAGGCTTTACTAACTAAAACGAGGAGTGAGGTGGTTTACAATTGCTTTCCTCACTGAGTGGAAAAGTAACCTGTGCTTATCAGCACGCCAGGCCCTCCGAAAACCATCTACTTTCCACCCCACAAATGGCACCTTCACTTCATTCACCAAAGGGTCTGTCTGTATAATGAAATTCATTACTCTCAGAGGAGATAACTCTGAGGTGTCTTTTACACCTCTACCTCTTCTGTTCTTAAATGTTTCAGTCATAAAATTGGCTGACAATGTTATAAGAAACAGAACTATTTTTGTAGCCCTGAAACTCACAGATCGAGCGCAAATAATTTAACACTTCACCTCCCTGGTACGGCCACGTTACGTTGATAATAATGTTTATAATTTTTTTAAAATTTCAAGTAACCAATAGTTTTTAAAAGTAGTTTTTTTTAATAATTCATCTTAATTTACTTAACCTAAATATTGGGAGTATCCATTTTAGAATTATAAGTGTTAAATCTATGCACATTATAAATATTTATCTGTGTTTCGTTATAATTGTATATAATTTATTTTTAATTGGAAATGAAGAGGTAGGTTAAATAACACTTAAAAATGTAATTTTCTTGTTTAAAAAAAATGGATTTCTATTTAATAAGTTTAGTTAATAACACTAGCTATTAATAGTTTTTTTTTAAATTTATCTTAGGTACCAATTAAGTTGATGGGCCTGTAGGGCCATGACTAGTGTATTACTTTTTTTATGGATTTATCTATCTATATTAATAGGCCTACTTTTGTTTTTAAATTTATCATTTACTTGAAATTATTGCTTGTATTTGGAAATAAATGCACATTATTATTATGATTATAATATTATTGTTAAAAAATAATATAGTTGCCGCTGCAATTTGAACTGTCTTTTGTAGTAGATGACGACATTGATTTTAATTCATTTGTAAACTTGTTCTTATGTATTTTTTTTTTTTTTTATATAACCACCGTTTGCTTGAGTTGGTGGTTATTTATTCCTTCCTAGTAGATAAGATATAATTTTTTATATGTATAAAGTGGAATAAATAAATATTGTTATTATTATTAACACCGGCAAACCCTCCCACGCTGCGCTTCACGGCAAACTAAACTTAAAGCGTTTAACTCCTTGCACAACATTATACATTGAAAGCTATTTTTTGTCATTACTCTCTTGACTGGTTTGATGCAGTTCTCCAAGCTGTTCTATCTTGTGCCAGTCGTTTCATATCTACATACCTGCAACACCCTACATCTTTTGTAATTTGCTTTAAATATTCTAACCCTTGCCTTCCCCTACAATTTACGTCCTAAATATTACCCACCATTATTGATTGAACAATACCTGAACGTCTTAAGATATGCCCCACTAGTCTATCCCTTCTGCTGGTAAAATTTTTCCATGTACTTCTTCTTTCATCCACTCGTCTATGAACTTCTAAATTATTTATTTTGTCCACTCACCTAATCTTTAGATTTTTCTATAACACCACATTTAAAAAGCTTTTATCCTTTTCCTTTTTACGGCCCCTATCACCCACGGTTCATTCATTTTCGTATAATGCTACACTCCAAATGTAGTATTTTAAGAAATTTTTTTAGCAAAACCTTTTTCTGACTTAAAAAAATTCAATAAAAGAACGAGTAAAGGATAAAGAGATCCTGAGATACATCTGATCCTCAGGAACTTGAACAGGAAGATTATGGGAAGATACTTTGAAGAGATTAAGAGGGTTCTCAATGATATTGGACTGGCAATCAAAGACGCGTTTGACAAGGAAAAAGTAAATAGTACTCTCAAATCACACAGATTTTATTGGGGAAAAGCAGAAAGACACACGGTGGATATTGCAGATGAGATACGGAAACAAAGATCGGACCGTCTCAAAAAGTACTGGCAACACCGAAAGGCTGCACCAATACTTTATCTGAAGAACACTAGAAATTGATTGGCTTAGTGGTCCAATGTGGCCTCAAAAAAAACTACATCTCAAAAATGTGAATTCATTAAAATGTAGTGGTCTGTACGAGATGAGGTGGTTTGTTTCTACCATACATCCAATATTTCCTCTAGGGTTTCAGGCTCCCTCAAGAGCAAAATAGGACATAAAATGAGTAAAAATTACTTTATGATTTGCCTGTAAGTCAGTTAGGTTCGCCGCCCATCTATTTTATCTAAAAGCAAATTACATTACATCTACGGATGAGTTCCTTACAGTAATAAATAATGTAACCGTATCAATGAGTCTATCTTAATAACATTCTCTATAAGTGTTACAGTAATAAAATAATTTATTATTAAGATTTTAAATATCGTGTTATAGCTCATTGTTACTGACTATAAATATAGGCCTAACAAAAAACGGTGCAGAATTTATAGCTGTCGTCGTTTTATTACTGACTTATCATTGTGTTGGCTTTTTATTGTCATCATGAACTAATTCAAAAGTTCATTGTACTATTAATTTTATATTTTTTTAGTGTAATTGTTTTTTTCCGTTTCAGTGAACGTAGGACTTTGAAATTCATGTAAATAATTATGGAATAATAAATGTTAATGCCCAATGTTTAAATAATGCGGTTTTGAGTCTTTGCACAGAATTTAAAGAATACACGCACTGATACACTGGCGAAAACAGATCCGGTTCGGATGATCAAACAGATGGTAGGGTCAGTGGTGGAGCATATAGCAGCTTACTGTCGATAAATAAAAAGTTGGATTCCACTCACCTTTGAAGTCCTGAGACTTACCAGCTGGTACCAGTGGCTTTTCTATGAGTGGTGAGTTACCGAAGATCTTTAAGTGGTGTATTTGCGCGGTTAGTTTTCGGAGTGTTTCCAGCGCGTTAAATCACTGCGGCGCGGGAATTAATATCAACTTGTGTAGCGGAATATTAGTATTATTGCGTTTTTAAAATATAGCGTTAGCGATCGCGGCTAAGACCGGATGGAAAAGCGTTAACGAGACACACATCCACACACATGTGGATGACGCATCCCTCTTAATTATTCCTAATTTTATTAAAAAACAACATTATTTCTTTAAAAAAATCTGGTGTGAAACACTCACACAACTTTCTCTTGCCAATGCAAATAATTAACAATAAACCTAACATTATTAATAAAACATTAAAAATAAACAAAAAACTAACTTTAATTACATATCCTAATTTTAATCATGAGTGCTTGACGCAAAATGAAAATCAACCTCAGTTTAGCTTAAAAATACGGAAAATCACTCTTTCACGCTAAACTAGGCTCTGTAGAGAAAATACTTTAAATAAAAGTTGTAGATCTTTTAATTTCCTATAAAATAGATTATATACACTTTTGTCGTAAAATGAAGGCTGAAATCTTAAAAGAAAATCGATTTTTCACACGTTTTCGTGAGAAAAAACAGAAAATAGCTAATTACCGCTAAACGAAGCGTCATACAAAAAAATTGTTGCAATAAAAGTTGTAGGATTTTTAATTCTCAACATTTTTTATTATATAAAGTTTTGTGCTAAATTGCATATTAAAGTCGTAATCTTAAAAAAACAACGTTTTTACGTGAAAACAGCCGCACCGAGAATTTCAGCAAACATGGCGCCTACCCTATTTTGTAGAGCATAAAAAATTGAGTAAACCAGGCGTTTTTTTAAAAAATCGTAGGAACAGTTTTTGAGAAAATCGCAAAAAAGTGAAAAATTACACGAATAAACTGCTACTTCCGGTTGACCGATTTTGATGAAAATGTTCGTGTCGGGTCCGGTAGTGGTATGTAACTTAAGTTTCAAGTTTCAAGTTCGTACGATGTTCCGTTCTTGAGATATTCTGTTCACACACACACACACACACACACACACACACACACACACACACAGACCAATCGCTAAAAACATGTTTTTTGGTTTCAGGGGTTCTGTTTACGTGTAGATCCGGTGAAAACTCGATTTCGAAAAATCGACATGAAAACAATACTTTCCTTCCTATATATTCATATAGGCAAGAGAAAGTAAAAAATAGTACGACCTCTTTGATTTTTGAATGGTTTACATAATTTTCTATGTAAAAATCGGATGTGGCGTTATTTTTCGAATATCTATGCTGTAAATAATTTGTTCAACACTTTTGAAAACAATGCATCGTATGCAGATGGTACTGTCGCAATGGCTAGAATTTAAACAGCAGAAAGTGCGTTTAGGAAGGTTCAGCAATATCTTAACAAAATGGATAAAATACTAAAGAAATGGAGGATTAACGTCAATTTTGGAAAGTTCACTTAAGGGGAGCACTATACCTCCTATCTAACCTATGTAAAATTGACTGTTTTTAGGTACACGTTGCTAAGAAACCATTAGAGTTAAGGCTTTCATTTTATTGTACCTTTTCTATGAAACCTTTTTAAGCTCTGGTACTAGAATTATTATTATTAAATTAGCGATACCGTTTTGAGAAACCTTTTTTGAAAAATGCAAAAACAATGTAATTTTTTTGTAGAGTTTTTTTATTTTATTTCAAACTTAGTTATAATAATGCAATGATTCTAGTACCATATGTCATAAGTATACTGGGAAACATGCTCAAAACAAATTCAACCTTCTAAATCAAATAGTTTTTGAGAAAATTGTACCTTTATGGGAAAAAGTGAATTTGCGGGAAATGAAAGTTTTACTTATCCTAAAATCGGCGTGCACCGTAGTATTAGACCATAGTATTAGTATTAGATCCTTATGAGACTTCTTTCTTTTCAAATAATTTCCTTTTTTCTAGTCTTGCTTCTTTTGACACACTTTCCATTGCCTTCTCAGCTTTCTGTATTCTTTGAATATCGCAAATCTTAATTGTTTCCACAGATTAACTCAATTTAAAGAAATTCTGGCCATGACATTACTTAACAAAAATCCGCATAACTTCCGTAAATTTTATCGTTCTGTAATAATTCTTATGTAATCACACAGAAAAAAATACAGAAGGCAATAGCGCCAAAATTCAAAAATCGATTTATTTTTTATTTTTGATGTATAGTGGCTTTGATTTTACGGCTTTGATTTCTTGACTTCCGGTTTTGGGCCACTTTCGGTTGAAACCGAGATTTCAAACCCAATTCTTTGGCCCACTAATGTTTTGTGGAGATTACGAATCCGAAAACCGTTCGTTGCTGGCTCTTGTAGTTTCTGACTTTGTATTTCTTGATTTTCGGTTTTGGGCCGCTGTCGGTCGAAACCGATACTTCAAACCCAATGAATTTTGTATCTATTCTTTAAGGGGAGACTGTACTTTGTATCCCGCCAATGTTAAATTTGCTATTTTTAGGTACATTTTTCATATGATTGGTGAAAGTTACGAAAATGAAACTTTACACACTTATAGTTGTAGAGTGGTTGTAGCTACTGACATCTTTTCAATTTAATCTGTTGGACCATAAAGTTTTTTAAAGAATAAGGAATAACATAAAATTTTTACAATTTTTTTCTACGTTTGTTGCATATTACTATTTTTTGAGCACCTGAGGAAGTAGAAACAATGTCGGTGAATGTGCATGTACATGGTAAATAACTGGTAAAAATTTCAGCCTGGTAGGGTAAATGGTTTCTGAGAAAAACGTACCTAAGTGTTAAAAATCTAAATTTACAGGAAAAGGCTCAAATGAGAAACAAAATGTACACAAACAAGTGTAATTTCCCATCAACAGTTGGTTAGAAAGCTGCACCGACACCGGAGAATATTAAAAATAGTGAAGCAGATATTTAAAAATAACTAAAATTCTTTGTGTACTAAAACGAGCAATATAAAAATATGAAAAATATTTGTTCTTGGTGACATGTTAATTTTTTAGGATAAACCTGATAAAAACTTCAATTGTTTTCATTAAAATAATTTTTTGTTGTAATTTAATGTTTTTGTGGTAGGTGTAGGTCTAAACTATTAAAAAAAACATAAAAAACCGAAAATCAAAATTTTCAGCCAAAACCATCATACAGTCTCCCCTTTTAAGAGGAATCGAATAACACTATTTTTGTTTTCAAATTCCGACATTGATTTCTTGACTTCCGGTTTTGTGCCACTTCCGGTCAAAACTGGAACTTCCAACCCAATTTAGGCCCACTGATTTTTTGTGTAGATTATGAATCTGTTAACACTGTCATGAATCTGTTAATGAGTTGCTATCTTTTGTAGTTTCTGACTTTGATTTTTTGACTTTCAGTTTTGGGCCACTTCCGGTAAAAACTGGAACTTCAAATGCAATTTAGGCCCACTAAATATTTGTGTAGATTACGAATCCAAAAGCCGTTTGTTATCTCTTGTAGTTCCTGACATATGGAAATTTGTATAAATGACAATTTTAAAAATCCGCTTGAAAGTACTTTCAGTTTGCCGTAAATTTATTTATTTTATGTTATTTAATCAATTATTTATTTAAATAAAAGGATTAAAGGATTCTTTCAGTTTCACAAATACCCTGTATTTAAGTATCATTGAATTCTTTTGTGTTTATGGTAGTGCATTGCCTTTTCAGTTCAGAGTGTCCATTTTTCACATGAAATTAGATTGTGATAATAGAGTCTATACATAACCGTATGACTTTCTACGCGTTAATTGACGTACGTTGTGTTAATTGCTGCTCGTATTAACGTGTTTACTTTGTGCATTTTTAAACAGTACTAAATAAATTTTCCTATTCAAACAATTAAAAATCATTCTTTACGAATAAAAATTCATTACGAATTTTGTGCTAGTCTTTTCTGTAAGCTGGTTAAAAGTGACTTTAAATTTATTAAGTAACATCAGTTGGGCGAGTGACTTTGTATGGTGGCAAAACTCAATACCAGTATCTTTATAATTTATTAAAACTTACTTTTTGTCTCTTGAATAATTGTAACATGGATGTTATAATTCACTTTTCATGTAGTAAAACAATTCAGAGATTTCAGAGGTCATTTAACAGGGCAATGTACGTTCAAAATAAAAATAAAAATCCCCTTGGGTAAATTTTATTTATTTTTGTGTTGGTACTTTTTCAAACAAATTTAAATAATTATGCATTTATGGATTTTATAATACATCCCAGTATCTCAACCCTGTTCTTTTACAGTCGCTCATTTCTGTTTAAACTGTCTTTTTTGTTTTGTTTTACGTCTGGCTGTTCTGCGATTTCTGCTAATGCAGACGGTGGATATGATGTTCAAACTTCTGATGTGTTCTGTTTTATATTCTATTCCAAGAGATACTTAATTGTTAGTATTTTTCTGAGGCTAGCTCATCTTCTGTATTTGCCTGCTTAACCATATCTCCATTGCGTGTAAACGTTTTTAGATTTTTCTCAGATGGGTCACGATCCATTCTGAAACGTTGAGGGTGAAAATTCGGGAGTTTACTAAATTTATTATAATTTAAGATTTATACATTATAGAAACTTCTTTTTGTATTAAAAATTTTAAGGCGGCTCATGGTTTCTAGAATTATTGTTTTAATACTATTACATTTTATTTTATTTTGTGGTAAGGAGCTATTAAATTTTGTTAATTTGTTTCTAAATTTATGTATAGTGGTTTCGTAGCTTTAATTTACTATTATTGTTGTCAGTGAGAAAAGTTGTATGGTTTGTCAAACTTTTATCTATGTAGCTAAAACACGAGCGCACGAATGAGTTGACAGTTAAAATATATTATTCTACTGCGTGAATCATGATAGATCATAGATGGATGACACGTTCACATGATTTTTAATATTTTTTTTAAGACGGTTACATACACACTTTTTCACTTATACAAATTAAATAAATTAATACAAATTTTAGATGGTCTTTGAAGTTGTAAGCATTCCGACCAAGGTCACGACCTATCTGAACCTTTAACATTTTATTGGCCATCAAAATAGTCGTACTTAAGTTAACTTTTACGAGTAAGTAAAGGTCATTACCTTATTTTGTCGTTTTACTTATTTGGTTGTAAATTCTATAAGAAAAGTATATTTTATCGCCCTGTGGTGCGAAAAACTTTTGTTATAAAAAACCGGTATGGTTTTTTCTTTTTAAATAATTATTATCAACACCCGAACGTCTGCGTTTCACGGTAAACTAAATTTAAAGCGTATAAATTATCATACAACCTTACACGTTGAATACCAAATCACGACTGTAGGCCTACTAATAAAACCAATTAAAATTGGAAATTATAATTTTGGTGCCATCAGTATGAATCACCAGGGGAAAGGGAGAAATGCTACGTACGAGTAACTAAATATATTTATGAGAAAGTAGGTAAAATCTGTTTCTTAAAAAATGATAGTCTTTTTATTTTGTAAGGTTTACGTAACATTTCTTGCAGAAATCGATATGCCAATTATTTTTTCTGTGTTGTTTGTTTAGGTCATCAGCCGAAAGGCTGGGTTGGACCTCTAGAGGCTTTACTAAGTAAAACGAGGAGTGAGGTAGTTTATCATTGCTTTCCTCACTGAGTGGAAAAGTATACTCAGTATGCCAGGCCCTCTGAAACGTATCTACTACCACCCTGCAAGTGTCACCTTTACTTCGTTCACCACAGGGTCTGGCTACAATGAAATTCATTACTTTAATAATAAAAATGCTGCGTTTTAGAACCGTTTGAAAAAGTATTTTTGTGGAGAACCCATGATTTGTCCTTCCACATTTCGAGGCGTTTTTTCCTTACTCTTTGAAGTAGTTTAGAAAGTACCTCTAGGTACTAATATTGATTAATTGTTTGACCTTCAGGAACCCAGTGAAGGTAAACAATCCCATGGATATATAAAAAAAACAATCATCATTGCTTTAAATTTTGAGTTGCTCATTCGAGCTTTTTTGGCTCTCGGTGAAGCTCGGCTCTTCCAGTGCATGGATTGGCGCTTCGTTTCCGGATCATAAGTAAAAAACCACGTTTCATCACATGTTATTATCTTCTACCTGTTCCATAAGGTGAAATCTGCATTAAAAGGGACAAGATTTGAGTCTGTGGAAGCTGTAAAAGAGAAAGCGGCACGTGTCCTGAAGGAGCTGACAGAAGATGACTTCCAGCACTGTTTCCAACAATAGAAAATTCGCATGGAGCGTTGTAGGGATAGAGAAGGAGTGTATATTGAAAGTTACAATAAGTAAATGTTGTTTAGGTCATCAGCCGAAAAGCTGGTTTGAACCTCTAGAGGCTTTACTAAGTAAAACGAGGAGTGAGGTGGTTTACCATTGCCTTCCTCACTGAGTGGAAAAGTACGCTTATCAGCATGCCGGGCCCTCTGAAAAGCAAAAATTTTCCACTCTGCAAATGACACCTTAACTTCATTCATCACAGGGTCTGGCTGTATAATGAAATTCATTACTTTCAGAGGAGATAACTCTGATTAGTGTCTTTTACACCTCTACCTCTTCTGTTCTTAAATGATTCAGTCATTTAATTGGCTGACCATGTGATAAGAAGCAGAACTATTTATTTTAGCCCTGCAACGAACAGATTGAGTGTAAATATGTATAAAGTAAATATGTGTAAAATAAAAATAAATTTTTTTACGACGTCAGTCTCGTTATTTAACAGCCACACCTCGTATATTAGGTGCAATATTCACACGACTTTTTATAAAGTGTTAAAAATGGTCTAGGAACTATAGTGTTTAGTGTACTTCTCAGTCTATGTGTATGTGAACATACAAAAAACCATTTTTCTAATTAAGTAATTTGATTTTTCTAATTAATTTTTTTTGATTTGATTTTTTTTGATTAATTTGATTTTTCTAATTAAGTTTCCACTTCTTTTATAAAAATATAACATTTATTATAACATCTCATTAGTATGATATAACATTACTCTTATAAATTTATCTGCTAATGTAATAATTATTCTGCGAGAGCTACAATATTTTATTTTTACTTTCTCTTGCCTATATGAATACATAGGAAGGAAAGTATTGTTTTCATGTCGATTTTTCGAAATCGAGTTTTCACCGGATCTATACGTTTTCAGACCCCCTGAACCCAAAAAACATGTTTTTAGCGATTGGTCTGTGTGTGTGTGTGTGTCTGTGTGTGAACAGAATATCTCAAGAACGGAACATCGTACGAACTTGAAACTTAAGTTACATACCACTACCGGACGCGACACGAACATTTTCATCAAAATCGGTCAACCGGAAGTAGTAGTTTATTCGTATAATTTTTCAGTTTTTTGCGATTTTCTCTAAAACTGGTCCTACGATTTTTTTAAAAATCGCCTATTTTACTCAATTTTTTATTCTCTACAAGATAGGGTAGGCGCCATGTTTGCTGAAATTCTCGGTGAGGCTGTTTTCACGTAAAAACGTTGTTTTTTTAAGATTACGGCTTTAATATAAATTTTAGCGCAAAAACTTATATAATAAAAGTTGTAGAGAATTTAAAAACCTACAACTTCTGTTTCAAACATTTTTTTTGTATAACGCTTAGTTTAGCGGTAATTTGCGATTTTCTGTTTTTTTTTCTCACGAAAACGTGAGAAAAATCGATTTTTTTAACATTTCGGTCTTAGTATGCATTTTACGACAAAAGTGTATATAATTAAATTTATAGAAAATTAAAAGATCTACAACTTTTGTTTAGAGCATTTTTCTCTACAGAGCCTAGTTTAGCGTGAAAGCGTGATTTTCCGTATTTTTAAGCCAAACTGAGTTCGATTGTCATTTTGCGTCATTCACTCATGATTAAAATAAGGTTATGTTTTTGAGGTTAGTTTTTGTTCATTTCTAATGTTTTAATACTAATGTCAGGTTTATTGTTAATTATTTGCATTGGCAAGAGAAAGTCGTGTGAGTGTTTCACACCAGATTTTTTAATAAAGTATGTGATTATATTTTAAATAAGTGCTGGATTTCATCATGATCTCTGTTACAAGATATAGGTACTCGTGATGAGAAAATCCATATTAAGTGTTGTTTTCGTTCTTATAACACGTAGTTTTCAAGGTCAGGTGCATTCTGTGTCTTCAATAAATTAATTACTTATGCAATCCTGAAGTTATCTTTCAATCTAACTACACGTTCAGAATGTCAGATCTAAAATATTCTTCCGTTGTTTCAGTTGTTCACAAGATAGAAAAAAGAACCATTTTAAATCTGGTGTGAAACACTTACACAACTTTCTCTTGCCAATGCAAATAATGAACAATATAACCTAACATTCTGCCCATAACAGACAGGTGGAATGTCACATTATTTACTCTCAATCTGTTTGTTGCAGGGCTAAAATAAATAGTTCTGTTTCTTATCATATGGTCAGCCAATTAAATGACTGAATCATTTAAGAACAGAAGAGGTAGAGGTGTAAAAGACACTAATCAGAGTTATCTCCTCTGAAAGTAATGAATTTCATTATACAGCCAGACCCTGTGGTGAGTAAGTGAAGGTGTCATTTGCAGAGTTGGAAAATATGTGCTTTTCAGAGGGCCCGGCATGCTGATAAGCGCACTTTTCTACTCAGTGAGGAAGGCAATGGTAAACCACCTCACTCCTCGTTTTACTTAGTAAAACCTCTACAGGTTCAAACCAGCCTTTCGGCTGATGACCTAAACAACACAACCTAACATTAGTAATAACACATTAGAAATAAACAAAAAACTAACCTCAAAAAACATAACCTAATTTTAATCATACTAAGTGAAAGACGCAAAATGAAAATCAACCTCAGTTTGGCTTAAAAATACGGAAAATCACTCTTTCACGCTAAACTAGGTAGGCTCTGTAGAGAAAAATGTTATAAATAAAAGTTTTAGCTCTTTTAATTTCTATAAATTTGATTAAACACTTTTGTCGTAAAATCCATACAAAGGCTAAAATCTTTAAAAAAAATCGATTTTTACACGTTTTCGTGAGAAAAAAACAAAATCGCTAATTCCGCTAAACTAAGGGTTATGCAAAAAAATGTTTTAAATAAAAATTGTAGGGTTTAAATTTTCTACAACTTTTATTATATAGTACATTTTTGCGTTAAAATCCATATTAAAGTCGCAATCTTAAAAAAACAACTCTTTCACGTGAAAACAACCTCTCCAAGAATTTCAGCAGACATATCGCCTACCCTATCTTGTACAGCATAAAAAATTTAGTAAATGAGGTGATTTAAAAAATCGCCTCATTTACTAAATTTATACTGTATACTGTATAGGGGTGCATTTGGAATTGGTTTATTCGTGTAATTTTTCAGTTTTTTGCAAGTTTCTCAAAAACGGCTCCTACAATTTAAAAAAAAAAAATCGCTTCATTTACGATATTTTATGTACTCTACATGATAGGGTAGGCGCTATGTCTGCTGAAATTCTTGGGAAGGCTGTTTTTTCGTTAAAAAAATGTTTTTTTTAAGATTGCTGCTTACATATGCATTTTAGCGCAAAAATTTATAAATACAATTAAAGTTGTAGACAATTTAAAATCCTACAACTTTTTGTATAACGCTTATTTTAGCGGTAATTAGTAATTTTCTGTTTTTTTATGACATCTGTAAAAGTTTTTTTTAAATATCAGCCTTTGTATGCATTTTACGACAAAAGTGTATATACATTTAAATTTATTGGAAATTAAAAGATCAACACGCTTTATTTCAAGCATTTTTCTCTAGAGGTAGTTTAGTGTGAAAGAGTGATTTTCCGTATTATTAAGCTAAACTGAGGTTGAATTTCATTTTGCATCATTCACTCATGTTTAAAATAAGGTTGTTTTTTTGTTTATTTCGAATGTTAGGTTATATTGTAACATTTTTGTATTGGCAAGAGAAAGTTGTGAGTGTTTCACACCAGATTTTTAATTTTTATTGACACCCATTACATAACAAAAACAAATAACATAACAAAGGATTATGTACAATAGATTTACAATGATTACACAATTTTATTAAATTATATTTTTCAGTATTCCTACAAATATTGTACTTATTTATTTTTTTAAATTGTATAAATTTTAAGTGTTTTTAATGCAATACTTTTGTGTCCAGTGAGTTTAAGTGAAATTGTCTCATATAGTGTTCAAGGATGTGTTGTACAGTTAATATGCCTTTATTTATAATTTTTGCACCTCTATGGTTTCACTAGAAAATTATAATTTTGGAAAAACATATTACTATAGTAAGTTCTGCTTGAAAAAGTGACGATAATGTGAATAAGGTTTGCAGAGCTGTATATTTATTTAATAGGTATTGCACATAAAGTTCATTAGCCTTGTATTAATGTAATGTATCAATAAAATTATAATGTACTATATAAGTATATTATAACCGTTATTTTTAAATTTATATTTCATACCAACTAAATGGTGAAATATAATTCATGCGAAAAGGCCACGAAAAAAGTCAAGGTCTATTTTCGTGCGTGCTATTTATACCTATATTCTTACATAAGATATAAAAGGTCCAAAGTAAGTAACATTGCTTTACGTCTACACATAACAGGTTTGCTTAATAATTTTTTCAAATCGGTACATTTAAATACCAGTCAACTACGGTTTAATTTAAATTGTTTCGCTTTCCCTATTGTATTAGCTACTATTATTATAAGCATAATATTTGCAGTGTTTGTATTGGTTGTATTTTTTAAAATTTATTTATTTAACGTCGCATCAACTACAAGGTCATTAGCTACGACGTAGGGGTGTAATTGTATGAGGATGAAATGATTTTTTGTAATGTATGAAAATATGCCGTGCCTGAGTGGGATTCGAACCCAGGACCGCATGATGAGAGGCGAGCACGTTACCAACTACGCCAATGCGGCAGTTAGTTTTAATTTTCTTACGCTCTGTCTGTAATGAATAAGAAATCAAGGGGATTCGCTCTTGTACTGTGTTATTAAATAAAAGAAGAAAACACCTACACTAGGACATGGCTTTTAGCTATAGTTGGGTAGGTCAATTTTTTCCTCTTACAATGCGAATTGTAAATACATTACAGCTTTTTGAAAGAGTGTCTATGGAAATAATAGTAAAAAATCTGGTATGAAACACTCACACAACTTTTTCTTACCAATGCAAATAATTAATAATATAACTTAACATTAGTAATAAAACATTAGAAATTAACAAAAAATTAACCTCAAAAAACATAACCTTATTTTAATCATGAGTGAATGATGTAAAATGAAAATTGACCTCAGTTTGGCTTAAAAATACGGAAAATCACTCTTTCACGCTAAACTAGGTGCTGTAGAGAAAAATTCTTTAAATAAAAGTTGTAGATCTTTTAATTTCCTATGAATTTGATTACACTTTTGTCGTAAAATGCATACTAAGGCCGAAAACTTAAAAAAAATCGATTTGTACGTTTTCGTGAAAAAAGAAACAGGAAATCGCTAATTACCGCTAAACTAAGCGTTATACAAAAAAATGTTTGAAATTAAAGTTGTAGGATTTTAAATTCTCTACAACTTTTATTATATAAATTATTGCGCTGAAATGCATATTACAAGCAGCAATCTTAAAAAAACAATTTTTTTACGAGAAAACAGCCTCTCCAAGAATTTCAGCAGATATGGCGCCTACCCTATCTTAAAAAACATGATATGGCGCCTAGAGCATAAAATATTTAGTAAATGTGGCGATTTTTAAAAAAAAAGCCGTTTTTTAAAAAATCGCAAGAAAGTGAAAAATGACACGAATTAACTATTATTTCCGGTTGACCGATTTTATGAAAATGTTCGTGTCAGGTCCGGTATTAGTAGGTATTAGTATCTAACTTAAGTTTAAAGTTTGTACGATGTTCCATTCTTGAGATATTCTGTTCACACACACACACACACGCACACACACACAGACCAATTGCTAAAAACACGGTTTTTGGGTTCAAGGGGTCTGAAAACGTGTAGATCCGGTGAACCTCGATTTCGAAAAATATATTACATGAAAACAATACTTTACTTTCTATATATTCAAATAGGCAAGTGAAAGTAAAAATATTAGTTGCAAAAAAATATGTATTAATATTTGAATTGCCTAATAAAGAGTTTAAACAAAGCACTGAAATTACATAGAGATAAAGCTAAGGTTTAGTTTACCAACAACTTGAAGATTAACCTAAAAAAACACATTGTTAATTAAAATTTTATTGTATGCTTATTTACAAAATTATTATCCACAAACATAAGTTGACACTTAAAGACTGATTTGTTTTCCAAACAATAGGAATAATGCATTTGTCTTAAGAGTACTTTAAAATCAATAGATTAATGATAAAAATAATCCGATAAGTTTATTTGAAACGTATTAACTATATAGTGTATTTTTGTTGATTATCCTCACAAAATATTTAATATTTAAAAGAAATTTTGGCGTTCCAAAAATCTCCCTGTAGATCGATCTCTCTTAGTAATTCACCCACTCATTGACACACAGCCAATACTAATACAGTAGACTCTCAGAAATCCGGACTAATGTGGCGGACGGCCGGTCCGGATTTAGAAAAATCCGGATTTCCCGGAGGTTGGCAATTTCGTCTTTATGGCGAATAATTATGACAATAAGCATTAACGTTTATCTGCTAATATAAGAGTGAGCTTCTGAAAAAAACTTTAAAACACTGTAGGCCTAATAAATTACAGTAGGCTACTGGTACTGTAATTATTCAATATACGAAGCACAAACATTGACTAAACTTAACGCTACTGTACCATAATAAGATTCGATTGCACTCTTTGTAAGATTTGCAAGTTATGGATTTCAAACATGTAACAAAATATATCATATATGTCTCAATTATAGAGTAATTATAGTAGGTACAAATTCATTAAAAAACCAAGTCTTTAAAATTGTAGAATTCATCCATGCTTTTTGTTGGTTTGTATAACAAAGTGGCAACACATCGTCTTTCTTTAAATTTTTAAAAGCTCTGGGTTTTCTTGATTTTCCTATTAATGTTAACCTAAGTTTATGACTGCCGGTCACATTACTACAAGCCAACACCATTACCCGTTCCTTGCTTTTTTTTATAGCCCGAGGCTGAAGCTTCTTTTTTGGATGCGAGAGTTTTCGTGGGCAACATTTTATAGTTCAGACCAGTCTCGTCGCAATTATACAGCTGGTCACCGGAAATTCCTTCTTCATCAAGGATTTTAAAAAGTAAGGTCTTAAATTCAGGAACAGCGTCTTTGTTCGCCGATAAAGCCTCCCCACTGATTTCATCGGGCCAATCCCATGAAAATTTTTTACTGGTTGTTAATTTAAAAGTTGTAAATTTTTAGAAAATAATGTAAAAAAAAATATCATCGTCCGGACTATCCGGAGTCCGGAATAGCGCGATCCGGATTTTTGAGAGTCTACTGTACTTATAAACTTCAAATTTTGCGTGCAACTTCCTCTTTAAATATAAGAGTTGTGGCTATTAAATAACGAGACTGACGTTGTAAAAAAATTTTATTTTAATTTTATACATAATCGCTTATACATAGTCACCTTCAATATACACTCCTTCCCTATCCCTACCTACAATGCTCCATACAAATTTTCCATTGTTGGAAATATTGCTGGAAGTCATCCTCTGTCAGCTCCTTCAGGATACGTACCACTTTCTCTTTTACAGCTTCCACAGACCTAAATCTTGTCACTTTTAATGCAAATTTCACCTTAGGGAACAGGTAGAAGTCACATGGTGCAAGATCTGGTGAATAATGTGGATGTTCTAACAATGAGATGCTGTACTTGGCTAGGAACCTCTTGACAGATAACGCGAAATGATCTGGGGCATTGTCTTGGTGGAGAACCCATGATTCGTCCTTCCACATTTCGGGGCATTTTTTTCTTACTCTTTGACGTAGTTTAGAAAGTACTTCAAGGTAGTAATATTGATTAATTGTTTGACCTTCAGGAACCCAGTAAACGTACACAATTCCATGGATATAAAAAAAAATCATAATTGCTTTAAATTTTGATTTGCTCATTCGAGGTTTTTGGCTCTCGGTGAAGTTCGGCTCTTCCAGTGCATGGATGGGCGCTTCGTTTCCGGATCATAAGCAAAAAACCACGTTTCCTCACATGTCATTATTGTTTCAAAAAATGTGGGTCATTTTCAATCTCGTACAAAGTGTCAGTACAAAAATTTTTGCGAGCTTCATTTCAAACATTTTTGAGCGGCACGTGCCCTGAAGGAACTGACAGAAGATGACTTCTCCAGCACTGTTTCCAACAATGGAAAATTCGCATGGAGCGTTGTAGGGATAGAGGAGTATATATTGTGTATATTGAAGGTGACAATAAGTGATAATGTATAAAATTAAAATTAAATTTTTTTACAACGTCAGTCTCGTTATTTAATAGCCACACCTCGTATAAGCACCCACTAAGAAATATTTTGTAAAATTATCCATTCAGTATTAATTATTCATTGAGTAGCTGAACGAATAAAATTTATAACAGGTCGATTTTATTTTTTGCTTAAATCTGATTGATACATCTGGCGAAGATGTAACAACCTGACTGTGAATCGAACTTGGGACTCCTTGCATACAACCCAATTTCGCTGACCATTACATCAACGAGCTGGCCAAAGAGAATAAAAAGATATATCAAAATCGTCTTATTTAAGAGCTCTGAAAGTCATTGCCCATGTTCCATAAATGTAAATTTATGTATTGGATATAAATAAATATCATTAATACAGTTGGGGTTGAGGAAGCACTTTGACTAGACGGCGAGGAATAAAATTCCAGTTGGCTAGTAGTAAAAATATTTTGATACATAGTATATTCTTGCCCCATCATTGCCATAATCGCTTATAAAACTAGTTAAATCGATGATGGTAGAAAACTTTTTGAAAACTTAAATCACACTGCTCAGAAAAATTGTATACTTAAATTGGGTTTACATGGGTTGACCGCAATGAGCAACAGCGTTGATTTACACAGAGGTAACTAATGTAAACTTGTTTCTTTGTTTACACTTTTGTATTTAACGTACACTCTTCTTTGTTCGTATTCTGATTTAATTATCCGTAAATTCCGGTTCATCATCCTAGGCATCATGAGGTTTGCCAGTAGTTAAGAAAATCCTCTGGCCGCTTTGATATTTCTTGGACATACATACATACATACATACGTATGAGTGTAGTAGAGAAGATCGTTACAGAAATACCGTGATAAGGAAAGAATTCAACATCTTCTTTATAAACGACAAGGTATCTCAGAACAAAATGCAGTGATTAGAGCATGTGAACAGAATGAGGGAGGATATGATACTATACCTAAGTAGACACTGGGCTATAAACTGGAGGGCAGGAGAGAACGAGGACGCCCGAAAAAGAGATGGGAGATTTGAGAAGTTCAGAACAGGCAGGCCTAATCCTTGAAAGGCAGAAGAAGAAGACTCTCTTATTTCTTTTGTTCCGATTTTGTTTCCCTTAATCGACTGAGATAATTACGTTGTGTTAAAATACTATAATAAAATCTTCAATTTTTTTACATGAACTACTAAATAAAAAATTACATTTATAATAATCATTAAGAAGTTTAAGACTCTCGAAAAACAAATAAATATCTAATTTATTCATTTATGTTAGAAATTACTGTAAATTAAATTGGACTAAGAAGACATACCTGAAGTACATTCGATAGTACTTGGACCATCTTCAGTTGGTTGACTTTTATCATCCGACATTTTCAATTACTTTTATTTACACAATAAATTAAAACACACTTAATAAAGATTAACGGATATCAACGTCCCTTTCATAATTAAGTATTTGCATACTTATAAATTAATTAATGTTTTGTTTGTTATTTATAACCCTCGATGCGTCCGTGCGTTAGTTCCGAGTACAAAACCAGTACTATTCTGTGTAAACGATTATGGAAAGACTGTCACAATGATTGTAGGTAACTTCCCCCACTGATGATTTTTAATTCCATAACAGGCCTTCCCCCACCAATCTTGTTTTCACTCGATTAACTTTTTGTCCTATACTCCGCTTGAAGGTAAGGAACGTTGTTATAAAAATAGTTACCGTAAATGTAAACTACCGATGGATAAATTGTGGAATAAATAATCATGGTTTTGTAAATTATATAATATAATAACACTAGCGTACCCTGCGCGCCTTCGCACGCGAAACATGTAAAATCATTTTTTTACTTTCTCTTGCCTATATGAATATATAGGAAGGAAAGTATTGTTTTCATGTCGATTTTTCGAAATCGAGTTTTCACCGGTTCTATACGTTTTCAGACCCCCTGAACCCAAAAAACATGTTTTTAGCGATTGGTGTGGGTGTGTGTGTGTGTGTGTGTGCGTGCGTGCGCGCGCGCGCGCGTGTGTGTGTGTGTGTGCAGAATATCTCAAGAACGGAACATCGTACAAACTTGAAACTTAAAACTTAAGTTACATACCTCTACTGGACCCGACACGAACATTTTCATTAAAATCGGTCAACCGGAAGTAGTAGTTTATTCGTATAATTTTTCACTTTTTTGCGATTTTCTCGAAAATGGTCTTTCGATTTTTTTATGAAATCGCCTGGTTTATTCAATTTTTTATTCTCTACAAAATAGGGTAGGCGCCATGTTTGCTGAAATTCTTGGTGAGGCTGTTTTTACGTAAAGAAATTGTTTTTTTAAGATTGCGGCTTTAATATAAATTTTAGCGCAAAACATTTACATAATAAAAGTTGTAGATACTTTAAAAACGTACAATTTTTATTTCAAACATTTTTTTGTATAACGCTTAGTTTAGCGGTAATTAGCGATTTTCTGTTTTTTTCTCACGAAAACGTGTGAAAAATCTATTTTTTTAAGATTTCGGCCTTAGTATGCATTTTGCGACAAAAGTGTATACAATTAATTTTATAGAAAATAAAAAGATCTACAACTTTTATTTAGAGCATTTTTCTCTACAGAGCCTAGTTTAGTGTTAACGAGTGATTTTTCGTATTTTTAAGCCGAACTGAGTTCGATTTTCATTTTGCGTCTTTCACTCGTGATCTAAAATAAGGTTATGTTTATTGAGGTTAATTTTTTGTTTATTTCTAATGTTTTATTACGAATGTTAGGTTTATTGTTAACTATTTGCATTGGCAAGAGAAAGTTGTGTGACTGTTTCACACCAGATTTTTTATAAATAAGTAGCCTATTTAACAGAAATTGTGCAACTTAGTCGAATGTATACTCCATCGTTCGCGCGCGCGCACACACAAACAACCGTTTTGAT
Source organism: Catonia carolina (assembly GCA_035578175.1). Taxonomy (NCBI): domain Eukaryota; kingdom Metazoa; phylum Arthropoda; class Insecta; order Hemiptera; family Achilidae; genus Catonia; species Catonia carolina. Next base: position 64,780,563 of record JAQMRL010000004.1, on the reverse strand, counting down.
AAATTCCCCCGCGACGTCTCTCGACGACATCAAACCCCTTCAGCTACTTCAACCGCAATACGTACTCACATGTTCACACACACACACATATTTATGAAAATATTCATTAGGGTCCTTAGGGTTGTCATTTCTGAACATTTCAAAATAAAATTTTGTTATGAATATAAATATGAATATGCTGTCAAAATTTTATGAAAATTCTTTCAGTAGTTTTGGAAATTAGTCTGCACAAAAACCACGCTTTTTCTTTATAATATTACTATAGATAAAAACATTCGGTTAATTCGTAAAAATAATTTTTGGCAAATAGCACTAAAATTCCCGTGACCACAAGATGTGTTTTAAATTAAATATGAACTTTGGACTTTATTTTAAGTGATTTATTAAAACTTGTCTTATATATTATGTTTTCAGCCTTGGATAAAGCTAAACAATAAAATTGAATAAATTGAACAATTTCTATTCAGTTTTAGTGTTGAACTTTTGCTGGTCATGCTTCGTCATGAAAACTTTAAAATTTATTACAAAACTTACGATTTTTTTACATTATTACTTTAAATTTAAATGATCGAATCCACAACTACAATACTAAAAGAAGCATTTTATTAATTTCACAGAACTACAAAAATATTTTTGTTACCTGCCCCCCAAATTGGTAACCTCATAAAATGTATGTAAAAATACATAGAACATCATAAAGCTGTATTCTAGAAATTGCTTTTAGGTTTGGTAGGCAGTGCACAAAGGAAATGTTTACATCTTTAAATCTGTGAGCTCTCATTCTGATATTTTGATTCTGGACGGCCAGAGTTTTGATTAAATTTACCTATCAATTTAGGAAACCGTACTTGGATACATTTCCGACTCGTCCATCAATTTAGTAATAGGGCTTCATCATTCATCCAAAATTATTGTAATGAATCTACAAATTTATTCACACTTAATGGGGTTCCACAACGTTATTAAATGTGTGGTCCTGAAAAGGTTCTGTTTTTGTTATTCTGCGTGAGAGAGATTTCCGTCAAGGCTGCGGTGACGACGATTGAGGCAGTGGAACGTTGTTCAAGATATCATTTCTTCTCTCATGGAGTTGTCGTTGCATCTTCAGCGGAATCCGGGAACCGTAACCCACATCACATTTGGTTCACAGTTTTTTTATTTTGTTTTGATAGAGTCAAAATTTTCCCTTTATAGGAGAAAATATTGAATCCCGAGATTGATTAATTAATGTTGGTGCTGTGAGGATCCACAGCTTATTCTCCCGTGTTGATAGTTTGATAGCATCCCGGCAGTAGAAGTGGCGATGAAAATAGATCAAATTAATGAATTTAGCCGTCATGATGATCCCAGAAAATTTATTAAATGAAGGAATTCTGAAATTAAAATCGTTAAAGGCGTTTTCGAGAATTTATTTTTATTATTTACGTTGGAGTAAAATACCTTAATTCTATAGGGTGATTCAAAAAGAGCGCCGGTTTTGATATATCAAATTAAGAGATTTATTTTATTGAAAAACTGAAAATAAATACATCAACAAGTTCATCTTACCTTCCGATTTCATGTATGAAAAATGATGTCATGCATGTGTCCTCCTCTACTGCGCTGGCACGCATCAACTCTGTCCATGAAATTGGATATTACTGCACGACAAGTTTCGACTTCCATTTGCCCGATAATCCGTCGAATTTCCTCCTTCAAGTCATTGATGTTTCGGGGTTTATTGGCATACACCAATGACTTCAGATGACCCCAAAGATGAAAGTCACAAGGCGTCAAATCACACGACCTTGGTGGCCATTGATGGTCGGAATTACGAGAAATGATGCGATCCTGGAACCGTTCACGGAGCAACAACATTGTTTCTCGTGCAGCAACTGAATTTTATACGGGTGATATTGGAGATCGTACCGAAGAATTCTCCGTACAGAAAAACATCGTAAACCCAATTGTTGAGAACGGCGACGTATTGATTTTGCTGGGCTAACAGCCACACTGTCACGACCAACGCAACGTTCTGCTTAGTTCGGCCAGAACGACGACGTCCAGAACTTTTAAGGTCGACTGTTGAACCCGTCTCAAAAAACTTTTTCATGAGCCTGCGAACTGTTGATTCATTCGGTGCTTCATTACGTCCTAGAGTACCGCGAAGTCGCCTGACAGTAGCCGCATAACTCTCTCCACTCTGGTAAAATGTTTTGACGATTAACACTCGTTGTGCAATAGTAAACTTCTCCATGGTTGGACACAGACTGCGAGAGTACTACACTGCGAACAAGAGAAACTACTACTGAATCGTCAATCGGAATGTTCTCCGAAATAGAAATGAGGTCTAACAATGTTGCCAACCGATAAACAAAAATTTACCAGCCATTTAAAAACCGGCGCTCTTTTTGAATCACCCGTTATTAATGTTTTTATCCAAAAACAAATTATCAGGGTTTAAAAAGAAAACCACAGTTCGAAGTTTTACTGATCGGTGTAGTAGTTTTGGTTCCACAACCAGCAACACACGCATTAACGGGGTAGAATCCTGTGGTGTCCCTATTTTCCGGGACCATATATTGTCTGGCCCGGAATTATGAGCCTAATGTTTTCTTTTTTCTAATAGGTTTCATAAGAATTGAAGTAGATAGGTAATCGAAAAATTTGGTTTATGATACCATGGAACGTTTATTCTTGTGTATTTTTAAATTAGCTGTATACAAAAATGAGTAGATCTAGTAAGCGTTATTAGCGAATCAGCTCAAATAGGGACAGCGCTAAGCAGATCATTATTATCGTAACATGTCAAATACTGAAATGCTTTGTTTATTTTTTTTTAATATTAATTCTATTTAATCAGGGATTTACTTTTTATTGTTTATCTTTTAATGTTATATGGATTTTACTTCAATAAAAAAACCCGTTCTTTACTCTATTTCACGTTTAGAATGCAGTACAGTTCTTATGACAATCCGTTGTGTTATCAGGCGTACGGAAAACATCAGGCACAGCCAATAAAATAACTTTCCTCCGCCGACACCAATCGAAGGTCACGGGCAAAAATATTTAGTTTCGCTTACCACTCTCTAACAAACTCGTTTGCAATCAAAAAATTCTGAAAAAATTGCTTTCGCTTCCTAATGAATGAACGCTATAAATGTTTTTATTATACTGTGATATTTAGATAAGATACGCTCGTACAAAGTTGGACGTTCATATCTCGTCATATTTTTTGCATTCACATCAAATAACTTTTTTTTTCAATGACAACATATGTGTTTTATTATTTTGTTATAAAATATAGAGTTTTATCTGCAATTTTTTATACGATAAGTCATATGCTCGACGGAAACAGAAATAGTAAACGAGTTTGAAAAAATTACTGATTTTTTCGTATTATGCTATTCAATAAGAGTTTGTAACGCAGTTGGTAACGTGCTCGCCTCTCATCATGCGGTCCTGGGTTCGAATCCCACTCAGGCACGGCATATTTTCATACGTTACAAAAAATCATTTCATCCTCATTACACACAGTTACACCCCAACGTCGTCGCTAATGACCTTGATGTTGATGCGACGTTAAATAAATAAATAAAAAAAAAAATTTGTAAATAAGAACGTGTTGTGGCGCGGAGTCGATATCAAGCATTTCGCTTGAAATGCGCCCGGTAAGAGTTTTCGCAGCCGGCGCAAGCGAACTGCTTATTTAGCGCTAACAACTTTGATCGAATTTCACATTTATCTATATTCTTTTAATTATTGATCAAAACATGTTTCCAATGCTTTAGTATAACATTGTTTCACTTTAAACGACATTTAGTCTTCATTTCAGTATTAAAAACAAACTGCAAACATTTATTTTCAATAATTTTAATGCCGCGGGACCCGATTTAGTACATTTTCATCTATCTCGGATCTCGGAAAATGTCCTCCTCCTCCGATTGACGTTAGGCGGCAGCACCGTATACATGTTACATGTGTGTATGTGTAGTGGATTATTACTTAATATTTCGAATTTGTGTTTGGGTAGGTTCGATTTTAAAATTATAATAAAAAAAATATGTAAAATTATAAAAAGGAATTATAAAAAATTACCAAAATTATATAAAATTGTACAAATTATTATAATAGAAAACGGTAGCTGTACTCAGGTAGTTTCAGTAAAATCCAATAGATAGCGTTTTTGTTTACTAAGATAGTTTTGAAAAAAATCCGATAGAGTGCGGTAGTTGAATTAAGGTAGTTTCAATAAAATTTGATCCTCACAAAATTACAATAAAATTGTAAACTGACCGGTAAGAGTTTTGCAGAAACGGTCGCATCAATAGTCAATTTATTTTTAGAAATTATATAATATATTCAACAAAACGTTATGATATCCTCTCAAAATTACAATGAAATTGTAAAATGACCGGTAAGAGTTTTGCAGAAACTACGTTGTACTAACAATTCAAAGGTGTAACAAAAGGTTAAGGATATGTTACACCTTTGAATTGTTAGTACAACGCAGTTTCTGCAAAACTCTTACCGGTCATTTTACAATTTCATTGTAATTTTGAGAGGATATCATAACGTTTTGTTGAATATATTATATAATTTCTATTTTTATTTAGTGTAGTAGTGCTCAAAACTCCCATATGAAATACATTGCTTATGGACTTCCCGTATTGCATTCTTAATGTGAAATCAACTATAGAAACCAGAATTTAAAATAATATGACGGGAAATGATTACAAATTGACAAACTGTTGATTACTTTTTTAAAGAAACTTAACGAAGCAGAACTGTCATTATTTTTAAATATGTGATACTAAATAAACAAATTAACGAATGTGTAAATAATTTCGATTTTTGCCGCCTCCATGGCATAAAGGTTAAATTTTTACAATACAAAACGAAAGTTCTTTAATTCAGTTTTCGGGAAAGGCTATCCCAAAATTGCCCGCACTGTACCCCAGTGAAAAAAAGACATAAATCCAAATTGACAAAAATAACCTCTTAACAATTTAAATTATTAAACTTACCTCATTTGCTTCGCTTATTAAGATTAATATGTGGTAATTAAAAAATAACAAAACGTGGCAACAAAGGTAATGTGTATTTTAGTTAGGCTAATAATGTAACAAATTTTTGTAAATAACTTAACATAGTATTATTATTTTGGCTTATATGTTATCTGGACATGGCCTTATTCTCTTTGGGAGGCTCCTGGATGCGCTTCACAAAAAAAATTTGGGTACACTAGTTTTTTTTTGTCATCAGTCTCTCGACTGGTTTGATGCAGTTCTCCAACCTGTTCTATCTTGTGCAAGTCGTTTCATATCTACATACCTGTAACACCGTACATCTTTTGTAATTTGCTTTATATATTCTAATCCTTGCCTCCCTCTACAATTTACTCCCTCAATATTACCCTCCATTATTGATAGCCCAATACCTGGATGTCTTAGGATATGCCCAACTAGCCTATCCCTTCTTTTGGTAAGATGCTTCCATATACTTCTTTTGGGTACACTAGTGCAGAGTTAAAAAAAAATGCTACGATCTCGTTAGTTTTTGAAAAGTTTATATAACTGTCTATGGAAAAATCGGATAAGCCGTTATTATTTTATTTTTTTTATTTTTCTTGGATATCTGTCTTGTAAATATTTTCTTTTAATGTAGTAAAAAGGTAAAAGTAAAGGATGATGTCATACTTTAGAGTTGTACCGTACCTCATACCTCCATTAATACTTATACAATAGTTTTTTTTTGAGGGGGGGAGGTTACTTCCGATTGTCTTGCAAATTATTATTGCAGATGACGAAAGGAGGTTGATGAAAATGTGTGATAAAAAATGACCGGGAATTGAATCAAGGACCCATGGCGTAGAAACCAGTTCTGCTGACCACTAAATTACTAGCCCGGTAATTTAATACATACTGTGATGGTAGAAGTCTGATAGATAATATAACTATCGTTCCCAAACGACCCTACACCAAACACATAAAATAAAAGATGATAATTTTACGTCACCGTAATTTTTTTTTAATTTAAAAATTACGTAATGCTGTAAATCCTTTGTTACTCAGGAAGCTCTAAGCTTCCAACAGAGAATAAATGTTTGAAATCGGTTGGGTAGTTCTTATCGTATAAACTGTACGTTTTTATAAAATTAGTATTTCTCATACTCTCTGAGAGTAATAATTTGACTATACAGTCAGACCCTGTGGTTAATGAAGTGAAGTTGTCATTTGCAGGGTGGAAAGTATGCGCTTTTCAGAGGGCCTGGCATGCTGATAAGCATACTCTTTCAACTCAGTGAGGAAGGTAAAACCACCTCACTTCTCGCTTTACTTGGTAAAACTTCTTTTATAAAAAATAAAAACATGTTTCATTTTAAGTCTGTAACACAAATAATTTGGTTGCGGTTATAAAATCTGTATATATATATATATATATATATATATATATATATATATATATATATATATATATATATATATATATATATATATATTAGTTGTATGTCCGACTGTTATGCACATTCACATTAAGGTTAATGGAGATGGTGAAGGGTGATATAATAATACAAAACTTTATTTCCATATTTTTTCACAATATAACTTAAACACATTCTTTCCATGCCCAAAACAGGCAGAGTGTTAAATTAATTACACTTGATCTATAGGTTCCAAAACTACAAAAATAGTTTTGTTTCTTAACACATTGTCAGCCAAAGACTGAATCATTAAAAAAACAGAAGAGGTAGAGGTGTAAAAGACACTAGTTAGAGTTATCTTCTCTGAGAGTAATGAATTTCACTATACAGCCAGACCCCGTGGTTAATGAAGTGAAGTTGTCATTTGCAGGGTGGAAAGTATGCGCTTTTCAGAGGGCCTGGAATGCTGATAAGCATACTCTTTCAACTCAGTGAGGAAGGTAAAACCACCTCACTTCTCGCTTTGCTTAGTAAAATTTCTAGAGGTTCAAACCGGCCTTTCGGCTGTTGACTTAACACATTCTTTCCAAAAATTATAAATTCATTTACAACAATTTACAATGTACGAGGTGGAGAAAATTGACCTACCCAACTATGGCTAAAAGCCATGTCCTAGGGTAGGTGTTCTCTTCTTTTATTCAGTAATACAGTACAAAAGAGATTTGAAAATTACGCTGGGGTTGAAAACAATGAAATTTTAGAATGAAAAAATAAAAAAAAACATTCTAAAGTCTAATAAATCTAATTAGTAAACAATACATAGCTTTAAAATTTATACAAAGTTATACAATTAAAGCAAACTTTGAATATAACCTATACGAAAATATTAAGACTAATGTGAAAATGAGTGATGAAACAATGCCAGATCTGACCGGGAATTGAACCCGGGACCCCAGGGATCATAATCATTGTATCGATTAATAAATGAGTAAAATAAATTTCTACTTTAAGAGACGTGATAATTTTATTGCGTTTTCTAATTATTTATTGTTTTATTGCTTACCTTCTAAAGTTTGTTGAGCTGTTGAAACAGTTTTAGGAATACTATTGTAAAACAGATACATTTTAAAAATTATCCTCGACTTGTTTCTCTTACGGTTAACTGAGTACTACTAAAAAACCACTGCAGGAAATGAGATACTATTAGTTTTTCTGTTTACCTTTACTGTATTATCTATTTGGTTACGTCAACGGTTCTGATTAGAAACTATCAGGTGTTTTACATAACAATAAGTCATACAGTAATTGTTTCATGCTCTTGTACTATTGATATTTAGACAGATTTATTAGGTTATGTTTTCCTTTCTATTTGTATATGTTCTCTCTTTGAAAGTTGATATTAATTTGTGGTATAAGTTAGTACGCAGATCAAATTGCAGATCGAATTTAGTTGGTCATAGCCGTAAACTTTTTAAGTAACATCACCGGCTGGTTATTTTTTTGGTTTAACGTCCGACTGTTCTGCAATTACTGCTAATGCAGACGATGAAGGATGAAATGATATTTTGTAACGCATGAAAATATGCCGTATCTGAATGGGATTCGAACCCAAGACCGCATGATGAGAGGTGAGCACGTTACCAACTACGCCAATACGACCGGTTGGTGTAGTAAAAGCGCAGGTGGTTTCTTTAACATTTTTTTTTAGTTTATTCGTAGTCGCACCAACAACAGCTCGGTTATTAGCGGGTACGGTAGATTATGTAACTGTGGGTTTTAACTTTTCTTAATTTCCAGACTAGAGCTGGGAATCGAATACGGGACCTTCTCATTGTAGGCTAGCGTGGAAAGCTTTTAGCGGCGTAACGAGCTCGACGGCGACTCGTCCAACGTTTACACGAGTACTGAGGGGAGTGGGGCGCCCTGTGGCTCACGTCTGCACCCACTCGTTTGGGTTTGGCCTCTCAGGGGTTGTGGGTTCACCTGCTAGGTAGCTTTCTGCAGCTATTAAACTGATTAAAGTCCTCTGGACTGGGTGTAGTCGGCCAAGGATTGAAAGATAAATACGCATGTAGGAATGAATATGTATGTAGGCTAGCACGCTAGAATCATGCTACGGAGACGGTCTATATAACAGTATTATTTTATTAATAAATTTTTTAATATCTTCTGAAATAAATTTCTGAAAAATCGGGTTCAATTATCTCGTTCGAGTGAACATACAATACAATACGAGTAAGTTTATTTCTAATGCTGTTTAAAAAAATCAACAGTCTCTGGACTGATCGACGTAAGTGACTACTTAATTAATTAAGTTAACAAATTAAATAAGCGTTTGATAAAGTTGATCGAAACATCCTTTGGTAGATTTTAGAGAAGAGGATATCCAACACAACTGTTAAATGCAATAAAAGTTTATACACAAATATGTAAATAGTGATAAATACGGGTAAGAATTGATTGGAAGAAATAAGTATCAATCAAGGAGTGAGACAAGGGTGCAGTTTATCACCCACCTTTGTACATTGATCACATTTTCCCCCAATGTAAAAATAAGGTTAGTTCGGGAATTAGGTTGAACAATGACGTTTACCATAATGTTTTACTGTTTGCGGATGATTTGTGGATTGTGTAAGAAAGTGACGATGAACTTTTTTTGCTCATGAGAGTATTTAATGGACAATCGAAAAGTTGAGTTGTTAATACGAATACTATAATAATTCTATTAAGAATATTCTGCAACCAATTAGTTTTAGTAAGGGTCGGCAGCACGTTTCCTTCTGAGTTTAGTGTGTCCAAAAGGTGTCTTCAGCAGGGTTGCTGTAGTGCTCCTACTTTCCCAAAATACTGAATGATTCAGGAGAAAGAGGCAAACTTTGACAACTGATTCTAGAACTAAAAATAAGAAAAAAAGTTATATAAACATAGCTCCGGAAGCGCTTTATTTTCGAGTTACGGCTAGCGGAAGATTTCGCCCTGATTTCTTCTACAAAGTTATGCACTATTGAAATTCCAGGGACCTATATTAAAGGGTAAATTTAAGTATTCAGCCAATAGTAGAGCGTTTGCTTTTACATCAGTTCCAAAGAGATATGTAATAGATTATAAAATAAGAAAAATTATGCTATGTTGTAAATTACCTGTTTTATTCCGCAATGATTTTCTACAAAATGTTTTGATCGGTTGGTAAATTAAATTAAAAATAACTTTAGAAAATTTTATTGGATAATTCATAGTTCAACCGTTCAAAACCTTGTAAACTAAATCACATGATTAAATCGTAATCTTTTCTTCTATTTCCTTCAGAATTTGAGAAACGCCTGAAATAAAAATAAATAAACATGAAATTAAAAGTATAATCCGTGTGTTATGGCTGTGTCGCTATAAGTAGATAAGTTTTATAAGAACGTCCACTATTTGCAATATCATGGGGATTACGATACATTAGTATTCATGTAAATAAAACTCACACATGCGCACACCGAGGTATTTTACCATCGTGTCTGGAACTATACTCTATTTAACGTTGAGAATGCAGTACAGCTCTTATGAGAACCCGTTGTGTTATCAGTCGAACGGAAATCAGCCCTCCTCCGCCGACACCATCCGAAGGTCACGGGCAAAATATTTGGAGCTTCGCTTACCTCGCTCTAACAGTTTAATTTTTTATCAAAAAATTCGGAAAAAAATACTTTCGCTTCCTAATGAATCGTATTTTATTACGCTGTAAATGTTATTATTATACTCTGATATTTAGATAAGAGACCGTAGTTACGTATAAGAGAAAGGGCATGACGTCTCTCTCTCTTCGTCACCCTTACTATCCGGATCCGGTGGGCATAAGGCTCGGTCGAGGGACCGCTGTGGGCATCACTCGCGGCAGCGGGCGATGATGGTCCCGGTCGACGGCTTACGGTGTCGGGTCGGCGAGCGGAAGCATCATCTTCTCTCTTGCGGGGTCGTCGATGAGTCTTCGCTGGAGTCCGGTAGCCGTGTGTAAGATGTCTCGTCGATGCTGTAGACTGGTGTGGAATCGAATCTCCTCGGGCTCAGTGGAGCGCTCTTTATGTAGTCGCCGAGAGCGCTGTGTTAGAAGGCGGTTATCAGTCGTGACCATGGCCTCTGTCGGTACGCCGCTACAGGCCTACCGCCCCTTTCAGAACTATTGGCGGTTCCCTCTGTCGCTAAGCCAGAAGCTTTGTTAGCCGGCAGAACAGTACCTAATCAAAGGAGATAACGGTGACAAATAATTGGGCTAATACAAAAGCTACAAAATACTAAACAAACAAAATAAGAGAAAATATGCAGTATACGATGATATGCTACCGAACCGAATACATACAGTGGACTAAATAGACCTAGAATGTCTATTATTTACAAAGGCTCCAAGATATTTCCGGTAACCCAGTAGTGTAACTAGTGAGAATGAGGTGGTAATACCGCACATGCAGAAAAATTACCTCGTCCCTTTCCTCATACGTCGCATTCAATCTAAACGTAGCCAAACTGTACCTGGTCACATTCTAAAAAGACCACTGTGTAGTATATTTTAAATAAATAATGAATCTTTAATACGTACATTTTTGTTTTGAGATAAATTGTAATCAACATTTTCTTTTACATGTATGTAGAGATATAATAGTTATATCAACGCATGTTTGCGCACGTGTGAATATGTAGTATTACTTTCACACATGTGCGATAAGGAGAACTGCGAAGTCAACAACTATAACTGATGTGGTGAATTGGGCGTGGCAGGGTAGACTGGTACAATGAGTAGACGCTACAAAAATCTAATTTTTAGGGTTTTTTTGGGTTTAACGTCCGACTGTTCTGCAATTACTGCTAATGCAGACTGTGAAGGATGAAATGATTTTTTGTAACGTATGAAAATATGCCGTGCCTAAATGGGATTCGAACCCAAGACCGCATGATGAGAGGTGAGCAAGTTACCAACTACGCCAATGCGGCCGGCTAATTCTTAGGGTTACGACTATAGTAAATGTGGTGTACTGTAAAATGTATTTAAAATCAGAGAAGTTATTAACGTGACACAACTGACCGAAGTAAACAATGTATAAAATGAATAAAGTATAAAATGTAATATATTGTTTGTAATTAGATAAGAAATGTGTCATAGTTATTTACCTGAGCAATAGCGTAATTCCAATTTATTCACACACTGATAAAAACTTGAAACACTAATAACAATGAATAAACCAACATAATTTTAAAGTTTTTTAATACAATACCTTAATCTGGTAAGTAATACTAAACTTGCTTTAATATAATACTTTTTAAACGAGTCTAGCACCGCCAACTAAATAAAGTAAATAAATATTAATTACTGAAAAAAGTGAGTAATGTTTAAAAAATGATAATACAAAGTGGGATTGAAATCGTAAAATGGTTAGGTTCACTTGTTAGCGCTTATCACTAAACTTGATAAGTTTTTAAAAATAATTGTACGTTATTTTACACAAATTACCAAAAGTGTGACGTGTAAGGACATAATGGATTACCGTTTGTTTTGTTTAAATAGTTATTGATAAGCTAATTTATGTTTGTTTTCTTCGCCTTTACATCAACAATAAACAAAGAGTGTTATTTACAAAAAGTTCAGTTTTTAATTTTATTAAAATTTCAACCCACAGCGTTGGTTTAGCGGTAGAATCGTTGTTAAAGTCAACTATTTAACAGCTGATTTTTGAAGATGAAGATTCCATGGTTGAAATCCTAGTAAAGGTTTTAGTAAAGGTTTGAATACTAGACAGTGATTAATCGGTGTACTTTGATGGTGGGGTTCAATTTACCATAATCTATCAGAAATTATCGGCCTAAGTCTCTACAAGACTGATCCCCGTTTACACATCACACACATCATCCTCATCTCATTGGGCCTACGGGGTTGCTTGTTTTAAAACGGGGTTGTTGTGTATTGCAACGTACACACATAATGAATTTGTTGTTGCTTCGGTCATCAGCCGAAAGGATGGTTTGAACCTCTAGAGGCTTTACTAAGTAAAATGAGGAGTGGGGTGGATTACAATTATTGCCTTCATTGAGAGAAAAAGTATGCAGGCCCTCTGAAAAGCACCCATTTTTCACCCTGCAAATGACACCTTTACTTCATTCACCACAGGGTCTGACTCCATAATAAAATTCATTGCTCTCAGAGGAGATAACTTTGACTAGAATTTTTTACACCTCTGATTCTTCTGTTCTTAAATTCAGTTATATAATTAGCTGAACAAATGATAAAAAACGTAACTATTTGTGTAGCCCTGGAGCTAGCGGATCGAGTGCAATTAATTTAACACTCCACCTGCCTGTTATGGGCAATGAGGTTGCATATTGTTCTTAATTGAACAGATTTGTAGTAAGTGCTTGACTCCGTGAATCATGCGGTCTTGGATTCGAATCCCATTCAAGCACGGCATATTTTCATACGTTACAAAAAAATTATTTCATCCTTCACCGTCTGCATTAACAGTAATTGTACAACAGTCGGACGTTAAACCAAAAAAAAAAAAAAAAAACAAAATTGACTCCGAGATTTGTTCGAATATTTTCATATTAAATCTTGTCTGATCTCGAAAGACCTTTTACAACCCGAAAAAGTTCATTTCAGTTAAACCCAAAAAAGGGACCTGTCAAAACATTTATATGGATAACTTTTGATTGTCTTTGTTTTGATATTTGTTTTTTTTAAAGAAAGGTAACTTTTCATACATATTGTTAGGCAGCCCTGTTGTTTCTCTTGCTCTGTTATTTATTTTACGGATGTTTTTTTTTCTACGAGTAAGGTTATTATTTATTGTTTGTTCGTTTCCTTCTTTTTATATTTTTTGGTTTAACTTCCGACTGTTTTGCAATTACTGCTAACGCAGACGGTAAAGGATGAAATGATTTTATGTAACATATGATAAATATGCCGTGCCTGAGTGGGATTCGAACCCAAGACCGCATGATGAGAGATGAGCGCGTTACCAACTACGCCATTGCGGCCGGCGTAGTTTTGTTTCCTTCGTTTCTTTGTTTTCCGAAAATTCAGTTTTTCTTACAAAAGGAACATTTTCTCAAAAACAATTACAGACGTTGACTTGAGATTTTCATGGTACATCCATTGCATAAAACTACACATTTTTACGTGGCAGTTTAACAAAAAAATTTGCTCTAACAGATTTTGTAGTTACAAATAGATTAATTTTTGGAAATTTTTGACATTACCAAAGAAAAAACTTTTTCTGATGATTTAAAAGTTAAGTTGAGAAACCTTCATGTTAAAATGTGTATCAAGGAATTATAAATTTGTGGAAAAAAATTCAGCCAATTGTCTCCAGGCTGAGAAAATATTCCTTTATGTTAGTATGGAGAGATATAAGGATCAGGGACCCTTTAACAAGTTAATTTGAAACTTTGAAACAAGTTGATTCCAAACTAAAAGCGGTAAAGCTTCATTAATCCAAAAACGCTACAACGCCGTAACGCTGTAAAATTGTTAAAAGATAAAACTATTGTTATTGCCTATTAAAATATAATATAGATAAATTGTTCAAGGAAAATCAGGTAAAGGAAGTAATACGATTAAATGCATATTGGAATAAATATTATCTGATTATTTATTAGCCGATAAAAAAGTAAAATAGGACATAATTTTTTATTACTTCAATATAATAATAATTATTATTATTACATTCCTTGATGAAGCATATTAAAATTAATTAGTACAATAATAATCTGATACAGTCCATTCGAAATGGCATGTTAGTATCTGAATTGTGGTAACTTTTAAAAATAAAAAGTCCCTTTTCGAAATTATAATTTCCCTTTTAATTATTCTTACAAAATAAATCTTAATAAATCTTGTTTTGCAATTTTGAAAATCATATGGAATTAATTATGTTATTGTTTTTTTTTAATTCCTAATATGTGTACGTTGCAATCTGTTCAATTGAAAACAGTAAGCAACCCCATGACCCAATGAGATGAGTATGATATGTATAACGTGTAAATGAGGTGTAGTCTTGTACAGATTCAGGTCGACCATTCCCGAGAGAGTATGGTTAATTAAACCCCAACTATCAAAGTATATCGGTAACCATTGTCTATCATTTAAATCCGTAAAAGTAACTACCTTTACTAGGATTTGAACCAGGAACCTTCGTCTTCGAAAATCAGCTGTTAAACAGCTGATTTTGGCGACGACTTTACCAACCCGGTAAACCACCCTTTAATATGTATTTTAGCGCAAAAATGTATCCAGTAAGAACTGTAGAGAATTTAAAATTCTAAAACTTTTATTTCTAACATTTTTTTGTATAACGCTTAGGTTAGCGGTAATTAGCGATTTTCTGTTTTTTCTCACGATATTGAGTAAATAAAATCGATTTTTAAAGATTTCAGCCTTATGCATTTTACGAAAACAAAGTATAATCAAATTGATAGGGAATTAAAAGATCTACAACTTTTATTTAAAGCATTTTTCTCTACAGAGCCTAGTTTAGCGTGAAAGAGTAATTTTCCGTATTTTTAAGCTAAACTGAGGTTGATTTTCACTTTACGTCTTTCACTCATGATTAAAATAACATTATGTTTTTTGAGGTTAGTTTTTTTGTTTATTTCTAATGTTTTATTATTAATGTAAAGTTATATTGTTAATTATTTGCATTGGCTAGAGAAGGTTGAGTGTGTGTTTCACACCAGATTTTGTATTTTCCATTATTAATTTATCGTTTTAAAACGCTTTTATTCACTAACAGGGAAAGTTAACACGAAAAATCTCGTAATGGTACCGCTATCGCATGAGCACATTACAATTAATTTCCCTCTGTTCTTTACTTCATTTTAAACAATACTATCATACTATTTCGAATTGACTGTATTTATATTTAATTCAATGAGTTTAACACAATTAATTTTATTAATATAAGCCTGCTAATTAGTATTTTTATTATTTTAATAATAAATAATTTTGGATTAACCTTCCTGATTTTCCGGTTCATTATTTAAAAAAATCTTATTTCGTTTTTCCTTTTCTTTTTTTTGTTACGGTATACGGTGTTTTAATAAACTAATCATATTTTGTTCAAAATGTGTTGTTTATTACCCAATAGAAAATAGGTTTTTTAACAGACAGGCGTGAAGGTCAGATCTTTATTATTGCACTCCAGTGTTCTATTTGGTTTTTTGTATTTCTATCTTTCTTTATTGTCTTTCTATCTCTTTCTCAACTTTCTTTTCATTATTGCTCCGGAAATAATTTAACCATTTTATAGAAACGCCCTTTTTAAAAGGTTTTTTTTAGTTTGATTAAATCGTAGTGTTAATGTAGAATGTTGTCACTGGTTTTATACACAGGGTATTTCACATAGTGACCAGCGCTTTCTGAGCTCATTGTACTAGCAAAAATATTGATAAAAGTTCATATGAACATGAGTCCGGTAATGTTTTTTTTAGCGCGATTCGGCTAGCGAAAGATTTCGCTCAGAATTAAGTACCTGGGTGAAATGAAGACTTTTTCAATTCAGGGAAGGAAATTATGGGGTAAATTCAGTTATTTCTTATAGTTTTTGACGTGATAAATTGAATAAAATTAGTCCCATGACTTTTTCTCTCTTAGTTTTTAATATATACCATGTGAAACACAAAAATGGGTTGAGAAACAACTTTTTTCACGTTTGACGTACAATAACTTTGTTAAATAGGTAATAGACCCACCGGGTTGGTCTAGAGGTAGAAGTCGTTGCCGTGAGTCAGCTGCTTAACAGCTGATTTTGGTGACGAAGGTTCCTGGTTCAAATCCTAGTAAAGGTAGTTACTTTTATACGGATTTGAATAATAAATAGTGGTTGCCGGTGTACTTTGATGGTTGGGGTTCAATTAACCATGCTCTCTCAGCAATGGTCGACCTGGCTCTGTACAAGACTACACAACCAATTAACCAATTTATACGTCATACACATCATCCTCATCTCATTTTTTACACGTTTTTTACACAGATCGATAGATCTTCGTTTATTCCGGATTTTTCCGCAAAAATGTTCGTTTGATCCACTTAAATCAGTGAGAAAATGGAGAAAAACTGGGTGGGGCTAACTTCACCCTACCCTCACCCCATTTAACTTTTTTTACACAGATCGATAGATCATCGTTTGTTCCGGATTGTTCCGCACAAATAAAAGAGAAAATCGAGGAAAACTGCGGGGGCAGCGTGAAGTTTCCTCCTGTTGCCTCCTATTTTTTTCGATTTTCTCGCGTACCTGAGCGGAACACACGTAGAACAATCGATTCCACTTGGTTTTTTTTAAATTTTTGTATTGTGGGGGCCAACTTTACAGATGTTTAAACATAATGTTTTATTGGTCATTATCTACATTGGCAATAGTAGGATGTGTGAGTGTTTCACACCAGATTTTTTTTTACAGTCTCTCGACTGGTTTGATGCAGTTCTCCAAGCTGTCTATCTTGCGCAAGTCGTTTTATATCTACATACCTGTAACACCCTACATCTTTTGTAATTTGCTTTATATATTCTAACCTTTGCCTCCCATTACAATTTACTCCCTCAGTATTACCCTCCATTATTGATAGACCAATACCTGGATGTCTTAAGATATGCCCCCTAGCCTATCCCTTCTTCTGGTAAGATACTTCCATATACTTCTTTTTTCATCCACTCACCTAAGAACCTCTAAATTACTTATCTTGTCCACCCACCTAATCTTTAACATTTTCCTATAACACCACATTTCAAAAGCTTCTATCCGCTTCCTTTCTACAGCCCCCACGTCACCTCCCCAGTATCACCCACGTTTCACTCCCGTATAATGCTGCACTCCAAACATAGTATTTTAAAAAAAATTTCCTAATCTTTAAGCCAATGTTTGTAGTCAGTAATCTGTTTTTCATTTCTAAGGCTTTTCTAGCTCGAGCAATTTTACTTTTGATATAATTTGTGCTCCTGCCATCCTTTGTTATTTTACTCCCTATGTAGCAGAATTCCCCAACTTCCTGTATATTTTCGTTGCCTACTTTTAAATTTCCCATTTCTTTTAAACCACTCTTGCTGCTGCACAACACTTTTGTTCTTATTAATTTTCATGAAGTAATCCTTTCTCATGATCTCATCCATTCCATTTAAGCTGCCGTACCGCCATATAACATGGCGATATTAAGAATGACTATAAACGTTTTTACGCATCCGGTTCAATACTACTGTCAACAGTATGGGTAGAAGAGGGGCACAAGTCAGCCGCATTGTGTGTGTGTGTGTGTGTGTGTGTGTTCACGCGCGCATGTGTACCAGCGTAGTTGAGAACTGTACTTTTTTTTATTGACAACCACTCAATTTGATCGCTGATTTTCGCTGTATGTTTTTTTTTGACGTGATTTGGCATGAATTTTTTAACAGGGACCTCCAGTGGAGTTTGTTCAGGAATGGCTGTCAGCTGGTCACCATACAAAGTCACTTGCCCAACTAGTGTTACTTAAAAAATAATAGCGACTTTCTACCAGCTGACTAACTGGGCTGCCCCGAAGACCTTGGTGACATGATAATTTTTCTGGGTGTACCCATAGTTACTATATTATACAAAAACAGTTACTTTACTGTTCTTGTAAAGTAATCGTTGGTATACCTGATAAAAATTTAATTTTTTGATGTAAATTAATGTTTTTGTGGTAAATCTAGGGGCTGAACTATTGAAAAACATTAAAAAACCGAAAATCGAAATTTTCAGTTAAAACCATCATACAGCCTCATCTCAGGGAATCAGGTATTGAGTTCCAAATAAAACGAATATTTGTAAAATGGTCTATGGGAATCAAACGCATCAACAAAATAACTAGATATTTGAATGATTAACGATTTATTTTAACAAATACAAATAAATATACTTAGGCTTAAAGTACATAAATATTATGTAGGCCTATTTTTTCCAATTAACCCCATTTCAGTACGATTGGTTTGAAGTTAAATTCATCGACTTGTCCTTGATGTCTTACGGTCTTCTTAAAACTGCTGGTGCTCCATTTAAAAATTGGTAAATCGGTTCCTGTTGTTGGGCCATTAACGGCTTTAAATTGTTGTAAGGGAACCAAATCTGCAGTGACCAATTTGGCGTCAATGGCACCACCTGCATTGAATCCTAAGTATGGGATGGGATAACTTCCATGAGGAGAATTTAAGTCTTGTCTAAAAACAAAAAGAAATATAATATTTATAAAATTTTTTACAAAATGGTACTCTAAATTGTGAAATTTCTCAAATGTAATTTAGGGAAAATAGTACATTGTACTTAATAATAACGCTTATGACTGTCACATTTTTGTCACGGGAAAACGCTTTTGTCCAGAAATAATGGAATTAACATGCCAGAAAACTATTTTATCTTATGAATATTTTTATTTTAAAACATTTTTATGCCCTAAAAACTTTCGTTTACTTCGATTGAAAATTGTATTAAAACAGCATTAATTAACAGTATACATATTGCGAGATACTGGATATCCTTCCCATCTTATAAAAGCAGTCCAAAGCCTGTACAAAGGGATAATAACAATGGAGAACTCCAATTCTGAAAAAGTAATTATTAATAGAGGAGTAAGAGAAGGGTGTGTCTATCACCCACTTTGTTTAATATTTAATTGCATGAAGTGATCAGAAGGTGGACGTCTCAAATACACACTGGTATTCTCATAAGAGACGATAGGGTTGTAAACTGACTGTTATTTGCCAATGACCTGATAGTGCTACAGGAGAATGAGGATGACCTGCAGAAAGCACTTCTTATGCTGAACAAATTCTGCAAAGAATATAAGTTAACAGCTTCGACGAAGATGACAAAGGTAAATGGCATTCAGGGGAAAGGAGCCAGTCAGAAGCAAAATTGTTATAGACAATAATATTTTGGAACAGATATTCCACTTTCTGTTTCTAGGTTGCAACATTACATACCAACAGGATAAAAATGCTTACAATAAGATGCACCGATTTCAGCAAATATGCGGAACTATCCCCCACACCTTAAAAAATAACACCAGCAAAAACATGAGGGTGAGATTTTATAAAACATTAGCAATGCCGACCCTACTCTATGGCAGTGAAACTTGAGTGCTATCAAAGCGAGAGGAGAGTAGATTGTAAGCATCTGAAATGAAATTTCTTCGACATAAGTATGGGTGTAGTAGAGAAGAACGTTACAGGAATACCGAGATAATGAAAGAACTCAACATCTTCTCTATAAACGACGAGGTATTTCAGAACAGAATGCAGTGGTTAGAGCATGTGAACAGAATGAGGGAGGATATGATACCTAAGCAGACACTGGGCTACAAGCCGGAGGGCAGGAGAGAACGAGGACGCCTGAGAAAGAGATGGGCAGATTTGAGAGGTTCAGAATAGGCAGAGATGCCTAATCCTTGAAAGGCAGAAGAACAAGAAAATTATTTATCTTATGAATATTTTTATTTTAAAACATTTTTATCTCCTTAAAACTTTTGTTTAGTTCGATTGAGGATTGAATTTAAACAGCATTAAGGAGAATAACTGTTAGTAAAAGCTAATAATGTGTCACTGGTGACAAATATATTGTCACATAAGGTGAAAATGGTAGGCGGCTATTGTGCTACTGTGTATTGACAACTATAGTTTCTGTATGGGTTGCCTTTCATAATGCCCTTCAATTTAATTTTTACTTTTCTAAAAATTCTAAGGTAGAGTTTATAATATAGCAGCTGGCTCTTATGTTTTATGTCTGACTGTTTTGCAATTATTGCTAATAAAGACGATGAGAAGGGTGATAGATGAAAATGAGTGATGAAAAAATTTCAGACCTGACCCTAGCTTGGAAGCTATTTGTCACGAGCCGGCCACCGCAAGTTCTTTTGGTGGACAATTCAGTAGTTTCCAACGTATGTAAGAGAATGTTGAACTGCTTTTAGTAGTGTTTGTTGGGATTGTATTGACCAAAGAATCGGTGATTAGTCAGATTAAATGAAAAAGAGTTTTTGAAAATCAGTTTATAATCACAACAAATGTGTATACAAATTGTTGGTTGTAATTAAGAGTTAGTTAATTATTAATTATAAATGGCCATATTTTAATTTTTAATTAAGTTTTGCTTAAGTATTTAATTTCTAATTACACGTTTGTACTCATTTTAGTCTAAGTACGTAAATCATAATTCACCAGTAGTAATAAGCTTAATAATTTATTATTTGCTTAATAAGTATTGTTATAGGTTTAAAAGGAAGATTTATCATTTATTAAAAACCAGATTCAAAATAACCTTGAAAAAGTGTTACAATATTGTATTATCATTTAGATAGAAATTCCAAGCTGCAGAATCCAATCTAAAGATGTATTCATGTTTTATTATATCAGGTGTCTCACAAAGAGGTTGCTATTTTTGATTAATATGCTGGACGTATCGCACATTTTACAGACTAGAAACTTTACAGTTATAATAAATAGATATGTAAAAAAAGTACCCTCGAGTTTCATTTGCTTATGATTAATCAAAATAAAATGGCGGAAAGTAATTTTATTTGCGTAACCATTTCAAATTGGTGATTTGTTGCAATTTTACTTAAGTAATAAAATGAAAGTGATAAATTATTAATGAACACGATTTGTTTCATTAACCTTCATTCGAACTGATGTCCATCAATAGCTATGCACTTATAGCAACAAAACAAAAATGAGTCATTAGCGTTTTTGAAAAATTGTTGAGGTATCAACAGCAGTTCCTCTTCAATCCACAAGATTATTGTTCATTTTTGATATCATTTTCTTATTCCGCTATTTTTTTTTATTAATCATAAGCAAATGCAACTCGATGTTACTTTTTTACATATCTATTTATTATAACTGTTAAGTTTCCAGTCTGTAGAGTGTGCGATATGTCCGGCATATTTATTTAAAAATAGTAACCTCTTCGTGGGACACCCGGTATATTTTTAATTAGGTTTCTCATTAATGTATTATATGTGTATTATTGTATTTGCATATTTCTTTCTCCAAAAAAATACTTTTAGCATGAAACTTAATGCATTTTGCTATAATGATAATTTATTTAATTTACTTACCTTGGAGCGATTGCATTTGAAGCACTGTAACCACTTGGTTTACATTTACATTTTGACAATGGATCGTGTTTGTAATTGTTGGATCGTAACAATGCCATCATTCCACAGCAGCATTTGATAGTTTTGTGATCTCTTTTGATTATCTTTGCTCTTGGTGTATTTGTGTAACTGAACCTGTATCAAAGGTTAAAAATTCTTTTACATACGTTATTTAATCTAACAGAGCACAATATTAGTATAAAGAATGAATTATGTTACTTTTACGTTATCAATACAGTTAAAGTTCTCTAAAGCAACCAACACAATTTTAAGAGTAAATTGGTCTTTTTGAGGGGTGGTCGCTCAATAGGGGTTTATAGAAATGTGGGCAGTTTTTTTTTTTTTACTTTCTCTTGCCTTTATGATTATATAGGAAGGAAACAGCCCATAACAGACAGGTGGAGTGTCAAATTATTTACACTCAATCTGTTCGTTGCAGGGCTAAAATAAATAGTTCTGTTTCTTATCACATGGTCAGTCAATTAAATGACTGAATCATTTAAGAACAGAAGAGGTAGAGGTGTAAAAGACACTAATCAGAGTTATCTTCTCTGAAAGTAATGAATTTCATTGTACAGCCAGACCCTGTGGTGAATGAAGTGAAGTTGTCATTTACAGAGTGGAAAATATGTGCTTTTCAGAGGGCCCGGCATGCTGATAAGCGTACTTTTCCACTCAGTGAGGAAGGCAATGGTAAACCACCTCACTCCTCGTTTTACTTAGTAAAACCTCTAGAGGTTCAAACCAGCCTTTCGGCTGTTGACCTAAACAACAACAGGAAGGAAAGTATTGTTTTCATGTCGATTTTTCGAAATCGAGTTTTCACTGGATCTGCACGTTTTCAGACCCCCTGAACCCAAAAAACATGTTTTTAGCAACTGAATTTCTTAGTTGAAGAATCTTTTCGACTGGTTTTGTTGTACCTCATCAGAGCTATTCAGAGCTGCAGTATCCAAAGTCCAAATAGATCATGATTGCCAACCTACAGTCAGAGAGGGCTCAAGAAGAAGAGAGAACGAACGTAATCTTTTCCTGTAATTGATAATTGGCTAAGTACTTACCAAGCTCCATATTGTTTCACAAGTTTGTCACTGCCAGAAAGTTTGTAAATGTCTTTGTAGTATGGAATATTGTAACTAGCCCAGTATGTGTTTGTTTTCAATGCTTCTGTTTGATCTTCAGCTGTGATGTGTCCTGGTATTTGTTCTAATACAAATATTGCTCCTTCTTTAAGTGGTTCACTGTAATTAAAAGTTATGTTATTAAAACTTTAAAAATTTATTCAAAGTGGATTGTAATTAAGTTTCTTGACATAAGGAGTTTTCCTTTTTTGTATTCTATTTAAAGAGCAGAGGAAGAAGTGTTATGATAGTGAAATATTTAAGGGGAGACTTTATTTCCTCATTCTTAACTCTTCTCAAGAACCCACATTTCCACTGCCTGGATCTGACGTTCATCTTTCCTCCCAAGTACCCAGGACTTACGATCGTACAAGAATACTGGAACAACCATCGTTCCGAACTCTTTTACCTAGTGACCAGTCTATTGTCCCACTTATCTACCAAAAATGTTTTTTTAATTTTCTTGTTGGGCCTACATAGCATATTTTTGTACTAAGCATAGTTTAGCATAGATTTAAGATTTTCGACAAAAGACAGTATAAAAATTGTTACTTTGGAAATACAGCATTGGCTTGCAGTTAATTGAAAACTGTAGCCAATAAGACAAAAATTAAAAGTTTTATTACTACTGTATTTAATGGTTTTTCTCAATGTATTTTAGCAGAAATTTGCTATTTTCTTTAAAATTGTTTTAGAATATGGTCAATTCAAAACTTAACTTTTATTCATTTTTTAACTTTTTCATTGTTCAATTTTTTTAAGTATAAATTTTTATTTAATAGCAGAATAATTTTAGTACTTTAACTGAACTTTATAAAAATAATATGATCATGAAAATAAATTTACGTAAATAAAATTTTAATATTTACCCCTTTGTAAATTTGTTATAATTAACAATAACATATTGTCCATTAGCTGTACCACTGTTGTATTGTGGGAATATTTTTGTCCAACAGTGAGCGCATTTAGCCAAACGATTAGCAACCAATGTTCTTACAAATCCAAACACCTGGAACATTATTCAAATTTATTTCATGTAATATTTATAAAATGTATTTTGGTAAAATGAAAAAAACCTTAACTATAAAATAGTGGCCCATATGTCGGTTTCCCCAACGTTTACGGAATCAGAAGAAAGGTTAACGGAATAAGAAACCTATAGACAAAAAAAAAACAAATTTATTATTTTAACTGTACATATATATTACCTTGAAAATTTTATAGCAGGTGTTCAAAATGTCCACCATGATTCTCTTATGCACTTTATACAGCAACTTAAAACCGATTCACAAATTTTCAACTGTAACATTTTATCGTTATTTACATAGTCAAATGCAATTTCAATTCAACTTTTTAGTACATGCAGGTTTTGTGGCTTGGAAGAATACACTAGTTACTTTACAATGCCCCACAGTGAAAAATCATATGGCGTTAACTCTGGCGAGCGCCGTTTGATTGTACCACGCGACCAATCCATTCATCAACTTTGGAATTTAAAAACTCATGAACTTTGATACCGAAATGTACTGGGGCACCGTCTTGTTGAAAAAAATGGTAACTACACGGAGATGTACCTCACACTAGCCACTGTTACAGACAACTAATGAATGTGATGCTCCCAACATTACACTATTACCAACTTATCAAAATGAAATGTCCCATCTCATGGGAAAACTGACAAATGGGCCACCCGGTACATTATTGAAAAAACTATATTAGCCTTCATTAACCTGTACTGTATCTATTTGTTTATTAATTTGTTTTCTACTAATATGTTTTGGTGGATCCACCATCATCGGAGTATATGAGTAAAACATTCAGATTGAAACTAATTACCAATTAAAATATGTATTCCTATATTAATCAACATATCAGTACATGTTTCAAGGCCAAAACACTTTTCGTCCTCTCTAAACCACTTAGCATGGTTGCCACGATGTGACATGAACTGCTATACGATATTCAGTTTAGAGGTCTTTACACGTACATTGTGAACCGAAGGACTGAATGGGACATTCAGCTGCGCGTTCGAGATCACATTCTTGAGTGTTCTGAAAACCATGGCCCTTCTGAGTGTGTTGTTGAAAGTCTTTTTTATTTCACCACATTCTTACCTGGGCTCAGGTGTGTGCTCAGTTGTGACCTGTTCACAAGTATGCGTTGAAACGCAATTACCCATGTTCTGAACTGTGCGACTGAATGGTATGTGTCATTTTGAAATGTTCAACGCTCCTAAGAACACTAAATTTTATTTCAAAATGTTTGCCAGGTTGATAATCCTCATCTATCGCATCGTCATCATTCAAGACGGTCTGTGCCATGGTAGGGGTAGGAGTTTCATCATCGGTTGTCCTTTTCATTACGCTGAAACTAGGTCTATCTTGGTCTTTTGTAAATAGTAACAGATTTTAATATAATAATATCGGCAGATCTTCAGCAAATGAACCACTCCATGAACTGTCCATGACTTTTTTCAATTCATTGGATCATTTAGAAAACTAAATGATCAAAATGATCCACATAAATTCTTGAATTTTTTTAGTTACAAAAGCCCGATCAGCTTTGGGGAAAGTTTCTTTACAAAATAAAACTAGTTTATCATATGCATCATTCTTTAAGTAATTGAAAAGTCATTCTTTAAGTGTATGTTTCCTAGTTGGTGGCAATTTTTAAAATTGTTATCTACCATTTTGTTTTGTCCATTCGTCCGTCACACCCAGATGTCAGAAACTACAAAAGATAGCAACAAAGGTTTCTGGATTCATAATTACACAAAAATTTAGTGAGCCTAAATTGGGTTTGAAGTTCCAATTTTGATCGGAAGTGGCCCAAAACTGTAAGTCAAGAAATCAAAGTCTGAAACTAAAAGAGATTGCAACAAACAGTTTTCGGATTCATAATCTAAACAATAAGTTAGTTGGCCTGATTTGGGTTAAAGACCTGGTTTCGACCGGAAGTGACCCAAAAACAGAAGTCAAGACATCAACGTCGAAATTTAGAAATAAAAATAGTGTCTTTCGATTACTTTGAAAGAGTAGATAAAGAGTAGAAGAAATCATTG
This sequence comes from Catonia carolina, assembly GCA_035578175.1. Classification (NCBI taxonomy): domain Eukaryota; kingdom Metazoa; phylum Arthropoda; class Insecta; order Hemiptera; family Achilidae; genus Catonia; species Catonia carolina. Next base: position 64,754,849 of record JAQMRL010000004.1, on the reverse strand, counting down.
GATTTGAAGATCCAGTTTTGACCGGAGATGGCCCAAAACTGGAAGTCAAGAAATCAAAGACTGAATTTATGTACAGAAATAGCATCATTCAATTCCTCTTAAAGAGTAGATCAGATATTGTTGGGTTTGAATCTGTTTTCGACCAGAAGGGGCCTAAAACCAGAAGTCAAGAAATCAAACTCAGAATTTGGAAACAAAAATAGTGTCATTCAAATTGTGTTAAAGTGTAGATAAAGAAATCACTATGGTTTTTGTCATAAGTTAAAGGTAAGCCTTTTTAAAAATTGCCACCAGCCATGAGACGCATTGCGTCATCTCTTAAAAGGGATGTTTTGTTATTAAATTTGTTCTTTTTCTTTAAATTTGTTCAATTTATTTGAATCCACCGGGTTGGTCTAGAGGTAAAGTCATCGCCAAAATCAGCTGTTTAACAGCTGATTTTCGGAGACGAAGGTTCCTGGTTCAAATCCTAGTAAAGGTAGTTACTTTTATACAGATTTTAATGCTAGACAGTGGTTACCGGTGTACTTTGATGGTTGGGGTTCAATTAACCATCTGTCAGGAATGGTCAACCTGAGTCTGTACAAGACTACACCTCATTCACATGTCGTACACATCATCCTCATCTCATTGGGTCATAGGGTTGCTTATTGTTCTGAATTGAGCAGATTGCAACGTACACAAATTAGGGATTACAAAAAAAAAATCTGGTGTGAAACACACAACTTTCTCTTGCCAATGCAAATAATTAATAATAAACCTAACATTATTAATAAAATATTAGAAATAAACAAAAACTAACCTCAAAAACATAACCTTATTTTAATCATGAGTGAATGACGCAAAATGACAATCGAACTCAGTTTGGCTTAAAAATACGGAAAATCACGCTTTTACGCTAAACTAGGCTCTGTAGAGAAAAATGCTCTAAACAAAAGTTGTAGATCTTTTAATTTTCTATAAATTTAATTATATACACTTTTGTCGTAAAATGCATACTAAGACCGAAATGTTAAAAAAATCGATTTTTCTCACGTTTTCGTGAGAAAAAAACAGAAAATCGCTAATTACCGCTAAACTAAGCGTTATACAAAAAATTGTTTGAAATAAAAGTTGTAGAATTTTACATTCTCTACAACTTTTATTATATAACGTTTTGCGCTAAAATGCATATTAAAGCCGCAATCTTAAAAAGAAAATGTTTTTACGTAAAAACAGCCTCAAGCAGAATTTCAGCAAACATGGCGCCTACCCTATATTGTAGAGCATAAAAAATGTAGTAAACCAGGCGATTTTTAAAAAAATCGTAGGACTAGTTTTTGAGAAAATCGCAAAAAAGTGAAAAATTATACGAATAAACTACTACTTCCGGTTGACCGATTTTGATGAAAATGTTCGTGTCGGGTCCGGTAGTGATATGTAACTTAAGTTTCAAGCACACGCACACACACACACACACACAGACACACGCACGCACGCGCGCACACACACGCGCACACACACACACACACACACACACACACACAGACCAATCGCTAAAAACATGTTTTTTGGGTTCAGGGGGTCTGAAAACGTATAGATCCGGTGAAAACTCGATTTCGAAAAATCGACATGAAAACAATACTTTCCTTCCTATATATTCATATAGGAAAGAGAAAGTAAAAATCTAGTGTGAAACACTCACACAACTTTCTCTTGCCAATGCAAGTGATTAACAATATAACCTAATTTTAGCAATAAAACATTAGAAATAAACAAAAAACTAACCTCAAAAACAATGAAAATCTAACTGTTTGGCTTAAAAATACGGAAAATCACTCTTTCACGCTAAACTAGGCTCGGTAGCGAAAATTGCTTTAAATAAAAGTTGTAGATCTTTTTATTTTCTATAAAATTTATTATATACACTTTTGTCGTAAAATGCATTCTAAGGCCGAAATCTTAAAAAAATCGATTTTTCACACGTTTTCGTGAGAAAAAAATCAAAAAATCGCTAATTACTGCTAAACTAAGCGTTATACAAAAAACTGTTTAAAGTAAAAGTTGTAGGATTTTTAATTCTCTACAACTTTTATTATATACATTTTTGCGCTAAATTGCATATTAAAGCCGTAATTTTAAAAAAACTATGTTTTTACGTAAAAACACCCTCACCAAGAATTTCAGCAAACATGGCGCCTACCCTATCTTGTAGAGAATAAAAAATTGAGTAAATGAGGCGATTTTTAAAAAAATCGTAGGACCAGTTTTTGAGAAAATCACAAAAAAGTGAAAAATTATACGAATAAACTACTACTTCCGTTTGACCGATTTTGATGAAAATGTTCGTGTCGGGTCTGGTTGTGGTATGTAACTTAAGTTTCAAGTTTCAAGTTCGTACGATGAAGTTGTACGTTGAAGTTGTACGTTCCGTTCTTGAGATATTTTGTACACACACACACACACACACAGACCAATCGCTAAAAACATGTTTTTTGGGTTCAGGGGGTCTGAAAACGTATAGATCCGGTGAAAACTCGATTTCGAAAAATCGACATGAAAACAATAGGTCTACTTTCCTTCCTATATATTCATATAGGCAAGAGAAAGCAAAAAATTTGTTCTAATCATACCTACACTAACTCTGTGTGTCCAAATAAAAGTTTTTTTTAAAACTTACCGATCCTTTAGGTTTGACAAGGTTCCATAAATTTTTATTTGCATTAAAAATTGATGTCTTTTGAATAACTAAACCAGATTCCAATGTATAAAATGCATCACCAGAGTGAACAATTCCAGGATAACTTGAAAATGACATAACTGCACTGTTGACGTAAGTTCCATTTTTCGGTAATATTTCATAATGATGTTCATACTGCTTTGCAATTCGAAGCAAAGAACTGTACCTAAAATCAAACAGTAATTAAATTTTAGCATGTTATATTATAGATCGCCTTACAAATGAAATTTACCTAGTATTTTAATTAGTGGGATCAGAACCACTTTCTTCCACTAAAAATTATTTTTACTCTCTCTTGCCTATATGAATATATAGGAAGGAAAGTATTGTTTTCATATTGATTTTTCGAAATCGAGTTTTCACCAGATCTACACGTTTTCAGACCCCCTGAACCCGAAAAACATTTTTTAGCGATTGGTCTGTGTGTGTGTGTGTGTGTTTGTATATACAAAATATCTCAAGACAAAAGATCGTATGAACCTGAAACTTGAAACTTAAGTTACATACCACTACAGGACCCGACACGAACATTTTCATCAAAATCGGTCAACCGGAAGTAGTAGTTTATTCATATAATTTTTCACTTTTTTGCGATTTTCTCAAATCTAAAAAAGTTTAAGTTTATATAATAAAAGTTGTAGAGAATTTAAAATTCTACAATTTTTACTTGAAACATTTTTTTGTATAACGCTTAGTTTAGTGGTAATTAGCAATTTACTGTTTTTTTCTCACGAAAACGTGTGAAAAATCGATTTTTTTTAAGATTTCGGCCTTAGTATGCATTTTACGACAAAAACGTATATAATCAAACTTATTAAAAATTAAAAGATCTACAACTTTTATTTATAGCATTTTTCTCTACAGAGCCTAGTTTAGCGTAAAAGAGTGATTTTCCGAATTTTTAAGCCAAACAGGTTGATTTTCATTTTGTGTCTATTACCCATGATTAAAATAAGGTTATGTTTTTTGAGGTAAGTTTTTTGTTTATTTCTAATGTTAGGTTACATTGGTCAATATTTGCATTGGCAAGAGAAAGTTGTGTGAGTGTTTCACACCAGATGTTTTAGAGAAGTTGTATTACACCTAGACTAGTCGCGTAAAAAAATATTACAATAAGAAATACTATGAAAGTTAATGAGTGAAATGTAGATACCATAGAAACTAAACTGTGAAATAAAATGGTCATCTTAAACGGGTAAGTAATAAATGGTTTACCAAATACATTTCGACATGGGGGTCAAAACCAACTTGTTCAAAATATTGGGAGCTGCATTTTAATTTATGTTCACATTTTATCTAAAATAGCTATTTTAAGGAAAATTTTTCCAACTGTTAACTTAATTAAACCTAGTTTAAAGTATATAGATAGTTAAAATTATTACTTACTTTCCTGATGTAGCATGTCCAGCAACCAGACCCTTATTATCAACTACAAGTTTAACAAGTGATGTGCCATGACCTTCCTCTAAGAACTTATTTGGAAGTGATGTTTCTGGTTCGAATTTTTCTACCAAATCGTTTAAGTCTCCAAGTAAATTCATTAACCTTAAAGAAATAAATTTAATAAATATTTGTAAAATTGAAAAATAAAAAATGTTTGGTCTAAAATTCGTAATATTTATTACCCAAAGTAGAGCTATAAAATTATTGTCAATCCTTTGCATTTAAAATCTTTATCCTAAGTTTCTCCTTTACATGCCGTGTCCTCCAAGGAGATTGGCAATCATCTTGTCAAAAATTATTTTAAATTAGCTGTAAATAAATCAGTAGAACTGCTCCTGAATCATGTTCTCAAGTTGTTCAGCCTGGATATTGGCCTTTTACCATAACCTCTTTTACCCACAATTCTTCGCTGAATTAATTCATGGCTGTATTACTCTCCTTTCAACACATGACCCAAAAACTGCAATTTTTGTATATTTTTATGGCTCTTGCAAACTATTTCTTCTTTGAGGTTAAAACCAAATATGAATGAACTAGTTGTTGCAAATGAATATGACAAAAAGCTGGCTGTGAAATTTTTAACAACTCAATGGAATTTTTGCTCAAAAGTATCATGGTAGTAATTAAATTAATTAAAAAAAGTTCTATTAACTTACAGAAAATCTTCTTTTGGTATAGTTGGGAATTTGGTGCCTTTAATTTGATCGTATCCATCTTGAATTCCGTTAATTTGTCTGTATACCAAATAAACCTGTAAAGCAGGAAACAATATAATTAGAAATACCAAGTTTTTTTTATAACAGTGTAAATTAGATGAAAAAAATCATCAGTCGTCCAACCTAGATTATAGTACAAGAGAATTGATCGACTTTTTAATGTTTTACTGTTTTGCTCATTAATATTAATATAAATGATGAAGGAAGGCATGAAAATGTTTTTTTTTTTGCGCCCTGGAGACTCCAGGAGGAGTATAGGACATGTCAGCTATAACACCTGAAATACATATAAGAATCACACCATGTATCACTACTATCAAGAAAGAAATTCTTGTACGCTATAAAAAGTTTCACCGATCAAGTAATTTTTCAGATTCTTTTTAAAGGAATTCAAATCCTCACAACATTTTTAAAATTGGGGTAATTTATTCATGAATTTTCTCCCTGCATAAGTAGGTTTTTGTTCAAACAATTTTGTGGAGTGATTAGCCACATAATAATCGTTTTGTTTCTCGTGTTATGATTGTGAACATTGAAATTTTACATAAAATTATTTTGCCTAACATACATAATCACCTCAAAAATGTAGAGAGAGGAATCTGTAAGCAATTTAAGCTCCTTAAATAGTGGCCTGCATGAGGTTAGCTGGTTAGCTCCCCCCATACACCTAATAGCTTTCTTTTGAATTTTAAAAACCCTATTCATATTACCCATGCTATAATTACCCCAAACTAAGATACCATACTGGATATGAGACAGAATGAGGCCATGATAAGCTGCCATTAGTAATTTTTTATCATTTAATCTGGCAATTTGTTTTAGTGCAAATACCCCAGATGATATTTTACTACAAACTTGATTGGTATAGAAGTCCCAAGACAAAGATCTATCTAGAGATACTCCCAGGAACTTCACTGTTTCTACATGCTCTAAACTATTATTATGACTAAATACATCCACTTCTCTACTTTCTTTAACGTTATGTTTATTCTTAAACTGCTAGTACTGACTTTTTTTCCCATTAACTGATGTGTGATGAAAGATTGCTAAACCTGATCAGGGATCAAACCCAAGACTACTGACACAGAAGCCAGTTACACAGACTTTTACACCAATAACTGATGGATTTGACAATAACAGAGGTGGTCAAAAGTACTTTTTTTTAATGCCAAGCCACACAGGACTACATAAGTTTTTTTTTCTGTTAGGACCACTAGGGATCACGATACAACTTCAAATCATTTCTCTCTGTTCTTCCTCCGTTCAGCCCAAATTGCCTTCATTCCCTCGCTGAATCTCTTCCTCCTCTCCTGTGACCATGCTGTTCCAGTCCTCGGAGGTCTGTGTCCACCCTGGAACTCTTTGATGCTTCGTATTTGGCTTCTGTATTTGTTTCTATCTAAGATGTCTTGTGTTGTAATGTGGTTCAGTTGTAGGTCTTTTGCTATTTCTCGGAACCATGCCTGTGTTGTTTTCCTGTTATGGCAGAAATCAAATACTTTCTTAATGAGTCTGTTGGGATCCATTCTGTGCAGGTGTCCAAAAAAGAGCAGTTTTCTTTTCTTCATTGTTGCCAATATTGTCTCAGTATATTGATATATTTCTTTGTTGCTCTTCAATCTCCACCCATCCTCCGTGCGGTTTGGGCCCAGTATTCTTCTAAGAATTCTCCTTTCCAAGATTTCCAACCTATCTGTGTTGCGGTTGAGAATTAGACATTCACTGGCATATAGAGATTCAGGCAGGATAACGGTCTGATAGTGTCTGATTTTGGCATTTCTGGAAATACATTTCCTGGCGTATATGTTCCTCGTGATTCCGTACGCCCTTTCCAACTTATTGAGTCTTTCTTCGATGCCTGGTTTATCAAGACCTGTTGGGAGGATGTATTCCCCAAGATATTTGAATTTTGCGACTCGTTCTATTCTCCCAATATCTGTCTGTATAAATTGCGGCGGGGTCTTTGAGCTGGTTATAAATTTGGTTTTTTCTGTGAAAATCTTGAGTCCTACCAGGTTCGCTGTCTCCTCTAGTAGGTTGATTGCTGTAATGGCCTCCTCTGTGGACCTGGAGAGAATAGCGAAATCGTCCGCAAAGGCTAGGCAGTGTGTTGAAATGCCTCTGCTTTGGGCGCCCAGAGTGATTGGCTTGATATGATGTGCTCTTAATTTTTGTGTCCACATTCGGACCACCTTCTCAAGTATACAGTTGAACAGAAGTGGGGAGAGTCCATCTCCCTGTCTGACCCCCGTTTTTATTTCAAATGGCTTTGATAGTTCTCCTCTGAATTTTACTTTAGAGAATGTATTTGATAGGGTTTCTCGAAGAAGATTTGCTAGTTTAGTTGGTGTCTCAAATTCTCTGAGTGTGTGGTCCAGGATTGCTCTATCAATTGAGTCAAATGCCTTTTGGAAGTCTATAAAGGAGACTGTCAATGGACTAGATCTGAATTTTGCATAGTGGATTATTGATTTGAGGTTGAAGATTTGTTCAGCGCATGATCTTCCCTTGCGGAAGCCTCCTTGATATTCTCCGAGCAGTGGATCCAAAATTGGTTCGATCCTGCTCAAAAGTATTTTGGAAAAAATCTTATAGGTTACCTGCAACATAGAGATGCCTCTGTAATTGTTAACATCTTGTTTATCTTTTTTCTTATGGAGCTGGTGTATAAGTGCATTTTTCCATTCAGTGGGTAATTTTTCTGTTTCCCAGATATGAGTGAAAATTTGATGTAGATTTTTGAGTATTGATGAGCAGGACCATTTAAAGATTTCTGCTGTAATAGAGTCTTCTCCGCAGGCTTTGTTGTTTTTTAGGGTGTGAATTGCGTTCTGTATCTCTTCTTCAGATGGCGGTGAAATGGGAGTATCGTTTGGTGTGTACACGGCTTGGCCTAACCTGGATGGTGGTGGTGGACAGTTGAGGAGTTCCCTGAAGTAGTCAGCTAGAATTTGGCAGTTCTCCTTGTCGTCAAGACCCAGGGTCCCATCCGGCTTCTTAAAACATAGGCTTGGGGCCTGGTATCCTCGGAGTTTATCTTTGAAGGTCTGGTAGAAGTCTCGTGAGTTGTTGTGTGTAAAATCCTCTTGCATTTGGAGGAGCTGGGAGGTCTCAAACTTCCGTTTGGTTTGGCGAAGAGTTTTTGCCGTTAGTCTTCGGGTGTCTTGGAAGAGTTGAAGGTCCCTGGGTTTTTTTGATGATCTCCATTTTTGCCAGGTGAACGCACGGAGCCGTAGAGCCTTTTCACATTCTGAGTTCCACCAGACTCTTCGGCAGGTCGAGGCCAGACCAATCGTTTCGCGGACTGATCTGACGATGTTTGTCTGAAGTGAAATCCGGTCCTGGTCTGCCTCTGTATTTATGTTTAGGTTGAATTGTTCCCTGATCTCGTCCGTTACCCAAAGTCTGTTAGTGTTGAATCTTGGGATTCTTTTAGTGTGTTTTCCCCTGCTGAACGAAAGTGGACGAAGTTTGATCTTGGATAAAAAGTGGTCAGAGTCAAAATTCCCGTTTCGTACCACTTTGACATTGCGGACCTCTGCCACACTTCTCCTGGAGACTGCAACATAATCTAGTTGAAATTCCCCGAGGAGCGAGTTTGGGGAGATCCAAGTCTTGGCTTTTCTAGGTAGCTTCCTGAATTTGGTAGACATGATCTGGAGATTGAACATTCGACAGGTTTGCACCAATCGTCTGCCATTGGTATTTGTTCTCTGGTGTGCTGGATACATTCAGATGGTGTTTCTGAGTTCTTTTTCTCTGCCGAGTTGGGCATTGAACTACATAAGTAGTAGGCATATTGACTACATAAAGAAGAAAAATTAAAAATTAAATTATTAAGTTTATTAAAAAAGAAAAATTTTATTTTGATTTTTGTTATATTTCTGAGATTTTAACAATTTGGAATCGTTTAGTTGGCTCAGGCATTCAACTTTGGAATAATATATTCCTAAATTTATTGCTGTACACAGATGACACTATTATTATTTTTGACATATAAGACAGGCAGTAATATGCTATTTACAAGTTGCACAACATTATCGCAGAGTTTGGCATGAGAATATCTATGCAAAAATCAAAGATTATGGCATTCAAGGGAAGATGGTTAGTCCGCTCAAAAATTCTGCTTGCCAACCAAACTATAAAGCTGGTTAGAGAGTTTAAATATTTAGGATGCAGGATTTCCTATGACATAGATGATGACACCAGTGAGAAACTGGGAAAATTCAGCACTGTATGCGATTCTATTTTCAGGATAATAGAAAAGAAACAGATACAGTCCACTCAAATGAAATTTTATAGGCTGTATCACTCGTAACATATGGGAGTGAAACATGAATGTCACTAAAAAGGAATGAATCTCATATCCAGGCTGCTGAAATGAGATTTTTGCAGGGAGTCAAAGGTTTTACTCGAGTAGATAGAGTAGACTATGAAACTCAGTAGATTATGAATATTTAACTCAGAGTGTACTCTGAGTTAAATATTCAGTCACTGAGTGAAAAATTAAGAGATGCTACTATAATACATAGCCTACCTCGTTATGTTTAGTGAAATTTGTATTTCTTGATGTGGTAGCACTGTCCACTAGCACTTTTATATTCTCATATTTTGCAGGTTATAAGAACTACATTAGGTTATGGTTGTGAACAATAGGTTTTAAAAGATATTTACATATTTTACAGGTTATGTGAACATTAGGTTACCTGCATTCAACGGTTAACCATCAGCGAAATTATGTAGATTCACAAACAGGAGTCAATAAACAAGCAGATTGAGAGATCGTGGTTGGACGCAAAAGTAAACATTCTTAAACAAAAAAAAGGCGTTCCAAAAGAATTATTTCATTCGCACTTTGACCATATATCATGGAAAATTATGAGAAAAGTAGAACCTGATATGTTGCTTTTTTCAATGACATTCACAGTGTGTATCGTGTGCAGACTGACTAAAAATAACTGGGTGAATCCTTATCGTATTATTAGTTTTGTATGTAATTTGTCCTTTTTTCTTAATATCACATAACCTGTAAAATATGTGAATATTATTCCTATTTTGTGTACGTTGCAATCTGTTCAATTGAGAACAATAAGCAACCCCATGACCCAATGAGATGAGGATGATGTGCATGACGTGTAAATGAGGTGTAGTCTTATACAGATCCAGGCCGACCATTCCTGAGAGAGTATGGTTAATTAAACCCCAACCATCAAAGTACTCCGGTAACCACTGTCTAGTATTCAAATCTGTATAAAAGTAACTACCTTTACTTGGATTTGAACCAGGAACCTTCGTATCCGAAAATCAGCTGTTAAACAGCTGATTTTGGCGATGACTTTACCTCTAGATCAACCCAGTGGGTTATGTGAATATTTACACGCCAAAAGTGTTAGGGGACAGTGCTACCACATCAAGAAATACAAATTTCACTAAACATAACGCGGTAGGGCTTGTACCAATTGCACCAATTAAGAATTCATTTACAATTAAGTATATATTATTAAGAATAATTAAGAATATATAAGAGAAACTGGTCCAACTATTTACTTTCCATACCAGCAAACAGACTTCCTCTACGACCATGGAAATATAAACCAACAGGGAAGCAAGGCTTGGAAAAACCTAAAAAGAGATGAATTCTGGAACAGGCCACTGACTCTAATGCTTAACAGATGATGATGGTAATAATAACCAATGTAACTTTCTTCTGTAGAAATAAAACTTTTCAAAATCCTTAATTACCAAGCGCTTATGATCCAAATGAAAGTTGTTCATCAAATTTCAATTTTATAATTTATCAAGTAGCTTACATATATACTGTGCTTCTCATTAAATCTGATGTTGTTAATGTTTAGGTCATCAGCCGTAAGGCTGGTTTGAACCTGTAGAGGTTTTACTAAGTAAAACGAGGAGTGAGTTGGTTTACCATGACTTCCTCACTGAGTGGAAAAGTACGCTTATCAGCATGCTGGGCCCTCTGAAAAGCACATATTTTCCACTCTGCAAATGACACCTTCCCTTCATTCACCACAGGATCTGGCTGTATAATGAAATTCATTACTTTCAGAGGAGATAACTCTGATTAGTGTCGTTTACACTTTTATCTCTTCTGTTCTTAAATGATTCAGTCATTTATTTGGCTGACAATCTGATGTATAGGAAAATTAACATTGGACAGTGTAATGTCAACATTAATCTAATTACAAGGGTGTAATCGTACTTTTATTACTCCAGTCGTTTGGAAACAGAATAAAAATTAGTCTACAAAAGATTTTAATAGCCAATAATTATTTAATTATTAATAAATAAAGGCAAAAATGGTATTCAATTTGGATATAGCATGGTACATAAGAAAAAATTTCGCTTCCATTGTTGTCTGTATGTGTTAGCCGGGCGTGTAAAGAGGTTAGTTTATTTTAATTTTTTTTCTAAATAATTTTATTAAAATTATTATTAAATAATTTGTTAACTTAATTAAATAGAAAAAAAATTTCAAGTTAGTTTTTTATTGAAAATTACTATTAAGATTTCTAATGTTTTTCATTATTTAATTTATAATAATTACTGATCAATTAACAAAAAAACAAACAAAATTTAAAATATTTAGGATTTGAACTTACGGCCTCTCTCATATTGTAATTTAAAAAAAGTGAAAATAAACTGAGCACTTTACATGCCTGGCTAACGTTCAGACAATAATGGAAGTGAAATTTTTTCTTTGTAAGTATCACGTTATATCGGAATTGAATAACATTTTTGCCTTTATTTATCAATAATAGAATTATTAGCTACTAAAATCTTTTGTAGACTCATTTTTATTCTGTTTCCAAACGACTGGAGTAATAAAAGTAAGATTACACCATTGTAATAAGATAAATGTTGACAGTACATTGTCCAATGTTAATTTCACTATATATCAGATTTATTGGGAAGCACGGTATATTTTCACTATTATTGGTTTTTTTTTATAACCCACCGGGCTGGTCTAGAGGTAAAGTCGTCGCCAAAATCAGCTGTTTAACAGCTGATTTTCGGAGACGAAGGTTCCTGGTTCAAATCCTAGCAAAAGTAGTTACTTTTATACGGATCTGAATACTAGACAGTGGTTACCGGTGTACTTTGATGGTTGGGGTTTAATTAACCATACTCTCTCAGGAATGGTCGGCCTGGGTCTGTACAAGACTACACCTCATTTACATGTCATACACATCATCCTCATCTCATTGGGTCATGGGGTTGCTTATGGTTCTAAATTGAATAGATTGCAACGTACACAAATTAGGAATAAAAAAAAATAATAAAAAAATAGGTTTTTTAGGTGCATTTTTAACAAAAAAATTTTAAAAATATAATTTTAAATATTTACCTGATACCAGTACCTATCTGTATCTTTTTTAGATTTTATTTGATCTTCCACCCAATCTGTATTTTGTTTAATAAATGCTCTTATTTTTTTACAAGTTTTTTCTTGTTTCAAACAGAATAATTGAAAGTTGTTGTGCCAGTGTTGTGCGATCATATCTACAGAAACGTGTGCTTCATTTTGACCCACAGTGTAGGAAGCATAATCTGTGTATGCTGCATTCGTCCATGTTTTCAATCTCCACCATCTAAAAATTATACATAAAAATGAAAAAATATGTATTAATATTTTTATTATAGATATATACAGGGCGTTTTGAAAAAGGTTCCAAGAATTTAGAGTGTGATTGCCCACAACAAAAGAAGAAAAAAGTTCAAATTAACATAGGTCTGAAAATCATTAGTTCAATAGCCATCAGCACATTATGAAAATCATTAATTGGCTGACTATGTGATAAGAAACAGAACTATTTATTTTAGCCCTGCAAAGAACAGATTGAGTGTAAATAATTTGATATTTCACCTGTCTGTTATGGGCAGCAGATATTTTCCTTCCCAATTTACCTGCAGAGACTGAATTATTTAATAATGGTAATATAAATACATACCCTGTTAGGAGAGGACAAATCTAAACACATAATGATAAATGACAACAAAGTGGGATTAGTTGAGAAATTTAATTATCTAGGGAAAATAATCACTAAAAATAATAATGAGGCAATAAATTGGGCTGAAAGATCAGCCAAGATAAACAGCACCTATAAGATACTGAAAAACACATATAAGAAAAAATGCCTCTCAATTCAATCTAAATTAAAACACTATAAAACAGTTGTCCAACCCAAAATTACCTATTGCAGTGAGACCCTGTTTAAAATAAAATCCAAGATTAACACTGACAGAGTTGTCAAAAAGGAAAGAGAAATAGTGAGAACCTGCATAGGCAAGAGAAACAAAGTGGAAGGACACTGGAGACTTTTGCCCAATAGTGAAGTTTACAAAACTATTGATCCAGTAACTGAGACGATGAGGAAAAAGAGAGCATCATACTTCGGTCACATATTGAGATATCCAGAAAATAGATATGTCAAACAGATATTGAATTTCTGTTGTGGACTCGCTCTCAAACCGGTATGGATGAGAGAAATAAATGAAGATCTGGAGGAGATGGGATTAAAAAATGAAGACCTCCAAAATAAATCCGAAAAATGAAACATCATTAAAAGCTTTAAACCTCCTCCAACTAAACAATATAAAACAAGTGTCGTATCAGATGAAGTGAGACTGGCCCGATCGCTTAGAATGAGGGCCTACTGGGAGAAGAGAAAACAACATAAGACTAAATAAATGTTAAACTAACTTAAGGGGGGGTCTACCCAGTTTTATCTCTAAAAATTAAAAAATAATCAGAAAATTTTTTTTGTTGATTATAAAACTTCAGAATTTTCTTAATCCAGTTATATATTTTCTTTTTATGTACAATAACTAGAAATTTGTAAAGATTATTTTACATAATCGGTGTAAGTGTAATTGTAAGTGAAACTTTACATTCAATTTTCTCGGCATTTAGTATTTCAGGTTTTCTTCATGATAAAATCCTTAAAACTTTCTTTATGTAAATGCTATCTTGATGATTTTTTCCCACTGTATTCAGAATTTATTGCTCGTTTATTTGTAGGTTGGCTATGTTGAAATTTATTAGTTTTTAAAAAATAAAAAAATAATGACCTTATCTGTATTTTTGGGGGGAAAATATTTCAAAAAATAATATTCTCTCCATTGTAAAGTTAAATGTATAAATGAAACCTTCAAAGAAAGAGCATAATTTTCTGATTATTTTGACATAAAAACCAGGTCTGTACCTCTAATATTAACTAAGCTATAAGCAAATAACAAAGTTATAATTTTTCCCCTTTCGCCCCTTATATTTGGGGTTGTAGTGAACAATATTAACATTTTTTATATGAAAAAATTGAAAATTTAATGTTTATTCACTTGCAAAACAAACAGATTACTTATCCAAAGAGAATAAAAAAAACTTTTTTTGAGTAGACTCCTCCCTTAAAGTGATCCAGTATGGTCTTAAAAGTAAAAAAAAAAAAAAAAAAAAATTACATACCCTGTTGAATTTCCATCTAACCACATTGTTGCAGAAGAAATTAGATCATTTTCTTCTTCTAAATAAGCTTCAGATACAATACTGCCATCATTAGTATGCTTAATGGTGTAAGTCACCTTGTTGTCCGTGAATTCTCTTATTACTGCAGCGTTAGAGAATGCTACAATAAGTACAAAAATACTAACTGATATTCTGGATAACATTTTGTACTAATGTGTTACTCTACCGCAACACACCAAATAATGTGAAATTGTTTAATTTTTCAGGAGTATTTATTATGGAGATTATCTTAAGAAAAAATAATATCATTACAATAAGAACATTACTGAAGGTCAAAATAATGATAAGATTAATGGAAGTTGGTTTCAGGAATTAAAAAAAATGAATGTAAATAATTTGATGTGACTAAATCTTGACAGTATATTTTATTAATTTTTTTTTTTAAATTGATTACCTAAACACTAAACATTTCAACTGTCAGATAGATTATTTCCTTTCATATCTGCTAAAACTACTTAAAAAGGAGACACATTTCCTTTCATATCTGCTAAAACTACTTAAAAAAGAGACACTTTCTTTTGCACTGCTTATAGCATTGTATGAGAAACTATTATGACAAAGAAAAATTTTTTAAATGGTTTTTTAACCTGATCTTCAAATTTTATGACACCTGCCGACAAATAATAGTTTTTATGAATTTCATGGTATCCCTTCAAAATATTTATGGGAAAGCTCTTTTTCAAGAAATTTTTGTTTCAAAATTACTATCTTGAGGTTCAATTTCTAAAGGCTTATGCCTAAATAATTCTTCTTGTTCTCTTCATGGATTAGGCATTTCTACCTGTTCTGGCAACCATCTTTTCTTCAGCCTGTCAATATCTCTTCTTCCCACTGGTTTGTATCTTCTACCTACACTAGGCAAGCGGATTTCTGGCACTTAATTTAAAAGATAGACCCATTGGGCACGATACAATTATCTTTTTCATTGAGTGGAAATATTCCCAATTCTTCATTTCGCCAATGGTGTTATTTAATACCATCAGTTGCAAGCCCGAGGCTCCATCTCGTAAGCGATGGGGAAGGAGGAGCAGGAGGAGTAAAAACCTTGTAAAAAACCAGGGTCTGCCTGGCTTCGGATGATAGCACCCTGTTAGGGCCCCTACCTAGGTTTACTAGGCGAAGTTGGTCAGTGTTCTTGAAGGCGGATGAGGAAGAAATTCCAAACAGCGAAGAGGGCGGAAGAGCCCGGGGAGTAAACCCTGAAGGAAAATCAAATGTGAAAACTGGTTAATGATCTCAAGGCAGAGGAGGATAGATTCTCAAAGGTGTAGAGAGCATAAGAACCTAGGAGGTGGGTCTCTGAATGAAACCCAGGGTGCGCACAAGCCCCCTGAGTTATCACTAAACTATTCTACAAGGCTTTGGTAACTACGTTTTGGAGAAATAAAAATTACTCCAAGCACTCTAAATAGCCTCAAAAATAGGACTGGCAATAATGGAAAATACAATGCCTAAATAAGTAAATAAATAAATTTTATTGTAATTTAAAAATAATAATTTTTTTTCTTTGATTAGGTGATGAAGCCTATGTACGTCTTGGCTTCAGCATATGAACTTCTTATAAACACTAACTGCCGGCTCCAGCTTCACCCAGGTATTATTTTCTTTTACTTCAATAATTATTAGATTAGTGTTGTAAGTCAATGAAAAATAAGATTTTCTGATTTGTTAAATCTGATATATATATATATATATATTTCAATTTTAAATAATACGGCTGTTTAAAAATCCTACATAGAATGTTTAATAAAATAATATATATATATATATATATATATATATATATATATATATATATATATATAAAATATATTATTTTATCAAACATCCTATGTAGGATTAAAACAGCCGTATTATTTAAAATTGAAATATATTTTTCTAACCACCAGAATACGGTAACAGAAAATACTTACCAATGTTTATAGTGCTTTCATGTATCTTGTACACATCTTCAGTAAATTAAAATTTCTTAAAAATAATTTTTACATCAAAATTTAAAACTTCCTATTCCTACCATGGTAGATTTCTTATCTACCATGGTAGGAATAGGAAGTTTTAAATTTTGATGTAAAAATTATTTTTAAGAAATTTTAATTTACTGAAGATGTGTACAAGATACACGAAAGCACTATAAACATTGGTAAGTGTTTTCTGTTGCCGTATTCTTGTGGTTAGAAATATATATTTGGACACCTCCACCAAGTTTCAGCCAACTACCTCATCCGGAACATAATAAACAAAATATATTGTTTTAAGGGGTTGAACACCGTTTTCAACCCCTTATGGATACATTTTTGCAATCGTTAAGGTGTAATTTTTTTATCCTACTGAATTGATCCGTTTACTGCCTAAAATCTGCTTACCATCCTAACTTCCTTTCTGCCGCCTTACTCACTATGTTCTTGACTCACTAGATGTATACATCCTTGCTTGAGGCTCTCGTAGCATTGTCCAACAAGCCGATGCTTGACTATGCAAGGCTTTTGAGAATGTGCTTATACATTTAAACCGCTTGTTGCTTATGAACTATGCACTGTTTTAAATACTGTATTTGTTGATTAAGGTATGTGATAAGCATTCAATTACTAGCTAGTAACCTAACTAGTAACTCTATTCAGAGCACATCTTCAAGGAGGCCCTGCAGGATATAGAAGAGGGTATCTCAGTAAATGGTGTCAAACTAAATAATCTACAATGTGCAGATGACACAATTGTGTTCGCTAATACAATAGAGGGACTGCAAAAACTAATGAACAGAATAACAGAAGTGAGCGAGAAATATGGCCTGGACATCAACATCGTCAAAACCAAATTAATGGTAATTAGCAGGGGACTGATGACTGGTGTAAACCTATATATAAAACACGAAAGAATTGAGCGCGTGGAGAGGTATCCATATTTGGGCACTATTATTAATGAAGCCTGGGATAACGTGCAAGAGATCAAGTGCCGTATTGGTAAGGCAAGGAGTGCGTTTCACGCAATGAGTTCGGCGTTTAGGAGTCATGATCTCACTATGGGCACTAAGTTGCGGCTCTTACGGTGTTACGTGTTTTCCGTGCTTCTGTATGGAGTGGAGACTTGGACGTTGACGAAGGCAACCACTGCTAAACTTGAAGCCTTCGAACTTTGGTTGTACAGAAGAATGTTGAAGATACCATGGACGGACAGGGTGACCAACACCGAGGTACTGCGCCGAATGAGCAAGAAACCGGAGGTAATAAACATCACAAAGTGTCGCAAGTTGGAATACCTTGGTCATATTGTGAGGAACCACGGTAGATATGAACTGTTGCAGCACATCCTGCAGGGTAGATTGGATGGTGGAAGACGGCCAGGCCGAAGAAGAATATCCTGGCTTGCTAACCTGAGAGACTCGTATGAACAAAGCTCAGCCCAACTTTTCCGCATTGCAGAAGACAGGACCAAGATAGCTATGATGGTAGCCAACGTTCGAACCGGACAGGCACGTTAAGAAGAAGAACCTAACTCGATTCAGTCGTTTCTACAATTATGTTTTCATCGTCTACTCTACCTGCAAAGAAGTTAATGTTCCATTGTTTTGGACTACCTAGTAAGCGGCTATTTATGTATACATCTTATGAATTAATTGCATTAGTGAATTCCACTGTACATGCCAATTTCCTTTATTCTGTGATTATCCTACCTTTTATTATTTATCCTTTCAGTTTTTGTACTATACGAGGTGTGGCTATTAAATAACAAGACTGACGTTGTAAAAAATTTTATTTTTATTTTATGCATAATCACTTATTGTCACCTTCAATATACACTCCTTCTCTGTCCCTACAACACTCCATGCGAATTTTCCATGTTGTAAACAGTGCTGGAAGTCATCTTCTGTCAGCTCCTTCAGGATACGTACTGCTTTCTCTTTTACAGCTTCTACAGACTCAAATCTTGTCTCTTTTAATGCAGATTTCACCTTAGGTAACAGGTAGAAGTCACATGGTGCAAGATCTGGTGAATAAGGTGGATGTTCCAACACTGAGATGCTGTACGTGGCTAGGAACCTCTTGACAGATAACGTGGATGATCTGGTGCATTGTCTTGGTGGAGAACCCATGATTTGTCCTTCCACATTTCGGAGTGTTTTTTCCTTACTCTTTGACGTAGTTTAGAAAGTACCTCAAGGTAGTAATATTGATTAATTGTTTGAACTTCAGGAACCCAGTGAAGGTACACAATCTCATGGAAATAAAAAAAAAACAATCATCATTGCTTTAAATTTTGACTCGCTCATTCAAGCTTTTTTGGCTCTCGGTGAAGTTCGGCTCTTCCAGTGCATGGATTGGCGCTTCATTTCTGGATCATAAGTAAAAAACCACATTTCTTCACATGTTATAATAGTTTCCAAAAAATTTGGGTCTTTTTCAATCACGTACAAAGTGTCAGTACAAACATTTTTGCGAGCTTCATTTCAAACATTTTTGAGCGGCACATGTCGTGAAGGAGCTGACAAAAGATGACTTCCACCATTGTTTCCAACAATGGAAAATTCACAGGAGCATTGTAGGGATAGAGAAGGAGTGTATATTGAAGGTACCAATAAGTGATTATGTATAAAATTAAAATAAATATTTTTATGTCTGTCTCGTTATTTAATAGCCATACCTCGTATTTCCTTCAGCTGTGTTATCAGGCTTAAATTAAAGTTTACAATCGCTAGGGTGTCAACCAGGGTAATCACGCGGTTGCCTATTCTTTCTACGGACTTAAGTTTTTTATCAATAGTCAAATACAATGCGTTAACGTTCGACATTCAGCTTAAAAGAATCTTTAAAAAAAAGCTATAAATCCACATTATTATATAAAAGAAACAACTTGTGGAGAGTGAAGTATACTGTAACAAAATTAATTCTACAGTTTATTTTTTTCTCATGTAAATTATCTACATCGGAATTGATTTTCAGTCATTTTGAATAACCCAGATTTGGTTGACTGGGGGATTCTACTGTATCTAGCACCAAATTCTTAGATAGGTAGATAACTAACACATTCAGTGCTACTGGGTTGGTGCTACCACCAGGCTGACGTCTCACCTAGCGGGTTCTATTTTGTTATAATTTTAGTAACTCTGGAGGGACACCGCCTGTCAGATATCAGTGTTTTGCTATTTTTTTTATTTTATTTTTTTATTCATTTATTTAACGTCAAATCAACTAGAACGGTCATTAGCGACGACGTTGGGGTGTAACTATTTTACAATGGAGTATGAAATGACTTTTTGTAACATATGAAAATATGCCATGCCTGAGTGGGATTCGAACCCAGGACCGGATAATGAGAGGCGAGCATGTTACCAACTGCACCAATGCGGCCGGCAGTTTGTTGCTGTTACACCCCTCAGAAAGCTTTTTTTGTAAACGTGCAGTTTAATTTTGAATTTTCGGCGTACAATCTCCTATCCTCGTACAGTATACTAGTTTAGTATTTTTAGTGGGTTTTTCAGGGTACAGTTGAAGCTGTGAATTTAGTATCTTTGCAGGCATCGATTCAAAATAGCTTACACTTTTATATTTTCTTTAAAAGTATGTTATGTGTAGTTTAAAATTATATAAGAAATTATGAGTAAATCCTAACGGTAAAAGAAAAAATTCAAACAAGAAATACATTTATTATAACAGGCGAAAAAAAAACCTAAAAATCTGGTGTGAAACACTCACACAACTTTCTCTTGCCAATAGAAATAATTAACAATAAACCTAATATTAGTAATAAAACATTAGAAATAAACAAAAAACTAACCTCAATAAACATAACCTAATTTTAATCATGAGTGAAAGACGCAAAATGAAAATCAACCTCAGTTTGGCTTAGAAATACGGAAAATCACTCTTTCTCTCTAAACTAGGCTCTGTAGAGAAAAATGCTTTAAATAAAAGTTGTACATCTTTTAATTTCCTATAAAATTAACTATATACTTTTTTGTCGTAAAATGCATTCTAAGGCCGAAATCTTTAAAAAATCAATTTTTCACACGTTTTCGTGAGAAAAAAACAGAAAATCGCAAATTACCGCTAAACTAAGCGTTATACAAAAAAATGTTTGAAATAAAAGTTGTAGAATTTTAAATTCTCTACAACTTTTATTATATAACGTTTTGCGCTAAAATGCATATTAAAGCCGCAATCTTAAAAAGAAAACGTTTTTACGTAAAAACAGCCTCACGCAGAATTTCAGCAAACATGGCGCCTACCCTATCTTGTAGAGAATTAAAAATTTAGTAAACCAGGCGATTTTAAAAAAAAACCGTAGGACCAGTTTTTGAGAAAATCGCAAAAAGTGAAAAATTATACGAATAAACTACTACTTCCGGTTGACCGATTTTGATGAAAATGTTCGTGTCGGGTCCGGTAGTGGTATGTAACTTAAGTTTCAAGTTTCAAGTTCGTACGATGTTCCGTTCTTGAGATATTCTGTTCACACACAGACACACACACACACACACACACACACACACACACACACACACACACACACACACACCAATCGCTAAAAACATGTTTTTTGGGTTCAGGGGGTCTGAAAACGTATAGATCCGGTGAAAACTCGATTTCCAAAAATCGACATGAAAACAATACTTTCCTTCCTATATATTCATATAGGCAAGAGAAAGTAAAAAGGACATTGAATTGTGTACTTTTGTGTTATGTTATTACCAAACATAAATCCATGTATATGTCACACATAAACTAAATCTATACAGGGTGATTCATGAAGTTCTCCCCCCACTTCTACAGCACATTGTACTAGTAAAAATAATGAAAAAATGTTATATAAACATAGGTCCGAAAACGCTTCGTTAGCGAGTTACAGCTAGCGAAAGTTTCGCCTGGATTTCAGTTCACCAGGTGAAATGAGGTCTTCCTGGAATTGTGGTAAGGTAGATTAAGGGGCAAATTCAATCATTTCTTATGGTTTTTGATCTGATAAATTGAATAAAACAGGTCCCAGATCTGTAAGTTAAATAGTTTTTAAGAAAACCAGTGTCAAATGCAAAAAATGGAGTGAAAAACTTATTTTTTCATCTTTGGGCAAGGATAACTGTGTTATTTCACCAAGAAACAGTTAAAATTTTTCAATAAAACATGTAGAAAATTTTATTCTGAACAAACCGGTGTAAATTAAGTACACAGAAAGCGAATAGATGTTTGATTAAATGAGTTTTTATTCATAAGAGTACAAAGTAAAATTAACCGGAAAAACTAAAATGAAAAAATGTGTTTTTTTCACTCCATTTTTTTGCATTTGACACTGGTTTTCTCAAAAACTATTCGCTTTCTGTGTACTTTATTTACACCGGTTTGTTCAGAATAAAATTTTCTACATTTTTTATTGAAAATTTTTAACTGTTTCTTGGTGAAATAACAAAGTTATTCTTGCCCAAAGATGAAAAAATGTGATTTTCACTCCATTTTTTGCATTTGACACTGGTTTTCTCAAAAACTATTTAACTTACAGTTCTGGGACCTGTTTTATTCAATTTATCAGATCAAAAACCATAAGAAATGATTGAATTCGCCCCTTAATCTACCTTACCACAATTCCAGGAAGACCTCATTTCACCTGGTGAACTGAAATCCAGGCGAAACTTTCGCTAGCTGTAACTCGCTAACGAAGCGTTTTCGGACCTATGTTTATATAACATTTTTTCATTATTTTTACTAGTACAATGTGCTGTAGAAGTGGGGGGAGAACTTCATGAATCACCCTGTATAAACATTAGTAACATAATAACATAAGTTGTAGGCCCTACGTAAAGCAATCGGAGAACACGCTGCATAAGAAATCAGCCTGACGGAACAGATATCTCATAATTGCTCAGCATTGACTGTATTAATTTAGTTTAAAAAAGTTGTAATTTGTATGAATATAATTGTTTATATGGATAACGGAAGTAAGCAATCAATTGACATATAATTTATTATCTTGTTACATGCCAAATACACCTACATTATTCGTAGTAATTGTAATGAAGCCAGTCAGTGTTCACAGAAAAATGAATAAATTGTAAGATTAAGTGGTGATATTACTATCAGTATGTTTATATTTCAAGTTAGTATTTATAATTGAAAGATTACAATTCAGTTTCAGCTTTAGTAAATCAAGCCTACTAAACATTTTTGATAAATATAAATTACAGTTAAAAATAAAAGTTAACGAGAACATGCTGTCAATTATTACAGATAAATTTTTTTTAAAGTAATGAAAAATATTTTTTCTATACATATAAAGTTCAAGTATTGATACATTATTTTGAAAAATATCAGATAATCTTGTTACAAAATTTCAGGCTAATGCAATTCGCTTTCCAAATAAGTAAGTCTTTCCTAGAAATAGTTCTTATGCTTTATGAGTTATGTAAATTAATAAATTTTAATGTAAAATTATAAAAATATTGAGAAAAGAAGTTGTTATATTGTAGCAAGCAGTTGCAACTCAGGTTACTGATAGCCTCAGAAATTTAAATAATTAATTGCAGCAATTCTTAAGGAAATCGTATTATTTAATTTTGCACTGGAGTAAAGCAACCTTAATTTTTGTTTACAAAGGGTTTCCAAAAACACTTTAGGAATTCATTGAGGAAAATTTATTTTTCAAGTGGGCTCATTGATCCTCAAAGTTTTGGCTCAAGGATGAATAACACATAAGTGTTAAAAATTGCATACAGTAGAATATTCTTCTAAAAACTACTTCAAACATTTTTGGCTTCAGGGGTTATGAAATATGAGTAACAGTTGAAATAAACGTACCAAAAATTCTGCACCATCTCAATATGTTCCATAGCATAGACAGAGCATGAGAAATTAAAAAAGAAAAGAAAAAGTTGAAGGTGCTACAACTTGTATAGGTTTTAAAGTTTCAAATGATATTTTGTGTAGCCTACTACTCTGATGATGAAGGATCCACCGAAACATTTTTTTAAGTAAACATAAGGATCATGATAGCTGAAAAGGTTAGTAAAATTTATAATATATATGCAATAAAACTGATTTCAAACTCCAGGATGAATTATAAAGATTTATTAATCATAAAAAAAATTGAAATTATCAGGGTTTGTACGCGATTAAAAAAAACTGTGCTTAAGAAAAATTAATTTTTTCATGTTCTAACCACCTGACTAATCTTGTTGATTTTGATGAAAATCATCTTGTCAGGTCCTCTAGTAGTATCTAACTTAAGTTTCAACTTCATACCACGTTTCGTTCTTGAGATATTTTGTTCACACACAACAGATCAATAACTAAAAACATGTTTTTTGGGTTCAAGGGGTCTGAAAATGAGTAGATCTGGTGAAAACTCGATTTCGAAAAATCAACATGAAAACAATACTTTCCTTCTACATATTCATATAGGCAAGAAAAAGTACAGTATTCAGACGAACTAAAGTCCTCTAGTCGTGGGAGTGAGAGAATGCATAACGCTCTCACTCGCCATTCCAATAACATTGTTTAATTTTACTCATTGTTGTGAGCAAGCGTTTATGCATGCAGTCAACTAACAAGCAAGATAACGACTGTAGTATGTTTTCAGATCTGAATTATAACGATTAAGACCTTTGGGCGCATGTGTAGTTATGCCACATATCTCCCTCTCATTCGCTCGGCTATGGGACATTTATTCATCTGATATCTGTAAAAATGAATAAAATACAATGAATTTACATCAAGTTAGGGGACAATGGCTCCGCCATTGAACGGGTGCACACGTACAAATACCTTGGGTGCTGCCTAAATGACAAATGGGACTACGGTCAGGAAGTTAAAGCGCGTATCGAGCAAGCCAGAGCAGTGTTCACGAAACTAAAACACCTATTGTGCCAACGTGATCTTAGTCTCAACACGAGGCTCCGAATTCTGAGGTGCTACGTACTTCCTGTACTTCTTTACGGGCAGGAAGGATGGACACTAACGAAACTTCTAGAAAGGAGGCTGGAGGCGTTTGAGATGTGGCTATACCGCCTCATGCTCCGTATATCGTGGACCGACAGAGTACGAAACACGACGTACTGACTCGGATGGGCAAGGAGATGGAACTGCTACACGACATCAAGCGACGAAAACTGCAGTACTTCGGCCATGTTCTTCGAAACGGGAAATACAGACTTCTTCAGCTGATAATGGAAGGAAAGATAGCAGGAAAGCGCCGGCCGGGCAGAAGGAAAGCGTCCTGGCTGAAGAATTTGAGAGATTGGTTTGGTCTCAACTCCACGTCACTGTTCCGAGCAGCTGTTTCGAAAG
Source organism: Catonia carolina (assembly GCA_035578175.1). Lineage (NCBI taxonomy): Eukaryota > Metazoa > Arthropoda > Insecta > Hemiptera > Achilidae > Catonia > Catonia carolina. Next base: position 64,730,165 of record JAQMRL010000004.1, on the reverse strand, counting down.
TTAGAATAGCAATGATGATCGCCAACCTCCGACGCGGAGACGGCACTTGAAGAAGAAGAAGAAGAAGAAGGGGACAATCACCTGTTTTACACAAAGACAAAATGAGTAGAATGGGTGGTCGTAATAAAACACAAAAAAAATCTTTTAATCCTAAAGGCACAGCCAGGTTTTTTATTTTTTATTCATTTTACAAAAATGTAATATAATTAACACAGAGAAAAATGATTTCTCTCAAGGTAAACCAAAACAATTATTTATTGTTTTACCATTTTTCAGGAATTTTTTTTTGTTTTCCCTTTCAGTCCTTTTCTCAATCGCTCAAGCTTCTTTTCAGCCTCTTCCTGACTTGTTTCCCTGAGACTGAGAAAAATGTCTGCAAACAATATGTACCATGGGTTTGTACCTTTGAGGACATTTTCTTACTGAAGTCCTTACAATCACCTAGAAATTACAAACATCAAATTTAGAACATAAATAAAAAATCTGGTGTGAACAATATAACATAACATTAATAATAAAACATTAGAAATAAACAAAATACTAACCTCAAAAAACATAACCTTATTTTAATCATGAGTGAAAGACGCAAAATGAAAATCAACCTCAGTTTGGCTTAAAATTACGGAAAATCACTCTTTCACGCTAGTCTAGGCTCTGTAGAGAAAAATGCTTAAATAAAAGTTGTAGATCTTTTAATTTATTATAAATCTGATTATACACTTTTGTTGTAAAATGCCCACTAAGGATGAAATCTTAAAAAATCGATATTTTTACACATTTTCGTGAGAAAAAACAGAAAATCTCTAATTACCGCTTAACTAAGCATTATACAAAAAAATGTTTGAAATAAAAGTTGTAGGATTTTAAATTCTCAACATCTTTTATTATATACATTGCATATTAAAGCCACAGTCTTAAAAAAACAATTTTTTTAAGAGAAAACAACCTTCCCAAGAATTTCAGCTGACTTGGCGCCTACTCTATCTTGTAAAGCATAAAAAAAGTAGTATGAGGGTACTACTAGTATGAATGTTACTAGTATGAGAGTACTAGTTTACAAACTAGTATGAGGGTAACCCCAAAAATAAAATCTCTAAAGCACTGAGGATGTCGGGAACTGGTTGTGTGACTGTTGGAAAAACTATGGTGTATTTTCTCCACTCTCAAACAAGCCTACGTACAGTCACTTAAACACACAGTCTTGGTTTAGCAGCTCCAGTCATAATGGAATTTCCACTTGGTTCTACCAGTAAATGCAAAGTTTGCCTAGTCATTCGGTTTTCAAATGTAAAAGGCATTAAATTGATTAAAATTCATCAACAATTGATGTAAATGTATGGCAAGTTGATTATAAATATCGAAATTCATGATGACGACAGAAGCTGTCAATTTCTGACAAGACAGGTGCAAAAGTTGAGAAAATCATGCGTGAAAACAGCAGATCACTCTAGTTGATCTTTTAATTTTGGTGCCCGAGGTTTTCCGAAGCACCATTCATACGTTTTTAATGGCAAAGTTTGCAACAATAGAAGGTATGCACAAGAGTAGTCCTGTGAATGCCATTAGAAAACCACCAACAGCAACAAACTGGCACATTTATCCTGTAGTGTGGACTTAACATCCAGTGACCTATTACCTATGTTTATAATTCATTTGACCGGAACACATTTCAGCAACAACTACAAAGTGAAAGATGAGATTCCTTCCTCAATCCTCAGACATGAAAAGGGCATACAAAATATGCCACAGCACCTACAAAATGCATAAACTGAAACGGTGATTATGTAAAAAAAAGTAGATAAATATTTAAGTCTTTAAAATGGTGTGAATTTTTTTGTATGTCTAGACAATTGAAGAGACCTTACTTTCAGCATTACTTGAAGTTAGATGCTTACAACACAATTGTTAAGCTGCATTTACACAGAAGTTTGAAACTAAAAAATTTGCAACTTTTTAAGAAAATTTGTAATTTTACAAAGTACGATTTGTAATTTGTTGCAAACTTCATGAATTTCAAACAGATTTCTTGAGTTGCAAACCGAGTTTCATGTTACGAGTAGTAGTTGGTAAATTACTGAAACTTCTTTTGATCTTAGTTTCAAACTCGAAATGTTCACCAAAAGTTGCAAACTTTAGTTATAAATTTTCTCTCGCCATCGCTGCACCTGCGTGCTCAAGCTGATGTAGTCAGCTGGTACTTTTTTAATGGTATCTTGTCTCTTGTCTGCTATTGTTGTAAAATTTGTTTACAAATTTTGTGTAGTTTTTTTGTGTATTTTTGTTTAGTTTAGTCAATTTTATGAATTTGTATAGTAGTATGGAAGATACAAAAACTGATGAAATACCTTGGTCAAAAGAGAAGGTTTTAAAATTTGAGTGACCAAAATATAACGAGCACTTGCAATTTGAATTACATCTTCCACTCTCCACATCTTGAATAATACTAGACATGAAAAGGAAAAACGGTCGAAACTTTGAAACTTTTTAATGATTGAAAAACATAAAAATACTTCGTTTTCAAAATTTTGGAAAAAAATTTGGAACTCGAGTTTCAAACCAAAAATTGCAAACATTGTGTTGCAAACTGCTGTGTAAACCTAGCTTTAATATTTTTTTCTTTGTAATCCCTAATGTGTGTATGTTGCAATCTGTTCAATTCAGAACAATAAGCAACCCCATGACCCAATGAGATGAGGATGATGTGTATGACATGTAAATGAGGTGTAGTCTTGTACAGACTCAGGTCGACCATTCCTGAGAGAGTATGGTTAATTGAACCCCAACCATCAAAGTACACCGGTAACCACTGTCTAGTATTCAAATCCGTATAAAAGTAACTACCTTTACTAAGATTTGAACCAGGAACCTTCGTCTCCGAAAATCAGCTGTTAAACAGCTGATTTTGGCGACGACTTTACCTCTAGACCAACCCGGTGACTTATGACTAGCTTTAATATGACTGAAAATAATTTAAAAGAAAAAAAATTTTATTTATATACAACTAATCTTAAACACAAAAGAGTTAAATAACTCTGTATCAAATGAAATAATGAACTTTTTGACATGATTATAAAATAACTATTAAAGATTAACCCACTCAGATTTATTTGATGTAGTAAATTCTGTTGTCATGTATCATTATTTTTGCATCATTTTAAAAGAAATGGGAAAATGATGATAAAAAAACTGCTTAAATGATGATGATAATAACAAGTGTTTGACACTCCAACCTAGTCATTTGAAAGTGAACACCTAAATTTCAGATTTTGATAATAAAATGGAATAATGACTGTAAGAGCCTACTTGATAGATTTACAATGGATAAAGTTTTTATTTTGAAATGTTCTGTTTCACTCCTTTTTATCACTCTCACACTTTTCTTTTTCTATACTAATACATTAATCTTGTTTGTTCAATTGGCTTAACCAATTGAATGACACGTTAACGCTGCATTAACAAACGTCCTGTCCGTTCCGTGTTGTTAAATTATTATATTTAAAACACAGCGTTACATTACATTCTTCTCCCGTGACATCACACGCACACATTCATATATATACTCGGTTCATTGTAAGAAAAATATCTCGAGTAAACAAACAGCAGTTACCGAATCAGCTGATAAAGCGATGACTCAGAAAAAATGCAACACTTTTAACGAAAACATCACAATGATAACTGATACGTGCTTTTAACCATATGCAGAATTAAACGATAAATACAAATGAAAAAACCAAAAAATACTACAACACTAAATTCCTAATTGAAAATAAATTATAATGCATGTAAGAACGATGCGAGACAATATAATATCAAAAGCGAACTGGTAGTATAATATAACGACGACATGTTCTTTGTCAAAAATGTGGAGAGAGATTCATGGTTTTGGATAAGTCATCGTCAAATTCAATTGTGAAATAACCAGCGACTAAACTAATATTAGATGACTAATCATTAAAATAAAAATGTTTACTTTTAAAGTTCTCTTGTTTCGTCATACAGATCAGAGGTAATACGTATAACTTGTAACCACATTTATTTATGAAAAAGAATGGAAATAAAGAATAGGCCTAATGTTTTTATACATTTATTGAAAACATCATGAAATCATCAGCCATGACATATGATGTAGGCCTAACAATTTCATTTATAACAATACTTTAAAAAGTATTTTGTACTTAAATACTTTTGAAAGTATTTTCTTGTTACTTTTTAATTAGCGTGTTAAAAGACTATGTTTCTCAACATATCTGATGATGATGATAAACAATTCCGTAACGTGTTTTAAATCAGTAGAACCAACAACTGGAATCAGTGAAATCAATAATCTACAGTATTTTTCCTCTTAAAATGAATAGATAACTCACTAAGAGAGAACTGAATTTTCAAAACGAACATCCGGCAGATTGATGATGATGGGGGGGTCTACTTTTTGTTTAGGGGCTGAAAGGTAGAGAAAAATTTTTTTTTGTCAAAAGAAATTCAGTAACCTATTTTTCTTTCTGTGCCTGAATTGTTGTACTCAAAACAAACAAAAACTACAGTATTACAATATTATTCGATGGAATTTTTATTTATTAAATGAAAACTGAGTATCATTAGTATAATTCAGCGCGAATTAAAAATGTGTATCTATGTAGTTTTTTCATACGTACTTATTTTAAAGACATCATAAAAAACATGCATTAAGCAGGAAATTGTATTGGTGGATTTTACTGTAACACTTAAAAATCAAGAACATCAAGTTGTTAATGTACCTTTTAAATAAAGTAAAACAATTAACTTACCATAAGTTTGTCATGGAATTTCGTGCCATTTCTTAAACTATACATCCATGATTACAAAACAAAATTACTAATTGAACTCTTTTACATTTTTGTAGTAGCTTTGTTCCTGCAAAAAAGTAACAAGGTAATTATATATAAAAATTTTACTGATACAACACAGTTTTTAAACTAAAAAAGTTTCTTCCCCCTGATCTTTCAGATCTTATTAGATTAAGGGAGGAAGTCTCCTACCTTTGTAGGAGCTACCTTCGTAGCATGAGCTGTAAAAATGAATTTAATTTAAAAAAATAGTTAAATAGTTAGTTACAAACGGTACAGAAATATCTACATTAGGATATTTTGTAAAAATGAAATAACAGTAAAATGAAAACAAAATAATGCAGAGTGATTCTGTAGATCCTAAATAAATCAATTGTACAGATTAAAAAATAAGTAGATCATGAGTCATGAAAATGCCTTTTGTGTATGGATGGGCTGTGAGAAAGGGAAGAGAAATCTGAAAGTGCTGCTATCCTCAACTGTGAGACATTATATTTTACAACTGTGCATTTGCACCGTTTGTAAACCACATGTTGCCTTTCAATTAATATATTTCGTAGTTACTAACACTTTTTCCACTTAAACCCAATTTCCTTAAAAATATTTCTTAACATACAAAGTTTTCAACTAAAATTTTGCCTCAAAACTGGTAATAACTTTTCAATTGTCGGCATTACTTTCTTATTGATACAACCGTTTCCTTTATTTACTTGGTGTCAAAAAAACAGTTGAAGGAGAATGATCTTTTTCACTGTTTTTAACTTCCTTCTTTATATTTTGAATTGTGTAAACAGAAACATCACAGTAGTTAGTCGCTCGCTCACGGTTTTTGTTAAGAGGCACGGAAAGGTATATTTGTTTAGCTTCAATTTCACAGCATTTATTACATTGCATATTAGATTTCGTTCAGCACTGTGAACAGTACCACTGTGTTTTCGAGAAACCAACATTTCTGTTTACGGTAACAAAGAGTTATATTTTCGTACAGCTAACCTACAAAAGGTTCCGCGGTATACTGAATGTTCTCTAAGTATAGTTTATTTTGTTGTGGTGGCAAACTGATACCAAAGCAATCACGTATGCGCACTGATGCTTCCTCCCTTTACTCCTCGTTAAAACCAAAGGCAAACTCGTGACTCGAGTACCTATACATGAGGAGGGTTATTTCAAAATGCTTTATTTCTCTACTTAAACCTTTCAGTGCTAAAAAAATATTTAAAAGTTTGATCTCAAGTGCCATTTAACTTGAATAAAGGTGTACAAAAAGTGCCAGCCCTTAATTCGAAAACTTTCAGCCATAAGCCAGCCATTGCCAACCAAATTTTGAACGTTACAGAAAAAAAATCTGAAGTGAAACACTCACACAACTTTCTCTTGCCAATGCAAATAATGAACAATATTACCTACAGTCCAGCCTCTCTTAGTTTGCTCCTAATGTAAATAAATAATTTCGTCACTGAGTATGCACATTATATCAAAATGTGTACACGCTGATTAAAAAGTAACAACAAAATACTTTCAAAAGTATTTTAATAAATGAAATTGTTAGGCCTACATCATATCATGACTGACGTTTCTAGTACTGTAAGTACTTATAATTTAAAAAATAGTTAACTTAATAGGAATATGACATCCGTAAAGTCGTAGACTCTAGCGTGCACCCTGTAGTAGCTGGCTTTTGTTTGTTGACAGTAGGAGCAAACTAAGAACGGTTGAACTGTAAGTAATAAAACATTAGAAATAAACAAAAAACTAACCTCAAAAACCCTAACCTTATTTTAATCATGAGTGAAAAACGCAAAATGAAAATCAACCTCAGTTTGGCTTTAAAATACGGAAAATCACTCTTTCACGCTAAACTAGGCTCTGTAGAAAAAATTCTCTAAATAAAAGTTGTAGATCTTTTAATTTCCTATAAATTTGATTATAAACACTTTTGTCGTAAAATGCATACTAAGGCTGAAATCTTTAAAAAATCGATTTTTTTAAACGTTAAAAATTAATTCTTATTGAGTTCGTAAAGAAAGAAATCGTGCCAACACTAAAAATATTCAAAATAATTTATTTTAGTTTATTTAAAGTCGTATCGACAGCTTGGTCATTAGCAACTACTGTGGATTTTGGTACCTTAATGGTGGTTTTAACATGTTAAAATTGAACCCTGGACCTTTCGCTTGGTAGGCTAGCATGCCGTAGTCACTACGCCACGGAGTCTGTTTCAAAATACATTTTTCCATCAATTTGTTTAAAAGTTTTTTTGGAAATGTTCGGTTATCTAAACGTTAGCACTTTTTGCATAACTTATGGAAGTCCGGTAAACCGGATGTTGTCACTAAGAAAAATATATCGACGTCCTGTTTTCCAGACATTGGTACCGAAAGGGTTAATTGAAAATAGTCTTAGCACATATGTAGCTCTCCTACCTTATACATAATACACAGAAAAAAAGAAAATATCTTCATACTTAATTTTTGGGGTGTTTTAAAACTGATAAGTTGAATTTTGTTCCAAATGTGTTATGAAAATTTATGGACATGTTGCATTTTGAAACAACGCTCCTCATATGTAGACCTACAAAAATAAATTAAACGACACGTAAAATAATCAGTTACTAATGATAAATATAAATTAAATACTATACCTAATAAATGCAACTTCATAAAAATATAGTTTTCCGATTTGCAGCATCCCAAATAAGAATTTTAAAATAAGAACAGCACAATTATATGGTATGTTAAATTTGATAAATAATAAATACCTCAGTCAATCACAATAAATTGATCATCGCCTGCTAGATAAGCTTTCTTCTTTTAACTTAACTTCTATTTGTTTTAACCTAATGTCCAATTTTAAACTTTCTATTCTCAGCTTATATTCTTCCATCTTCATTGCGTGCTCTTCTTTGTTAAATTTCAGCTGCTGCTCATAGATCTGTTTTTGTATGTCTATAAGTTCGGTTTCAGTTGATACTAAATTAATTTTCTCTCTATTATTTGGCAGAGAATTTGATCTCTGTTCAGGTTGTTTTGTTTTTTCGGCAGATATCACACACATAGGCTCTAAACTATCCACATCATTGTCTACAAGTTCTGTCCTTTCCATGTGAACAAATGTACTACCTGAATCGAAATCAGGGTGTTTTTCATTTATTTGTGACGTATCTAAAATATCTTTAATTTCTAATTCTACACTTGTCAAGGCTAAATGTTTATTTTGTATTATATTTCCAGTACCATTTACATGTTGCATTTCTTCTGTAAATTTCCTTCTAGAAGTTTTTTTAAGATTTTCATACTTCCCCTTTAATATTTTAAAGTCTCTAAATGTTTCCCCACTTAGCTTATTAAACTCCTTTTCAATTTCCTTCCACGTATCAATTTTTTCTCTATAAGCAACAGCATCAGTCTTTTTACACTCCAACACATTTTTTCGTTCTTTCACTAAATGTATTAATATTTTTGTTTCGGCAGTGCTGAAGTTTTTAGCTCTCTTGTTATCTTTCATGGTTATACAACACTACTTTTCACATCACTTATAGAAATGTGAAAATAAAGATGAGCCTCTTCGGTGGTTTTGTAAAGCCGCAGAAGTCTTATCAAAATAAGAACATAAACCACAATTTTTTCCTCAACACGGTTTATAAATTTAGCATTTCCATTACTCACCTGGTCACATAGTTTTATTTTGTTTCCGTCATAAAAGGAACATAAGATTCATTCTAACACATCTATGATGTCCTGCGTGCATAAGATAACCTTTTGTTTATTAAATTCAACCAAAACAAACATTTTGTCTACGCTAAATCTGCGATAACAGCTGATTGTAGTGCAATGATCGATACCATAGCAAATAAAAACGTAAATCTAGACATACATAAAAAAATGCGGAATCTTACAATTTTCCCCGAAAATTTATGTAATTGATATACTGAATTATTTTTACTTTTAAATCAACTACGAATTAAAATGAGAGCTGAAGGTTTTACTAGCACATATTGGCTAACCTGTTTTCCTGAAGCCGTAACAAAGTAGTTTTCATTTTGAAAAGACGTGTTTGGTGTACTTGTATTTTTCGTTTATATTTTGTTTTTAAGACGCATCGACAGTTATAATTATATCATAAGCGACTGCTTAGGAATGGTGGGTTTGAATCTTTAAGTATATTGTAGAATACAAGGTTTGAAGAAATATGTAACAATTTTCCAGACCCTTGCCGGGAATCGTACGTAGGATCTTCCGCTTTGGAGGCGATCACTGTTCGTTTTATAACTGATTTCGATAAAAAGTAACAGATAGTGTGGAAGGGTTTCTCGATCATTAATAAATTTTTGCTAAATTTCAACTGATCTCAATGTACAACAGTCAAAAAAGCGTTTTCAGAAGGATCTTTGTAGGTTATTTACAGATAAATCATGAAATTCGCTGATCAGTCTAAATATAATTTTTTTGATTTCAGAATCACAGTACTTTCATGCTCTGTTTACTATAAATTTCATGAAGAAGTATAAATATAATGAAGCCTTTGTAAAAAAGACATGAAAAATTCCATTTGCTCCCATTCTGTAAGGTTTTTTCACATCCAGTTTCTGAAGGATTCTTATGATTAGTTTACAGCTCAGAAAAGGCCACTTTATTTCTTTGCAAGTTGTCATAAATTGCATTTTAATGCCTTTACCAAATTTGATAACTTCTTTTTTTTTAATTGTATAGCTCTTTTAAGAGCACACTAGTTATGTAATTAAATTCATTTTCCCTTAAGCTGTTTTGGGAGCTGTCGCCTCCTTGCGTGGTACTCCCTCATCCTCCTACTCACCACCTGTCTCTCCTCCTCTGTCCAGAATCTAGTCTTGGACTCAGCAGAATGGAAATTCCCGAAAGTCTTAATCTTGTGCCTAAAAATGTCTCTGTTCATAATGTCGTTGCCCGAGATGTCCAACGTTATGAGGTCTTCCTCCACTTCCTTTAACCATCTGTCTCTGGTTTTAAGTCCTTCCTGGCTTCTGATCAACTTGTAGGTCTCATTTTCTATATCCCTAACCCTCATTAGATGTCCGTAATATTGCAGTCGTCTTTTCCGACACTTTGTTACCAAGGATTCCCCCAGAAAATTCATTATTACTTCGTTTGATCGTTTTTTATGTACATTAGTGTCCGGGTCATAGACTGTTCCCAATATTGTCTGGGCAAATCTTCTGTGTACCTTGTCCAGCTTTGCAAGTTCTCCCTTTCTGTAACATGTCAGAGTCTCGGCCACGTACAAAACCTGTGGGAGGACCACTGTGTTTAAGTGTCTTAACTTGGTGTTGCGGGAGATACACTTTTTGTTGTAAAATCCTTCATACATAACTTCTTTTATTTACATTGGTATTACATTTGTTGGGTTCATCATAAACTTGTAAGTGGAATCAAAGAAAATATTTTGTAGATGAACTTTGTTCATTTTTTAAGCAATTTGGTTTTAAAAACTACAACTAAAGTTTATTTTAAGTCAAAATACTCGTAGTATTTTAAAAAAATTGAAAATGCTCTTTGTTTTCAGAAAGAAACAAACCATCTGTTTGTATAACCCTCAGTTTAAAAGAATTTTTTGTGACAAACTGATTTCAAAATTTACTATCTACATATTTAATTAGATTCTTCACCTTTGCAGTTTTTTTTATTGGAATACTTCTCTGTGTACTTAACCTTTATATTTGATTCGAATATTCAGTAAATATCTTTTTGAACTTCTGTTTTTCTTTTTTTAAACTTGTGTTGTTCTACTTTTCAGAAGTTTAAAATTTTGTTCATTATCATATCTTATTTTGTTCTCCTGACATATAGCATTTCTCTCTCATGAATGGGATGATCTCTCTAATTTTCATACTATCTAGCTTCAGTCTTAAGCGGTATGTGAACTCACCTGGTGTTATTTTTTTGAGTCTGAGAGTGTTCCCAAGAAACTGTCTACTATTTTTTTTCTGTATTTCTGAGTTATATCTCATACCTACGTACACAGAATTATGGTGATTTCTATACTGTTTGTCCATAACGGGCAGGTGGAGTGTTAAATAAATTGCACTCGATCTGTTGGTTCCAGGGCTTTAAAAAATAGTTCTGTTTCTTATCATATAGTCAGCCAATTATGACTGAACTATTTAAGAACAGAAGAGGTAGAGGTGTAAAAGACACTAGTCAGAGTTATCTCCTCTGAGAGTAATGAATTTCGCTATGCAGCCAGACCCTGTTGGAATGAAGTGAAGGTGTCATTTTCGGGGTGGAAAATAAAAGCTATTCTGAGGGCCCGGCATGCTAATAAGCATACTCTTTCAATTCAATGAGGAAGGCAGTAGTAAAGCACCTCATTCCTTGTTTTTACTCAGTAAAACCTCTAGAGGTTCAAACCAGCCTTTAAGCTGTTAACCTTAACAACACTACTATACTGTAGTGTCTGAATTTTGCCTAATAGATAGGAGAAGGATTTGAATTTGTTTATTATGTGGTAATTCTAATGATAAGTGTTACTATTTTTTGTAATTTATTTATTGATTGAAATTATAAATTTAATAATTACCTCATTTTAATTTGACTTAATTAAAAATAGAATTACCAAAATTTAATTAACTTTGTTTTATATTGCCATTTATCAACATGACCAAAATGATTAACTGATTTAGCAAAACCACTTTTGCTCCATTTAAACACAGGTAAATCTGTACCCGTTGTTGGTCCATTAACTGCGTTAAAACTTAAATCCTTGATTAGTTCATCAGTGATAACTTTAGCATCAATCGAACCGCTTGGATGACAAGCTAAAAAAGGTATCGGGTAACTTCCATGAGGAGAATTTAAATCTTGCCTGAAAAATAAATAATTGATATTAATCTTTTTGAGAGTATCATCTAAATTAAAAGAAAAATGTCGGTGTGAAACACTCACACAACTTTCTCTTGCCAGTGCAAATAATGAACAATATAATGTAACATTAGTAATAAAACATTAGAAATAAACAAAAAACCATAACCTTATTTTAATCATGAGTGCATGATGCAAAATGAAAACCAACCTTAGTTTGGCTTAATAATACGGAAAATCACTCTTTGACGCTAAACTGTGAGAATAATGCTTAGAAAAAAAAGTTGTAGCTTTTTAAATTGTCTACAACTTTTATTATTTACACTTTCGCCCTAAAATGCATATTAAGGCCACAATCTTAAGAAAACTATTTTTTTCTATGAGAGCACAGCCTCCCCAAGAATTTCAGCAGACATGGCGCTTACCCTATCATGTAGAGGTTAAAAAGTGTAGTAAATGAGATGATTTAAAAAAAATTTTGTTGGAGCCGTTTTTGAGATAATGGCAAAAAATTTAAAAATTACACGAATGAACAACTACGTCCGGTTGACCAATTTTGATAAAAATGTTTGTTTCAGGTCCTCTAGTAGTACCTAATGAAAGTTCCAAGTTTCAACTTCGTACAATTTTTTGTTCTTGAGATATTTTTACACACACACAGCCAGAGACCAATCGCTAAAAACATGTTTTTTTGGTTCAGGGGGTCTGAAAACTTTTGGTTAGCGAAATAGTAAGGGATGCAAAAGTGAAAGTTGCAGCTGGAATGTTGTTTGCCAGATTGCAGAACTTGTAATAAACCTGCTTGGGTGTGTAGAAATCAATGACAATGAAGTCAAGAAGTGGTAAAGTGAACATGAATTCAATGAAATTATGGACACAGTGACTTCATAAAAATGATATGGAATAACAATGAGAAAATATCTGAACTCGAAGAGGATGACAACAAGCCTATAATGAGTCACTCTGACGCATTCAAGACCATCAAATCTCTGATAAGTTATGTTCAACATCAAGACAAATCAAGTGAAACTGAGGTGATACCATTAAGAAGGTTGAGAGACATGGTTTCCAAAAAACTGTGTGCAGTATGTGAAGCGGATAAAAATCACAAACTTTTTCAAATATAGTATATATGTACTGATGTAGTGATGTAGAGATTCTGTAAGTAAAAATTTTTAACCAATTTTACTTTTTTACAAATGCTAAACCAATAGAAACGTCTAAAATAATATTCAACAACAAACTTGTTCATTATTTCTGGCCCTCTTGACATTTATAAATCTTGCGATATCTGGATTTTTCCATTACCATATCGGCCCATTGCCATATAAGCCTGGATGTGACAGGTTTTACTGTGCTTCCAGTTGAATAATTTTATGAAAATGTTCATGTTGGATTTCCTTATGATACCTAACTTAAATTCCAAGTTTCAATTTCATATGATTTTCGATTTTTGAGTTCTTTTGTTCACATACACATCAACCAATCAGTAAAAACATGTTTTTTTTTTTGGCAACAGGGCACCTAAAAATGTATATTTCCAGTGAAAAATTGATTTCCAACAATCTGCCAATCTACTTATCTCGTAACTGCTCAACGCCTTTACTCATGGTCTGTGTACACCAGTACTTGATTAAACAATAAATTAATCTGTGATATTTTGTATTAACACTTATACCTACTATTGGTTTCATAATCATAGACACCCGAGTTTGAACCCTTGCATCTCCAAAACTATGAGTCGGATTTCAACATACTTTACATCAAAATTTAGCTCATTTTATTCTGGGTTGACCATTAATAGTCCTATATTTTTAATGTTGTCAATATTTTATGTTATTAACATATCTGTTCAAAGTTTTTTACGCTGAATAAAACTATAGTTTGCCCGTGCCGAACAATCGAGCGGTTACTGAGATAGCAAGGGTTCAGAATGTTGTTAATAAATCAAAATTTAAATAACGTCCAAATTTGAAATTTCATACATGCTGTAAGAGTATAAAATTGACTATGTTGTGTTAAAATTTCAAACTTTTCGGTCAAATAATTATCGAGTTACACGCCTCTAAACACATGAAATTTGTTGCGGTAGCAAAAAAAACCGTGTCTTTTTGTCTTCCAACCTCGATATGGCAATTTTTAAAGAACATGAAAAATATAGGACTATCTTTAGGGTTAACGCAGAATAAAATGAGCTAAATTTTCATGTAAAGTATGTTGAAATCTGACTCATAGTTTTGGAGATGCAAGGGTTCAAACTCGGGTGTCTATGATTATGAAACCAATAGTAATTTTCAATTTCTTATTTTCATCTTAAGACAAAACTTGATCAAAACCGTATTATTTCATAATCAGGCTACTTTTCATTCTGGAGTAATTTTTCAAATAGGAGTTCGCATTTGACTCTATCTTATTAAAAAAATTTTACTACTATATTTTTAGGGTTTTACCTTGGAGAAATTGCATTAGAAGCACTGTAACCACCTGGTTTGCATTTACATTTTGATAGTGGATCATGTTTATAATTGTTGGATCTTAACAAAGTCATCATTCCACAACAACATTTTATACTTTCATGATCTCTCTTAAATATTTGTGCTCGTGGTGTAGTATTATAACCGAACCTGTAAAAAATAAATAAACCTTTGTATTAGATCCATTGCGACCATTTCATATTTATACCAACCACCAAAGTACTTTATGTCTGATATGACTGTATATTAATCCAAATAGAGAGAGGGGTGGTTGACATGTCTCTTGCTAACACTTCTCTCTCAATCTTGATGTTAATGTCTTCAGCCAAAAGGCTGGTTTGAACTTCTAAAAGCTTTACTAAGTAAAATGAAGAGTGAAATAGTTTAAAACTGCCTTCCTCACTGAGAGGAAAAGTATGCTTATCAGCATGCCCAGCCCTCGAAAAAGTATCTACTTTCCACGCTTCAAATGACACCTTCACTTCAATCACCTCAGCGTTCGGCTATATAATGAAATTCATACTCTCAGAGGAGATAACTCTGACTAGTGTCTTTTATACTTCCACTTTTTCTGTTCTTAACTGCTTGAGTCATATAATTGGCAAACAGAACAATTTTTTGTAGCCCTGGAACTAGCAGATCAGGTGCAATATAACCATCTAAATACCACATGTTCTGAAACTTAATTATGTCGGCAAAATATTTTGTTTAAAGTAATGTTTTGGAAACCAACCCAATTTATTCTAATATATTGACAAATAAAACAAGTGTGTAGTAATAATTAAATTTATTGACTTAATTAAACATAAAATAATACATAAAAATACCATTTTTAATTTGAATACAGACACCTAAAAACAAACTGAGAAGATGTAATATAATTACCTGCCCGTTACGGCTTCACCTCAGTATAATTTTGTTTGATTTCAATTATTTTTAAATGAGGATTATAAATAAATTAAAATAAGATTTTCTGATTTGAAAAATTCTAATGAATTTATGTATTTGGACCCTTCCAATGAGTTTCAGACATCTACCTCATCCATAACTTAATAAAAAAAAATTTGGTTTAAGGGTTGAATCATTTACAACCCTATTCAGATACACATTCGAGCATTACAAACGAAAGAAAATTTTCATCAATTTTTGAAATGGCAATGGCAATTTTTGAAATTGTCATCTATCATTTTCCTTTTTCTGTACATCATGCACAGACGTCAGAAACTACATGAGATAGCAACAAATGGTTTTCAGATTCATAATCTACGCAAAAAGTTAGTGGGCCTAACTAGTTAGTGGGTTTGAAGTTCTGGTTTTGACTAGAAGTGGCCCAAAACCGGACGTCAAGAAATCAAATTCGGAATTTGGAAACAAAAATAGTGTCATTTGATTCCTATTATGGAGCAGATACAGAAATCACACTTAGTTTTTGCCATTAGTCAAAGGTAAGCCTTTTCAAAAATTGCCATCAGCCTTGAGACTCATGAAAGGAATTTTTATTTTTTTAATATTTATTTAACTTGTTATACCTATACATTCAATTGTAGCTAAGGTAAATAAATATCCAGTACAAGTTGAATTTTTACTAGAAGCTGATAAAATAAAAAAAATTTACACACCAGGGTCCATATTTTTTGACCAGTTTCTCATATCCAGACAGTTTAAATATATTTTCATAAAATGGGATATTATAGCTTGCCCAGTATGAAGTTTTCTTTAAGATTTCTGTTTGATCTTCAGCTTTTGTATGTCCTGGTAATTGTTCAAGTACCCAAAGAAGTCCTTTTTCAGGTGTTTGCCTGAAATAAATATAAATATTAGGTAATACATAATACTGGGTTTTGTATATTACTTTTGTTCTTTGTGGAAACACTAAAATTTCATAATCTAACCTTCACAGTATTCAGCCTAATGTTTTATCTTTTTATTCCTGTTCTTTGAGGTTACTTTCAAAATTCCATTACCCAATTAGTAAATCATTCATCAATTTTATTATTATATTTTCTTTTTGCTTCTTGCAGATTCTAGTGTATTTTTCTATTTGCATGCTCATTATCCTGTTTAGGATATTTTTGTCAAACTTCTTGATTTCTTTGGGTATAACTTTTTCAGTCAGAAAACCATTTTTAAGGGATTTATTGGTATTGTAATATTTTACCAGAAAATCAAGTTTTTCTTTCTTTTTGGTAAAATATTAAAATCCATTTTATTTCTATGTGAATTTTAACTTTCAAAATAAAAATTATTCTTTTTATTCAGTCGAGATAATTCTTAACATTTTTATTCTTTATTATTTCATAAAACGTTTTTAGGCCTATTTCATTTCTTAATCGCAAATACAGTCACGGATGCTCGTGGAATTCGTTGACTCTGCATTGCATTTCCGTTAGTTTGTTCGTTCTCTGCTTCCCCCTTCGCCCCGCCATGCATTACGACATAGTTTTTCTATTTCTCTATGCGTTAGAAAAGAAGTTGCACGTGTTCCTCGCTCTCTCTCTCTCTCTCTCATTGCTACTGCCTTTTGGAGTGGGGGTTTCCGCTCAACCGTTGTGAACGCGCGATTTGTCTTTTGTCTTGCGCTGACGGCCTTAGAATTCACATCTTATTCCAGGTAATTCAAATTTTATCATGTTTTATAAAAAATTCCTAAATTTTAAGCCCCCTTAAAATTTTTATATAAAATAATACTGTTTGGTGGAAACTGAAAAATATGGGGTAGTTATTTTAACAAAATACTTATATTCTTTTCAATTTATTCATTTTGGTTTTTTTAAATTCATTCTTCCAATGAGGAATTTTGTACGCATGAGGTTCCACGTTGCATAAAATGTTTTCATCTCCTTAAGAGTTCCATTTGATAAAATCTTCATTTGTTCTTTTTCGTTAACCTTTTGTTAACACTTTCCGTTTGAATAAATATCCGTTTCCGTTTGAATAAATAAGTTTGAATAATAGTTGGAATAAAAAAAATTATTACGTTTCTTTACCAATTGGATGTGTAGTGTTTAATCATGTAATAATCGTGTAAACTCATGCGTACAGAATTTCTCCCCGGACAAAAAAAATTGTACTCACATTATCACATTCATATTTTTTTTAAATTCTGTTTAATCATCTACTAATAAATTTTAAATTGGAATTTAATCTGAGGCTTATTTAACTGGAATTTAAAAACGGTGCCAAGATCCGTGAAGTTTTTTTTATTTACTTCCATTCATTCACTAAGGTATATTAAATTTTTTTTGCTTCACGTATAAAAATATCTTTTTTTATATTTTTTTTTGCCTTTAATGAAGGAATTTCATTACTGCAATCCCTTCATCTCAGTTTTTTTTTTATTTTACCACTTTGAAAAACTCTAATGTTCTATTGGTATACTATAGAGCTTTTTCTTTTATATCCGTTTAAGCTTAGCTGGGCTAATAATTCGGCCAACTCATTCCCTGATAATTTTTGTTTGTACACCTGTTTGAAAACCCATGGCTAAGTGATTTTCTAGCGCAATTTCAGGTATTTAACATGGTTCATTTTCTTTCCAAATTTTTGTTTTAAATTCTATGTCCTTAAGACCTAGATGTGTGTTGGTTTTTCTGAAGAATTAATTAAATTTTATAAATTAATGCAATGAATTAAAGATTCAATTATTTTGTTTTTAAATTAAAGTTTTATCTAATAAAAAGTTTAGTAATTTATTAAATTCTTTCTTTACAAACGCGAGGCTATGAATTTTCAAACAGAGGTTTAAATAAAATTTCTTTTTAATTAGTTTTAAGATGGGTTTTGTTCATACATTTTTGTCTTTCTAAACTTCATTTTTTTTGATTCATTATAAGTGCAAATTGATTTTTTTTTATTTTTATCTCTCGTTCTCTGGAATGAGAATTTAACGTTTTTTTTTTGTGTGTAAAAGAAAATTTCTATTTTTGTTTGTCTACAAAGATTTGGTTAACATCTTTGTTGCTATTATGTTTCATTATGTTTGAATTAAAGTAGTTTGTTTTAAATTCATCTCTGAGTGTCAGATTATAATTTATTTTTCTACCATTTGAACCGGCATAGATTTTTTCTACAATCTCACCCTCGCAGTACTGAGAGCGAGTTTTTACCATCGATAGAGCTACGTTATTCAAATCTGGGTTGCCAATAATCCCCTGAGTCCAATTTCAGCGTCTGGTTGGATTCTAAAATTGGCTGGTGGATTTTGCCCCCTATTGGTCATTTAAGTTTCAGCGTCTTCGTGGTGTGAGCCGTTTTCTTTTTCCTTTATCCGGTTTCGGGGTGGGCCACTTTTGAAGTTCTCCCGGTGGAGAATTACAACAGTGTTTTGTCCGTTCCGAAGTCTGGTGGAGGGGAGGGTTCGGTTTTCGCCGCAGGGCGTTGTAACTTAGATAAAATTTTTAGTTGTGGTAACTAAAAATAAGTGTGTCGTTTCGACACACTACCAGTTTTAGTGGAAGCTTCGTTTCCACCTCCACAAATGTTGGTGCAAGTCACCGTGCCTTGTGTAACTTCATATTATCCACTACAAATTTGGTGGAGGCTAACCGGTTTTTGTTATCTGACATTCGAATAATTATGGTTAGGATTATGTTAGGAATAAGTTTAGTTTGATAGTACGAACTTATGTTTAAGATAAGTTTAACAATACTTGTAAATATTACTAATTCTGTGAATTAACAATTCAATAGTATTTTGGGATTTTAATTTCTATCTTAATTATTGTGCTAATGTTGGCAATAATGTTCTTGCTTTAGGATGGAATAAGATTAGTAATATTTACAGGAATTATGGTTTAAGAATCACAGCCCGAAGATTTTAAATTGACTTGTAATATTAACGCTTTAAATACACTAATGATATCTTTGAGAATTGTAAAGTTTTTCAGGTATTCTACAACAACATTACGGTCGTTTTCATTGGTTTACATACTATATGTGACAAGCTAATCTTGGAACAACCTGCTATTTATATTTTTCTTTGCCCAACATATTTTTCATCTGTCGTGTTGGCCATTCTACAACCTATTTACAATTCGTTCAGTTCCGTCGTAATAATTCCCACAAAATGGACGTTTGCTTGTTTTTCTTAAATTATTTCACGATGTTGCCTTGCCACATAGTTCCGGTTTTACTTCTAATTTTTGTCGACACAGCTTAGTAAAGGCTTTTCGTTTCACATCTGTCCAGTGTTGAATTAGTTTCTAATCTATATTTTGTGCTATAAGTGTGTTTAATTCGTTCTTTGTTAACATTTGTGCATAGTCAATTTCCTTCTTAAAGTTTCTGCCCTTGCCGTTGTAACATCAATCCAGCCTGCATTGGACATCAAGAATTGACGTATGAGCCTGTGGCTCCCCGACGATTTCTACATAAAGTTGAAGGAAGACTGTTGGTTGTAATTATATTGATTTGCGGTGATGTATTAACTTTGAAATATTTGTACTATATTCGCTAACTTTTAGGTTATTTATGGCTAGTTTTATTACCTAAAGAGTCAGTCGAAATGTAAATACTATACATATTGTTTTTGGAACTAACTGTGTGGTTTTGTTTTTGTTTTGATGGCATAAAATGGCGGCCAGACTTTTAATTACTGTTATTTAAACTGTTTAGTTTGGTCAAATTGAATACATTGTCTGCAACTATTGGATTGTAATTCAATACAAAAGCTGAATGCTTTTCTGTCTATTAAAGGAATTTTGACATTTCTAACGGAGTTCTTTAACGAAATTAGGTAATAAGGAAACTCATGTGGTTAGATGTAATCAATGTATGTTTTGTGACACTAATTTTTGTGTGCGTTTCGACCTCAAAGATTACACCTGACATAAAGCTGTAATATGAATTTTCTGTGAAGTGTAACAATATTGTGAGTTCCATTATCCAGCCGACTCATACTATTTAGGTCGTATTATTGTTTTTGTGTTATAATTTCTAACCTAAAAAAAAAAAAAAGTGTACATTCTGTGATCTGAAGTTGTGAAGCCATTTTGTACACCCTGGATGTCAGTTAAGTTACACAACTTAACAATTCAGTTTCAAACCTGTAAATTACATCTACAATTTAAGAAAGGTTATTTTAGGTTAGATTTTTGGGTGAAAACAATTTATTTTCTCCCTTTCCAGAAAAACATATGACATATTTCATGACAAGCTAATCTATACTTCCACCTGACCTACAAATTTAGTTCACTAGAACAATTGTAAGTGATTTTCTAACATGATTGGAAATTTATCTTTCAGAACCAGCATTGGAGCGACACACCTTGACATTTCCAGTAAGCGATTTCATCTGAACCACTCACCTCATTCATCTGACATACAATACCGGCTGGGACATCTTTTCCACCTTTCATTCAGCAGCAGTCATCTGCCAGCCACATTTTCCATCGATCATATCATTTGGTTATAGCAAGTATATCATTGGGCATCTGTCAGTATTAAACTTTCATTACATTTTATTCATTTTTGTGTTTACTGTTGAGGTTAAGTATACAGGTAAGGTTATCTCGTTTTGTGTGGTTATCCCTATGTCAGATTTGCGGGGTATTACAATCAAATCGCTTTCCTTGGATCAGGCTCGCCTGTTAGCAAGCCAACATAATATCTTCATTCCTTCTGGCGCCGACTTAGAATACATCCGAGGGGTTTTACGCCTGCGAAAGCATTTTTTCCAAAATCCGAGTTCAATTGCGGTATCCCGTGAACACGCTTTGGACTATTTGGTCAATCACGCATCCTTGTCGGATGAATTAAAACAACAGTATCCCGACCTTGCTGACTTAAAGACTGCACTGTCTATTAAGTTCCTTCAACCATCTACTTCTATTGGCACTCAAACGGATCCTGCTATTATCATGGACGCTTCGCCACAAATTTCTGGCCCTAAGGCAAAATTGCCATTTTTCACGCCATCAGTGTTCCAGGGGAAAGGCAACGATGACATTGCTACATTTTTTAAGGATTTTGAAAGAGCAGCTATTGTAAATTTTTGGGACGATAAGTTTAAACTCCAGTTTTTACCGCTTTACTTAAAGAATACAGCGTTGGATTTCTTTGACGATCTTAAGTTACGTTTTGATTCAACCCAGATGAATTATTCGTTCGTGAAACAGGAATTCTTAAAACACTTCCGTTTGGATTGCGACTCTGATCTCTTGGAGATGACTTTATTTAATAAAAGACAACTAATTTCTGAACATACATCTTCATTCATAGCTGATGTAATGCATTTATGCTCACGTATCGATCCGCAAATGCCAGAACAGAAAGTTTGTAAATACATCTTGAGGGGCCTCCTGCCCTCCATTTTAGATAAAATTTCTCTGTGCGACAACTCTACTTTAGATAAATTGTTAACCAACGTTAGGAAGTTCCAGGAATCGAAAAATCTATTAAATTTCCATGTTGCTACATCTGTTGATTCACCGGTCAATGCCATTTCACACCAGACTCAAACTGTGTCAAATCAAAATAATAATCCATCGCACAACAAGTTTCAAAATAACAACAGTCATATCAAATCAACTCAATCAGAGCGACCTACTTCTAGTAGCAATCAAAATCGACAACATGCAAATCAACAAAATCGGTCACAATTTAATTCGCAACCTCGACCTAGATTCAACTGCCCACAATTCCAAAACGGTTTTAATTCCAATCCAACTAGGCCCACTCAACAAAATTTCCCACAGATGCCAGGACCATCCCACTTCAATCAAGCTATCCCGTTTCAACAACCCCAAATGTTTTCTCCTAGGCCTTTGATGCCCCACAACTTTCCGAATGCTTCGTCTACACAATTCGGCCACCCTCTTCAACCTCAAGCGGCCATGCCCGCCCAACATAGATATTTCTGTCAAATTTGCAACAGACCAGGACACTCCATTAGTCGTTGTCGATATAACACACACCCATCAAAAAACGTGTAAGCCTTCGAGGTCGGTGTTTGACCTCATTTACTTCAACCGTATTAGCAGTTAAAAATACCTCTTCCAACGCCTCTTTAACTTCAAATAAAAACAGCAATTCAAGTACAATTTCAAATGTTTCGGCGCGTTCCTCAAAAATGAAACTCATTAATCCTAATTATTCTAACAACCTAACCTCTTCTCATTATGACAGTAAAATTTCGCCATCCTTGGAGGTTGACCTCTGTGATTCATTTAGTTTTCAAGTTCCTAATGCTCAGTTTAACATTTCAACTTCAGTTTATGCGATTCAGCCTTCAGATTTATCACTTCCTTCGAATTTATGCGTTTCAGAAAATGCCGAATTGTCTTGTGAACAAGTCCACATTATTTTACAAACAATTAATAATCATTTCTTTCACGTTGTAGATTTTTCATACTCCGTTGCACACCCTATTCAATTAGTTTCAAACCAAGAATCCATCTCGTTACCAAATAACTTTGTTTCTGATTTCAAAAATTCTGACTTCATGTTTGTACCAGTTTTCCAAGCTTCGCATAGTGAATCTAACCATACCTATATTTGGTCTTTGTTAATTTTTGATGTCAAAGCTAGGCAAGTCTTCATAACAGATCCATCCTTAGGGAAAAATCTCTCTCTTACCAAACGCCTATGTGCTTCAATTATTTCTGAGTGCAATGTTAAATGTATTTCAACTTATTTCTTTAATTCTCGTAGAACTTCTGCCACCTATGATTCAACATACATTGTTATTGGTTCCTTTATTCGCACTTTCTGTTATATTTTCAAATACCGCACCTTAATAGGCATAAACTTTGAACCATTTAAGTATTCTTTTGTTTCCAAACAACAAATTTCGGAAATTCTTACATGTTTTGTTCATAACCTTCCAATTAATGTGATAGCATCCCACATTTGCGGTCTTAATCATTTATTATCGTTGATCAAATTTAAATCAGACCATTTTTCTTCCAAATCTGTTCTTCCTACGAAGGATTTAAGCTCTTCAATCCAGGTTTCCTCACAACCCCTGCTCTGTACTGATATTTCCACACAACAACCTACTATGGCTTTAACGGTTATCGGCTCTCTCCAATCTGACTCTCTACCGATAGTTCTAGATACTGGCTCCAATTTATCCCTTTGCAATGCGGCTTTAGTTCCTCCTTCTGAAATCACTCCTTCTTCGAATATTGTTTTGACCTCTGCGAACGGTTCAACATTAGAAGTTTTAGGTTCAACGAATTTGTGCTTTTCCATTTCCAAAATACCATTCTGTCATACTGTGTATGTTGTGAAGGACCTAACTTGTCAAATTCTTTTAGGCAACGAATTTCTTGTAAAATTTGGCATTATTTTGGACTTCAATAAAAATCAAATTTCGTTTTTCAAGAATGGCAAATGCTTTAAAATCAATTTCAATAAAAAATGGCTTCATAATTTGCAATCTTCTCACAATTATTCGTCAACTACTGATCTAAAAGTTACACCCACTAACAACGTTAATTTTCTCAAACCACATTCAGTACATAGCATTACTAGCTCAAGCATCCCTTCGCTTTCCGATGGTGTTTCCAATGCATTACAAATTTTCCCGGATAGTGACTCGAATTATCTTCTTTATAATATTTCTGATGAACTCCAATTCTTCGCTTCAGATGATTATTCCAATATAACTCCCCTCTTCGATAAAGCTCAGACACCAATCGTTAATATTCCAGAATATTTTTCCAAGCCCACACCTGTTCTTACTTCTCATACAATTTTATTACCATCAAATTCCTCGCTTCAGATAGACACTTCCGTTGACAAATTTTTATCTTCTGTGTTCAAGTTTGATTTCCAACAAAATTCTAATATCGCTGATGTTTCTCTTGTCAACATTACCCTAGTTCCCTCCGACGCTTCTCATTTGAAGTTCTCAATAAATAATGCTTCTCCGTCGCCCATTTATTTTCCAACTGGATTAATGCTCGGTACACTTATGATATCTTCCCCACAAACTCCTGTATTTCAAGTCAATGTTTCCTCTCCAGTCACAAACCAACATGAACCCATTATTATTCATGATAAATTAATAGACATTAATCCGGAATTGTCTCAGTCACAATACAAAGCTGTAACTTCTCTAATTTCCGATTTCCAAGATATATTTTCAAAAGATGAATTCGACTTACCAGAAGCCAACCTGCCTCCTGTCCACATAAAACTAGTAGATCAAGATGCAGTTTTTAACAGCCCGTATAAATTCTCTGCCTATGAATTGTCTGAACTTAGTAAAATCATTGACAAGCTTAAATCTTCTGATGTTATTATGGATGTGAAATCGCCTTACGCGAGTCCTGCGTTCTTAGTTCACAAACCTGATGGTTCTTCGAGACTGGTGGTTGATTACAGAAAAATTAATAAGAAAATCATACACAATAAATTTCCTTTGCCAAATCCCTCCACAATATTGGAGTCTTTCGGTGGTTCACAATTTTTCGCTACTATGGATATTTCACAAGCATTTTTCACACAACGTATTGCGGCAGAATGCATTCCAATCACGGCATTCATTACTCCAACTGGCTTATATGGTTTCAAACGTCTACCAATGGGATTATCTGTTAGCCCAGCTGCTTTCAACCGAAATATGACATTTTTACTATCCGATCTACTGTATAAAAATCTTAACTTTTACATCGACGACTTATATGTACATGCGGCCTCATTCGAAAAATGTTTAGAGGTACTTAAGGAGGTTTTCATTAGACTGCGCTCAGCGTCCCTGAAGTTAAAACCAGAGAAATGCAAGTTTTTCTATAATTCAGTGAAAGTTCTGGGTCATAAGATCTCCAATGAGGGAATTTCTCCACTTCCTCAAAACGTCGAAGCAATCACAAAATTCCCGACTCCTACTAAAGTCAAGGAGGTTCGTAGCTTTCTTGGTATGGTAGGCTTTTACAGAAAATTTATTCGTAATTTTACCCACATAGCCTACCCGTTAACTCAGCTTACTAGAGCTGATCAGAAATTTATTTGGACTACAGATCACGAAAAAGCTTTTGAAACACTTAAGAACTTAATTGTTAATCCACCTATCTTGGAATACTTCGACAACTCTAGACCAACGTTCTTGTTTTGCGACGCTTCACGCATTGGTATAGCAGGTTGTTTATGCCAAAGGAATAATAACAACGAGATGAAACCTATAGCCTTCGTTTCTCGACGCTTAACATCTAATGAGTCTAACTGGTCGGTCTCCCAAATTGAATTTTTAGCCATCGTATATTCCGTTAAACATTTTAGGCATTTCTTGTACGGTAGGCCTTTTACTATAATCACAGATCATTCCGCTCTTCAATATGTTAAAAATCTTAAAGACCCTGGATCTCGTTTAAGCAAATTACTACTTCAATTATCCGAATACACTTATACTATTAAACATATTCCCGGAAAATTCCTCAATGTACCAGACGCGCTTTCCAGATCTCCTCTAGATATTCCAGTAGAACATAACATAGATTTGATTAATGCCACTTCCACCTCTGCTTCAGTTTCACTTGATAATTTCAGTTCAGTTTCCCCATCTACGGCAGACACCCCTTCCACGTCCTTCCATGTACTTCAAACAAATTCAGACTCTGTTCCAATCCCAATTAATTCTAAATTAGATATTAACCTACTTCAGAAACAGGACGATTTGATCAGTAAAATTTATTTTGCTCTCATTTCTTCTCCAAACGCTTCTCAAAACTTCAAACGCATGTCCCGACGTTATACTCTTCAAAATGATCTTGTGTACTTCAAATTATTTCATGATAATTCCACTACTTTGCGCCTCGTCCTTCCTTCTGTTTTAGTTCCCGAAGTCATCAAAATGTACCATGATTCGCCCATGTCAGGTGCTCATTTAGGAATTCAAAAAACCATTTCAAAAATTTCTACGAAATACTTCTGGCCTAATATGTCTAAAGACATAACAGCCTACGTCAAATCGTGTCCCGAATGTCAAATTATTAAGGTTCCCCGTTCAAAGAAATTTGGTCTTCTTCATCCAATAAAAATTACCTCAACTCCCTTCACAAAAATAGTTCTCGATTTTTTAGGCCCTCTTCCAAAAACTACTGGAAATTTTCAACACATTCTCATAGCTCTGGACGCTACTACTCGATTCGCAATGGCAACCCCAACGGTTCATAATAATGCAAATGCTGTAGCAAATTTTCTATACAAACTCTTCCTTCAATACGGATGCGCTAAAATTATTCAAACAGACCAAGGTTCTCATTTCATTAATTCAACGATAAATCACCTGTGCTTACAACTAGGAGTTGAACACCACACCAGCACACCATATCGTCCGCAAACTACAGGCATTACAGAACGTTTTAACTCTACAATACTACAAATGCTAAAATTTTATGTCAACGAAAATCAGAGTAACTGGCATAAATTTGTACAACCTGTTATCTTCTCGTACAACATTTCAGTTCAAAAGTCTTTGGGGTATTCACCGTTCTATTTATTACATGGCTACCATCCGCTATCACCATTTGATCTACCATTACTGGAAACAGAAAATGATGTCGAACTACTAGACCAGTTAAAAATCCTTCAACAGGTTCGTGAAAAATTACCAGCAATTCTTTCCAAGGCTCAAGACACACAAAAGAAGTATTACGACAGAACACATCAAGATGTGAAATTTTCTGTTAATGACGAGGTATTGGTTTTCTTTCCACAAACAGCTCCAGGAAAATCGCCAAAGTTAGCATCTAATTTCCGTGGTCCATACAGGATTTCAAGAGTCATAAGTCCATTAAATTATGAGGTTATTTTAGAACGTTTCGGCAAATTAACACCGCAGGTTGTCCATGTGAGCCGATTGAAGAAATTTATTCATAGAACTCAATCGCAGAATTGTAATGATCACTAACAATTACAGTTGTATGTTCATCTCACATTCATGACATACTCTCATTATCACCTTTGTGCTTTGATTTAATATACTCACCAACTTTTTCCACAGGACTCACTAGTTGTTTTATTGATGAGCTTCTGTAAAATTCAATTAACAGAAGATTGAATTCACCACGCTGAATTCTAACAAGGGTTGTGCATTTCTAGTATAGTAATTTTTGAACAATGTATAATATATATGTAGATTTAAGGGCATAAATGGTCTCGAATTCGTTCAACTTTTCACAAACTGTTACTGAACTTCCAATCTTGGCGCTAATGTGTAGATCTGTAGATTAGTGCTGCTGTGTTATCAAATACCAGGTGTCTTACTGCGGGTCGACTTACTGGCCGTTTGCTTCGTGTTTGCCATCCTTGCTTGCTGTTCCTTCGAGTTCTTGTTTCGGGTTTTCGAATCCTTGCTGCCCGCTTTTGGTAGGTTGCTTTTAGGTCCTCTCCGTTCGGTTTTCGGGTTATAGGTCCACTCCGTTAGGGGGGGGTTCGGATCCTTGCTGCCCGCTTTTGGTAGGTTGCTTTTAGGTCCTCTCCGTTCGGTTTTCGGGTTTTCGGATCCTTGCTGCTAGCTTTTGGTGGTAGGTCCGCTCCGTTCTTGTTTCGGGTTTTCGGATCCTTGCTGCTCGCTTTTGGTAGGTTGATGGTAGGTCCGCTCCGTTCTGATTTCGGATTGCTTGTGCTTCAAATCTGGTCCCTAGGTAGTCCCTGGTACTCCAAGCTTGGTTTTTGATTTCCGCTGCAAATTTGGTTAGGGCCATCTGTTGGATATCCATTTCCCAACTGGAATCTCTCCGGACGATCTCTCCTCAGGTATGAGTTGTCAAATGGAATTTCTTGCAGATTATCATGGCCATTGTAGTGTGTGTTAACGATCGAATTTGGGCATACCACACTACCTGTTCCCGGTCGTTTGATTAATTTTAGAAGTTTGTTGTCCGGTGTATGACTAGTCATCTTCTTCCTTAATTCACTAAAACTCACAATTTTATTTAATAAATATAAAAAAAAATATAAAATAACTTAAAATTGATTACACTACAAAGTTACATAATAAAATAATTTTACATAAATATACTATACTATAATATAATATACATAAATATACATATAAATTTTACTTAAAATTTGATAACACTACAAATTTGATAACGCTACAAATGTCAATTATTTTTTTTAAATCCATTCCCATTTCAAGTCAGAAATCTTGTTAACGCAATTTTTGCAATTTTTTTGAAATTTTGCACTCCGTTAGTTGTTTGTGTCTGATTTCTGCTTCCAAAAGTTTCTTTTTACCTACTTTTGTCGTCAGAACAATTTTGTGACAAGCGGCGAATTCGAGATTTATTTATTGAACTAATTATATTTGGGTTGTGATTTAATTTATTAGATTCTAGGGTAATTACTCATAAGCTTAGTTTTAAGATTGATTTTAAGTTCTCTTTTTCCTCATGCGTAGGCCCGCTTCACTATCTGATAAGTTTTACCTCGATCTGATCATCTTCATTTTTTATTTTTAAGTTGATGTCAAATTACACTTCGATAATTATCCTCCCCCACATCTCAAGTTTAATTTCCTACAGTTATCATTAATCAATCTCGTTTTTATTTTTCTTATCCATTAGTATAAATTTCTCCCCAACGTCATTTACCTTTCCACCTTTTCAACTCCTCAATTCATCAAGTTGTCCTCGTACTTTCACATTTTTCCTTCTGTTTTGGCCTTTCTTGAAGGATACAGTTGGTAGTTCTAGCCTTTGTTTCAGTTCAGCCTTCAAGAACTTGCAGTACAACTTCGTTTCAGTGTTTTCACGTTGTTTAAATTGTTTCATTACACCTTCTATTTCAACTCATTCATTTAACTTCTTCCGTGATGTGTTTTCATACTTTTCAAGGCTCCTGTGACGCCTAAAATTTTTTTATTCATATCAAAGGGTAGCTTCCTTCGATCCCTTCCTTTTCCCCCTTTTTCTTTCCAATGTCTTCCATTTGCCCTACCTTGATTGAGTACAAGGCCTTATTCTTTGCCTACCTTCTCGGGTTGGGTTCCGAGAAGTGAGGTGTTCAACCCACTGGATGGGGCTTTGTATGCAGTCAAGATTGTATGTGCTGTGTGAATGAA
Organism: Catonia carolina; assembly: GCA_035578175.1. Taxonomy (NCBI): domain Eukaryota; kingdom Metazoa; phylum Arthropoda; class Insecta; order Hemiptera; family Achilidae; genus Catonia; species Catonia carolina. Next base: position 64,701,026 of record JAQMRL010000004.1, on the reverse strand, counting down.
AGTGAATGCTGATTGAGTGATTGTACGTATGCGTGTACGTTTGTGGAAGTATGTATCAGGGGGCGAATTGCTGCGCATTTTTCCTGCTATCATTTTTTTTTCTCCAATCCAAATTCCCGACGTGTGTCCAAAATTTTCTTGCTTTTTGGTTATTCCTTTCTCCTGTCCTATGCCCATTTAATTTCAGTCCGGAGTTAACCTTCAAAAGATTTCTGAGACACTATATATATATTTTTTTTCTCTTTTTCTCCAAAATTTCAGTCAATCTCAAATTTTTCTTTTTCATTCGAGTTCTATGCAAATTTTAGGTTCTCTATTTTATTTCAGTTCAGTTTCCAACAATTACGAGGTATTACTTGTTGAATTTTTCCTTCATCCTTCCATTATTAGGTTGTTTTACTTCCAATCCGTCCTTCCTTATGTTAAGTAGAGTTTATTTATTATTTTACAATAGATAGCAATTCTAGTCCTGCTCCGTGTCAATTTACCATTAGTTTATGCCATACTGTTTAAGTTTAAGATTTTTATTCCGTTATTTATTATTCCAAGGTTTGTTTAATTTACTGTTGCAGCGTTTATGCCCTCTCTAAGTATAACGCTTGATTTTCAACTGATTCCTACATTAAGTTTAAGTGCTATTGTTGTGTAATACCGAGATTTTAGTTTTAAGCTATATACTATGATTTAGTTATTGAGTTTATCCGTCCAGATTTAATTACTCTTTCACCTTAAGTGCTGAGAGGTCTAACTCTTGTGTCTCCACAAGACAGAACTCAGCGCCTTCTGCCAAACAAGTTTTGGTTGTTTGACAGTAACGTCCATGCCCTTTCCAAGCATGATGTTTTATTACGTGCAATATTCTAATACTCTGAACTGCTCTAATAACTTAAGATAGTACTAATATTTGGTATAATTTTTCATTTAGGTTAAGACCCCCTTAAACAATCATTCCCTCTTAGATTAAGGATCCCTTTAATTATCTCCCCATTACATATAGGTAACTTCAGTCATTTAGTTCTTAGTGTGGTATAGTTTGTACCCATTCATGTGCAATAACTTACTCATTATAATTTAAAATATTACACTTCTCAATGTAATTTTTGCAAGCAATCTTTCCTTGCTTAAATTTACATCCTTTGTAATTTCAGCATTACAAGGACATATCTCCTAAATACATTTCACTGCGAGTTCATACAAACAATTATTGCATAACTTATTTTATCTTTGTTTGCTTAAAAGTTTTTAAAACTGTCAACAGATCGAAGAAAAACGAGAGTAATCCAGAGACGGCATACTTTGATGAACGTTCCTCTCCAATCGCTTGACCAGGCCTACGCATTCTAGACATTATCACAGAGTGGATGCTGGATTTCCAACACCATCGTCGGTTTCCGGAGTCCATCTCGTACTCATCTACAGGTTTTCAAATTCCAACTAAATAATACAAGATTACAACATCAATTAAAACTCATTTCAGTTCCTACTAAAGACAATATCTACTCAAGATAATTATTTAACCTTGAAGATCTATTTAAACAAAAAACATAAAAAACATTTCAATTTCTAGTCAAAAAAAGTTGTGAATTTCTCTTACCGTGCAATAGTTTTTAACAGAACAAAAATAATATATATTTATTTTTAAGATTATTTTAGTTATAAGTAAATTACATTTAAGTTTAAGCATATTTAATACTTTTCACTCCACCAAACAATTTAATGAATTTATTCAGAATTTAGCTTCCACTTTCACTATAATAAATCTTTCATTTTTCATACTTATCTTTCCTGCAACAAAAATGCTCAAGTAATCTCGTTCATTCAAATAAGTTGTATTAAAATAATATTGTTTAAAAATATTCAACAGACACAATACAAACACATAAAGCATATTATTCTAATGTTCTTTTAAAAACAAAAGTTAACCTCATTCAAACTTAAACCTCTTAAAAAAAAAACTAAAATAAAATTTTCAGATCACTAATTGTACTCATTATTTCATTTTTGTAGCAAAACTAAGACTTTCAATGTTCTAAAATTGCATTACTAACAATTTAAAATTAGCAGTTTCATTTTCAACTCAAATTCATTACTTGTAAAATAGCATTTCCGTCCGACTTCGACTTCAAACCATACTATCTCCTTAACATGCTTCCCTTACTGCTTCAGTTCTTCCCCATCATCTTCTCATCTTATTTTATCCATACGGTTCACCCGACCCCCGTACATGTCTTCCATGGTATTTACTTAACACCACTGTCCGATACGATAATTTACGAGTCATCCATTCCTTTAATCTACTCCATTCCTGTGTCCAATCCACGTTCCTTTCCAAATCTCGACGTCACATTCCCATCCTGTCCTTTCCAACAATCCAACTCCTCATCCTGTCATTTCCAAACTCCTGAGTTATCGCTTCCAGACAATTTTACTAATTTCCTCTCCAAATTACTCAACCAAACGAATACAACCGAATCAACGGAAGATCAAACATGCCGCCCTACAAATCACTGTCAAATTCCAACGATGCTACAAACCTTACACAATGCTACAACCAAAATTCTCTTCCACAACCATGCTCATCGATTTGAATCAACACGATCCAGGCGTACTTTAGAATTCATTGGAAATTTTCTGAATTGGTGTTGTTCAATCGCCACAGTACACGAGTTACACGCAGTAGAAACTAATGAACAATTTCTCACGCAACACCTAAATGGTCTAAAAGGAATACTTCAGTCTGATCATCAACATCTTGCATCTACCAGTGAACACTTAAACACATCGTTTAACAAAATCAATGACTTGTTCAAGAAAACACATCAAGACTTTTCAGAAGTCATAAACCAAATTCAAACGGATGAAAACGAAGAAAACAAACATTTTATCTACATTTTGAAATACCTATATTTTGCCTACAGACACATATTCATCTCAACATATGAAATTCATTACAACAAAATCCAGCAACGCTGCTCGTCGCATCAAGTTCCAAGCGAGATTTTACCTCCAAAAATGTTAGCTTCAGATCTCCAAAAATTACAGGATAAACTTCAACATCACAACAAGACATTGGCTATTCCTATACATCTACTCAGAGAATATTTGAATCTAAAATTAACCACTTGCACCTTCTACTCGGCACAAATTATCATCAAAATTCAAGTTCCGTTAACATCAGTGACTACAGCATATCAACTATACCAGTACACACCAATTCCGCTACAATGGTACGACCAAACCTGTTATCTTTCACACGACTCATTCTACATCATCAATTCTACAACCAGATTACAAATTATTGATAAGGCGTCAACATCATGCCAAGCCAACGATAGATTATGCTTATTACCTCGCCATACCTATACGCCAACGATGCAAACATCCTGTATACAACATCTCATCAAAGGAACAGCAATTCCAGAACTTCAAAAATATTGCGCTTTCACCTGCAGACCGTCGATAACAACATCCATCTTCGAGAAATCACCGGTTGAGTACTTAATAACAAATGTCCTACCTTACACCAATATAAATTGCCCAACAAAAGTTATTCCGCTTAAACCTGTCAACATTGGCATAACACATCTCTCCTTACCATGTAATTGCACACTTCAACAAGACCAGAATATCCTTATTCATACAACGTTTCCCTGCGATTCAAGATCTCCTGCAGATTTTACACTAAAACACTTTGTCCCGCATTCCTGGACACACTTTGCTGCATTACCTTTTTCACATATACTAGACTACTACCCACCCATCACAAACAACTTATCTCATATCCTCAACAAAAACTGGAATATTTCCTTTCCTGTCATCAAACAAGTTGACCCTTGGCCTTCTAACTTGAACAAACCAATCCAGACACCTAATCCTTGGAGTGCTATTATTGATCAAACTTATATTGTTCACTCAACAATTTATTTATGGTTAACTATTTTAACTTGTTTAAATATTTATATAATTTGTACTTTGACTATACGTAAATCTCAAAATGTTCAAGGAATTTCTCCTACAGTTACTATTTCTACATTACGGTAGAAACTAATACAATTATTTTAAATTCTTTTTCATATCATTAGGAATAAAACACGAACATATGCATTATCATAAATTACTTATGTAAAGACTACTTGACCATCTCCTTGCAGTAAAGATATTTTTTTAGATTTTTGCTTTCCTTTAACGTTCACTTTTCTTTCTTATACATTCAGTTTTCTATCTTCGGCCATCTCCTCCTGCCCAGTGTTTCAAAAAAAAAAAAAAAAAAAAAAAAAAAAAATAAAATTTCATTTTATTTTTTTTTCCCCCAACGAAGCGGCGTGTAATATTTTACCAGAAAATCAAGTTTTTCTTTCTTTTTGGTAAAATATTAAAATCCATTTTATTTCTATGTGAATTTTAACTTTCAAAATAAAAATTATTCTTTTTATTCAGTCGAGATAATTCTTAACATTTTTATTCTTTATTATTTCATAAAACGTTTTTAGGCCTATTTCATTTCTTAATCGCAAATACAGTCACGGATGCTCGTGGAATTCGTTGACTCTGCATTGCATTTCCGTTAGTTTGTTCGTTCTCTGCTTCCCCCTTCGCCCCGCCATGCATTACGACATAGTTTTTCTATTTCTCTATGCGTTAGAAAAGAAGTTGCACGTGTTCCTCGCTCTCTCTCTCTCTCTCTCATTGCTACTGCCTTTTGGAGTGGGGGTTTCCGCTCAACCGTTGTGAACGCGCGATTTGTCTTTTGTCTTGCGCTGACGGCCTTAGAATTCACATCTTATTCCAGGTAATTCAAATTTTATCATGTTTTATAAAAAATTCCTAAATTTTAAGCCCCCTTAAAATTTTTATATAAAATAATACTGTTTGGTGGAAACTGAAAAATATGGGGTAGTTATTTTAACAAAATACTTATATTCTTTTCAATTTATTCATTTTGGTTTTTTTAAATTCATTCTTCCAATGAGGAATTTTGTACGCATGAGGTTCCACGTTGCATAAAATGTTTTCATCTCCTTAAGAGTTCCATTTGATAAAATCTTCATTTGTTCTTTTTCGTTAACCTTTTGTTAACACTTTCCGTTTGAATAAATATCCGTTTCCGTTTGAATAAATAAGTTTGAATAATAGTTGGAATAAAAAAAATTATTACGTTTCTTTACCAATTGGATGTGTAGTGTTTAATCATGTAATAATCGTGTAAACTCATGCGTACAGAATTTCTCCCCGGACAAAAAAAATTGTACTCACATTATCACATTCATATTTTTTTTAAATTCTGTTTAATCATCTACTAATAAATTTTAAATTGGAATTTAATCTGAGGCTTATTTAACTGGAATTTAAAAACGGTGCCAAGATCCGTGAAGTTTTTTTTATTTACTTCCATTCATTCACTAAGGTATATTAAATTTTTTTTGCTTCACGTATAAAAATATCTTTTTTTATATTTTTTTTTGCCTTTAATGAAGGAATTTCATTACTGCAATCCCTTCATCTCAGTTTTTTTTTTATTTTACCACTTTGAAAAACTCTAATGTTCTATTGGTATACTATAGAGCTTTTTCTTTTATATCCGTTTAAGCTTAGCTGGGCTAATAATTCGGCCAACTCATTCCCTGATAATTTTTGTTTGTACATCTGTTTGAAAACCCATGGCTAAGTGATTTTCTAGCGCAATTTCAGGTATTTAACATGGTTCATTTTCTTTCCAAATTTTTGTTTTAAATTCTATGTCCTTAAGACCTAGATGTGTGTTGGTTTTTCTGAAGAATTAATTAAATTTTATAAATTAATGCAATGAATTAAAGATTCAATTATTTTGTTTTTAAATTAAAGTTTTATCTAATAAAAAGTTTAGTAATTTATTAAATTCTTTCTTTACAAACGCGAGGCTATGAATTTTCAAACAGAGGTTTAAATAAAATTTCTTTTTAATTAGTTTTAAGATGGGTTTTGTTCATACATTTTTGTCTTTCTAAACTTCATTTTTTTTGATTCATTATAAGTGCAAATTGATTTTTTTTTATTTTTATCTCTCGTTCTCTGGAATGAGAATTTAACGTTTTTTTTTTTGTGTGTAAAAGAAAATTTCTATTTTTGTTTGTCTACAAAGATTTGGTTAACATCTTTGTTGCTATTATGTTTCATTATGTTTGAATTAAAGTAGTTTGTTTTAAATTCATCTCTGAGTGTCAGATTATAATTTATTTTTCTACCATTTGAACCGGCATAGATTTTTTCTACAATCTCACCCTCGCAGTACTGAGAGCGAGTTTTTACCATCGATAGAGCTACGTTATTCAAATCTGGGTTGCCAATAATCCCCTGAGTCCAATTTCAGCGTCTGGTTGGATTCTAAAATTGGCTGGTGGATTTTGCCCCCTATTGGTCATTTAAGTTTCAGCGTCTTCGTGGTGTGAGCCGTTTTCTTTTTCCTTTATCCGGTTTCGGGGTGGGCCACTTTTGAAGTTCTCCCGGTGGAGAATTACAACAGTGTTTTGTCCGTTCCGAAGTCTGGTGGAGGGGAGGGTTCGGTTTTCGCCGCAGGGCGTTGTAACTTAGATAAAATTTTTAGTTGTGGTAACTAAAAATAAGTGTGTCGTTTCGACACACTACCAGTTTTAGTGGAAGCTTCGTTTCCACCTCCACAAATGTTGGTGCAAGTCACCGTGCCTTGTGTAACTTCATATTATCCACTACAGTATACAGATAATTGCTTTTGATCACTGTATTGTAGTGTCTCAACTAGAAATTGTAATTATATAACTGAACTTTTCTTAATGTGATTTTATTTTCAACCTGAAAAATCTGGTGTGAAACACTCACACAACTTTCTCTTGCCAATGCAAATAATTAACAATAAACCTAACATTATTAATAAAATATTAGAAATAAACAAAAAACTAACCTCAAAAACATAACCTTATTTTAATCATGAGTGAATGATGCAAAATGAAAATCAACCTCAGTTTGGCTTAGAAATACGGAAAATCACTCTTTCTCTCTAAACTAGGCTCTGTAGAGAAAAAGGCTCTAAATAAAAGTTGTAGATCTTTTAATTTTCTATAAATTAAATTATATACACTTGTCGTAAAATGCATACTAAGGCCGAAATCTTTAAAAAATCAATTTTTCACACATTTTCGTGAGAGAAAAAAACAGAAAATCGCAAATTACCGCTAAACTAAGCGTTATACAAAAAATTGTTTGAAATAAAAGTTGTAGAATTTTTAATTCTCTACAACTTTTATTATATAAAGTTTTGCGCTAAAATGCATATTAAAGCTGTAATCTTAAAAAAACAACGTTTTTACGTGAAAACAGCCTCACCAAGAATTTCAGCAAACATGTCGCCTACCCTATCTTGTAGAGAATAAAAAATTGAGTAAACCAGGCGATTTTTAAAAAAATCGTAGGACCAGTTTTTGAGAAAATCGCAAAAAAGTGAAAAATTACACGAATAAACTACCACTTCCGGTTGACCGATTTTGATGAAAATGTTCGTGTCGAGTCCGGTAGTGGTACGTAACTTAAGTTTCAAGTTCGTACGATGTTCCGTTCTTGAGATATTCTGTTCACACACGCACACACTCACACGCGCGCGCGCACACACACACACACACACACACACACACACACACACACACACAGACCAATCGCTAAAAACATGTTTTTTGGGCTCAGGGGGTCTGAAAACGTATAGATCCGGTGAAAACTCGATTTCGAAAAATCGACATGAAAACAATACTTTCCTTCCTATATATTCATATAGGCAAGAGAAAGTAAAAATGTAAACTTATTCATTGCTCATGCAGTAAGGGAGCTTTTTCCCTTTGATAAGGGGAGATTGCACGATGGTTTTAACTCAAAATTTTGATTTTTGATTTTTATGTTTTTCAGTAGTTTAGGCCTAGATCTACCAGAAAAACATGAAATTGCAACAAAAAAAAATTAAGTTTTATTAGGTTTACACAGAAAAATTACCATGTTACAAACAACTAATATTTTATTCCTTATTCACATTATGGTAATGAAATGTGAATTAATGTTTTGTAAAATTTTGACATATTTACCCTTTTGTAAATTTTTTGTAATCGATAATCATATATTGACCATTAGATGTACCACTATTATATTTTGAGAATATCTCAGTCCATGATTGACCACATTTGGCTAAACGGTTAGCAACCAAAACTCTTACAAATTCAAAAACCTGTAATTAAATGAAAACAGAAAAGATGTAATTATTCGTATTTAAAAAAAGTCTTTGTATTTAAAAAAAAGGTCATGCGACTGATCGCCAATGTCATGCGACTGATCGCCAATGTTCTAGGAGGACACGGCACTTAAAGAAGAAGAAAAAAAGTCTTTATACAGAAAATAGACTAAATAACCAAGAAATTGTTGATTCTGATTCAAAAACTTTGATTCTAATTTTTTCTCTTTTGCCAACTTTCAGGTATGACGTAACATGGGAACAATCATTGTTTTGTATTTTAGTTTCGTTTCTCTCCAACATTCTTTTTCCTAGATTAAAAATGTTTTATTTTGTCTGTCTCATAGTTTTACTATAACTCAGAGTGCAGTCTTCTTTTCTTTACTAGGGCCTTCAAATTGACGTGGGAAAGGTTTTAATTCTGGCAAATAGGAGTGATGAAGTGCAAGTGTCCACCACCATCAGTTGTATCATATGAGAATTCATCAAGAGAATTCCCTTAGCCTCTCTCACATCAGCACTTAACCTGCTAAGCCAAGCACCCAGTGGAAGGTTGGGTGAAAATTCCAGAGGAACATTGGTTCGGTGAACACATTAGTGTTGTGAGCTGAATTAAATGGTTGGTTCGGTTGTGGGTGGGTTATGATACCCTGAGAAAGCAGTCATTTCGCATGACTTGCCTTGGCGTAGGTTTAATACTCCATCTGGTATAGTCAGGGTTATTAGAACAAGCATAGAGATGAGACAAAATTTTATGAATTTTGGAAGCTCGAGTATTTAGACCTAGTTCAGCCACAAAACTTTAAATTATGTGAAAAAATAATATGTTAATGAAAAAAATTAAGTTTTTAGGAGGTTTACCCAGAAAAATTATTGTGTCATTAAGAACGAATATTTTTCATAATTTTATACGGATCGTTTTAGAGCAAATGGAATTTTAGTACTTTAAAAATATCTGCATTAGTGTTTTTAATACTCTCAGCCATTGGTTCATCTTTCTAACCAACTGTTGATGGGATGTTCACTTGTTTCTGTTGTACATTTTGTTTTTGATTTGTGCCTTTTGTTTTTCACCTGTTCCCGCAAATTTAAATTTTTAACATTTAGGTAGATTTTCTCAAAAACCATTAAACCTACAAGGCTGAAAGTTTTACCAGTTATTTATCATGCATATGCACATATTCTGGCATTTTTATGACTTCCTCAAATTCTGCAAAAATGGTTAATATGTAAAATACCGTAGAAAAAATTTTTATGTTATTCATTATTCTGTTTTTAACTTTATGGTTCAACAGATAAAATTGAAAAAATGTCAATAGCTAGAGAAACCCGACAACTATAAGTAAGTAAAGTTTCATTTCCCTATCATTTATCAATACTGTGAAAAATGCACCTAAAAATAGCAAATTTAACATTGGCAGGGTACAAAGTACAGTCTTCCCTTAAGCTAACTTAAAAGTCTTATAACATTTTGTAATCAATCAGTCTAGGTAATTTAATTACACAAAATTAGTAGTCTTAAGTGCTATTATTAATTTATTTGTTAATAAATAGTTATAATTATTTAAGTTACTAGTCACCATGATAGCAGCAGAACCATTATTAATGTATTGTTTTTTATTTAAATAAAATAACTTATTATATTTAGGTTTTACTGCTTCTTATACTTTGTTTTTTTACAAGTACTTTCGGGGTCTTCAGGTAATACTGTAACATATAGCTTCTAGAAACTGTTTATGAAGATTGCATCTTCCTTTGTCAAAAGTTTTTTTTACTTTATTTTATTGAAATTTCACAACTGTACAATGTGACAACTAGTGAAAATGATGATCGATAACTATGTTTTAAGTAGGTACTTCAAGGAAAACCACCCAGCAGCAGGATTCCAAAGTTATAAGGATGTTTATTATTATTTTATTATTTATTCCGATTTATCCTGTACCAGTTCTGTGGCTGTTAGTGAGTTTGCCAGTAATACAACGTTCCTCCGGCCAGGTTACGGGCCCGGCACAGAGTAAACTCAGTGATGGGGCTGCCATCTGACTCTCTCTGAGCTGACATGGCATTTTGCTTCAAGTTGCCACTCTAGGTTCATTCGCCCTCTCCGCAGTTCAGAATAACAACTTCCTCTTCTGCCATTGAGACTGTTGACCATTTCCTTTTGCCTCAGTTGATCCACGAGTGCTTATTTTGCAAACACGTTCGCATTATTCGCACCTATCCTGCATATCTACAGAAAACGTTCTCTATCAGCCATTGGGATGCGCCGTGTCAGGGTTGAGGCCCCTTATGCCAGTGTATCACAAAAGGTTAAGTCAGCCCTTATTTGATTCAGAATCAGACCTTCATGTGAGCTGACCAGAAACGGGTTTATAATTATTTATTAAAATTTTGGAAACTGCGTATGTACGTAGTCAGTATAGTTCGCCTAATAATGTTTCTGCTGCCTTGTCTGCGTAAACGCCTTGGGGGGATTACCTGGGAGATGTCCATTGTTTAGATCATGTATAAGGGGATTCCAGTGGTTGAACAGTTTTTCCTTAAATCTGAGATAAAGTCTACAAAAAGAATCGTTAACGTACGGTATATGTAAGTCCGTGTTAAGAGTTACGTTCGATATGTAGAAAGGAGCGTTTGTTATAAGTTGGAGAGTCTTGGACTGAAATTGTTGGATTCGAGCTATGACAGATGGTTTTGCCGAGGCATAAATCTAGCTCCCATTTTATGTCCACATGGGTTTGAGGAGAGTTTTATACAGAAGAACTTAGTCAAAGGTTTGTATCAAAGTGATTATAAAATGGAAAAATCAGAAATTGGAACTAAATTTTTATTATATATAATTTATGATAAATTTTAATGAGTTATCATTGTCAAATTTTATCTGTTTTATTTCTAAGTTATTATTATTAATATTTTTTAATATATGTATTTTTTCTAATGTTTGAATGTTATACCTTACTGTAATTTATTTCAAGAACAGTAATATCTTCTAATTTAGAAAATTTGTGGTTATTTATTTGAACATGTTCTGAATAATTAGAATTTTGTTTTACATATTTATAAGCTTGCAGATGTTTTTGATATGATATAGTTTTTTAAAAGATCTAAAGGTCATGCCAATATAAAATTCATTACAATTACTTGAACTACATTTGATCTTACAAACGACTGCTTTTTCATAAGTATTGGATTTACTGTTAGCAATATTTAATTTTGTTTTGTTTATTACCCTATTAAGTTTTTTTATTATTAGTTCTATTAGCTATAGTATAATCTTTGAGCCCATTTTTAATAAAAATTGTTATTATTTTATGCAAATGTTAAATATTTATTGTCTTTGATAGGCTGTAATGTGGGGTGATTGCTATGTTTTATTCTATTCAAAGGAAATTCCATTGATTAGTTTATTTATGGTTTCTATTTTGTATTCATTGTATTTATTTACGATTTTCTGTTAAGAGTTCTCTTAAAGAATTAAATGTTACAATATCTATGTTAAATATGGATACTTACAGTTCCTTGAGGTTTGACAGACTTCCATAAATCTCTGTTATTGTTATCAAAAGATGTCTTCATTATAACTAACCCGTTGGATATTGCATAGAATGAATCAGTTGAATGTATTAGCGGTGCATGACCAGAGAATGTCATATTAATACCAGGAACAAATGTTTTGGATCCAAGTCGTGTTTCATAATTAAAGCCGTATTTTTTTGCAACACGTATCATTGTTCCATACCTAGAAGATGTAATTGTAAATTTTGAAATTTGGAAAGATTTAAAAACAATTTTTATTTTTTTCTAATTTATCTACGATAACAGCAGTAACTGGGCCATTGTTTTTATCTCCTGTTTCAGAGAAAGAAGTTATAAAAATAACTGTTTTTTTTTTTTGGTCATCAGCTGAAAGGCTGGTTTAAACCTCTAGAGGCTTTATTAAGTAAAACGAGGAGTGAAATGATTTACCGTGCCACCATGCCTTTCTCTGTGAGTGGAAAAGTATGCTTGTCAGCATACCAGACCCTCTGAGAAGCATCTACTTTTCCACCCTTCAAATGACAACTTCATTCACCACAGGGTCTGGCTGTATAATGTTGTAGTTGTTTAGGTTATCAGTCGAAAGGCTGTTTTGAACCTCTAGAGGCTTTACAAAGTAAAACGAGGGGTAAGGTGGTTTCCCATTACCTTCCTCACTGAGTGTTGACAGAGATAAGAAAGTTTTATCTGTTTTTCTCAATTTAAAAATGCGTTTGATACTGTGCCACACAAAATGTTGCTTAAGATTGCACGATTACAGCGTAAGAAAACTAGCTTTTATATTCTATAAAGCTATTAAAATCGCACTCAACAAGTGGCTCAGAATTGTGAAGAAATCGCTTGATTCATTTTTTATAACTGTCAGAAAATTTGTCATCTTCCCTTTTTAGTCAGATCAGACAACCCAGATTTTATAAGTTCACACTCATGTTGGTTAACCCGGAAGCTCAGATAAGAGGGTTTTTACAGAAACCTTTAAGTACCGTTGTGCAATCTTTATTACACAATCACCTTCATTGTACCTGTTAGGAAGGGTAGCTTAAAAAAAGTTTTAATTGTGAAGAAAAATAACTAAAATGCTTTTTTATTTTACAGTTTTATTCTTTAGACATATTTTGTGAATACAGGTTTTAAAAGACTTAAATTATAGATTTTAATTTTATGTAATATTGAAAACTTGTCCTCCCTGGATACATTGAAAAGTATGTATAAAAGATACATTGAAAAAATGTGTAGTCGGCTTTAAAACCATGTAACTTCAAAATACAAAGTAACTTAATTAATTAACTGTATGTGATAGACATAATTGTGTTTAATTAAAAATGTACCCTCAAAAAATTCCTTGTATGGAAACTGCATGGCCAAAACTTATGATTAATTTTCACAACAATTTACACAAGAGTTCTGAACACTGAAGAGATATTGCTCAGGAAATTAGTGCTACTGTAATATGATATCATCTCTGGGTTTCCATTTCATTGATCCATTGATATATTGTGATGCTTTGAAGACACCAAAAGAGAATTTTATTTTTTAGAGCGGTTGATAATAATGATGCATCTTTTAAAAATATCCATACAGCGATGTCTCCAGAGTTTTGTACTTTCTTGTTTATTTCAGATTATCCAGACATCCATTTCTAACAGATACAGTAGTATAATTTATACAAAACCCAAACTATAATACTCAACAAAACGGAGTATAAAAGTAAATAATATTTGTAAAAAATTTTATAAATTGCAACGTCATTGTGCCTAAAAATTATAACCACATGATAACGTTTTACAACGAAAATGCAGTAACTCTTGTTTATGACTTTCTTGTCCATTCCATACTTTACAAACTTAAAGTAAAACCATGATAAAAAGCTGAGTTTTAATAACATAAAATAATCTTCTTCCAAACAAGGATTAGGCCGCAGCCTGTTTTAAACACATGCACTATACCATCTTTATCTTTTCCTAGGTCTACCAACATCCCTTTTCCCTTCTGGAGCATACTAGTGAGCCTGATTAGGTATCCTGCGATCTTACATCCTTTCCACATGCTGTCTCCAACTTTGGCGATAATCCTTTGTCTTTTCGTTCAAGTTATAAACACCCAATTCTAACCTTATTTCCTCATTCCTTATTATGGCAAAACGTGTACACCCTATAGTCCTTTGCAGAAATCTTGTGTTTGCCATCTGGATTCTCCCCTCTTGGGTTTTTGTAATTGCCCATGCTTCACTTCCATATAGAATAACTGAAGCTGCCATAACTTTATAGAACTTAAGTTTTCAAACCCTTCTTGCTCTATTTCCCAAAGTCTGCTAATAGTCCCGCACATCCTCTGGAATTAAAGAAACATAAAGTAAGGAGAGCTAAATTGCTTACCTTGCTGAAGTGGTATGACCAGCTATTAGTCCTTTATTTTCTGGTAAAAGTTTAATGAGTGCTGAACTATGTGTCTCAAAAAAGTTACTTTGGTGGCTTTCTTCTGGTATGAATTTCTTTTCTAAGTCATGTGAATCTCCAGCTATATTCATGAACCTTTCAAAAAAAAGGTACATTAAAAAAAATTAAGATCAATTTTTTTTATTACTCCTAATTTGTGTACGTTGCAATCTGTTCAATTCAGAACAATAAGCAACCCCATGACCCAATGAGATGAGGATGATGTGTATGACGTGTAAATGAGGTGTAGTCTTGTACAGACCCAGGCCAACCATTCCTGAGAGAGTATGGTTAATTGAACCTCAACCATCAAAGTACACCGGTAACCACTGCATAGTATTCAAATCCATATAAAAGTAACTACCTTTACAAGGATTTGAACCAGGAATCTTTGTCTCCGAAAGTCAGCAGCAATGACTCGCGGCAATGACTTTACCTCTAGACCAACCCGGTGAGTGATCAATGAACCAGAGAATAATATAAATATACTGAAATTTTTTAATCTCTTAGAAAAATTTAATTACTTTTCATTTTTTTCCCTTTTCAGCCCAAGTGGCTTCTATCCTGGAGGTCTTGGCTTGGTTCTTATTCAGACTTTGCACATTTTCATTCATCATCATCATGAGGTTATCTGCCATTCTGTATGTCCCTTGCACCACATTTTTCCCCAACTTGTTCGGTTTTTCACTAACATCTTAAATTCTTGATACCTGATGCCCTCTTTTAAATCAACTCTATAAATAATTATTCTTTGACATCCTCGTTTTCTTTCACCTTCTACTGGTTCTTCTAGTTAAAAAAAGGTTGCTTTAAAAAGAAAAGTAACATTGGGCAGATAAGTGACTTCATAAGGCGACCTGTGACAGCTGTCTATGAACTTATATCTGTTATGTATAACTAATAAAATTCAAGTCGACATTAGCTGAAAATACTGGTAAAATTCATTGAATAAATAGTTGCCAAGCCACCTCTGTACCATAGTGGTAGTGCATCAGTCTACAACATGGAGTTCCCTGGTTCAATTCCCAGTTAGGGTCTGGAAATTTTAACATTTTTTAAAATCACCATTACAGTACCAAAGCCCACAGTAATCCCTAATGACCAAACTTGATGTGTGTACTACTTCTTAAAATTTTTCTTTAAATTTTTGGTGGCAAATTTTTAAATTGTTATCATCATTTTCCTTTGTCCATCCATCACATCCAGATGTTAAAAACTACAAGAGATAGCAACAGACAGTTTTCGGATTCGTTTTCTACACAAACAGTTAGTGGGCCTGGATTGGGTTTGAAGTTACAGTTTTGACCGGAAGTGGCTGAAAACCACTAAAAGCCACTTAATAAACCACTTAATAAATCAAGTCGGAATTCGGAAACAAAAATAGTGTCATTCGATTACTCTTAATGAATAGATACAGAAATCACTAATGATTTTTGCCGTAAGTGAAAGGTAAGCATTAAGCCTTTTTGAAAATTGTCACCAGCCATGAGACGTGTTATCTCACGAAAGGGATTTGTTTAATTAAGTACTTTCATTAAAACTTTCTATAAACTGTAAATGCTCTGCTCACACTCTAGTACCAATGCAAGTTGATTGAGATAACTGAAATTACAAGAAGTTTGTTGAGTTAGTAAATTTAATTATTTAAAATATATTTTGTTTGTTTTTAAACTTACACAAAATCCTCAAAAGTTATATTTGGTCTCCATTTATATTTGTATTCATTGTAAGCTTCATACACACCATCAAGTTGCCTATATATTAAGTGTACCTGTTAAAAAATTATATAAAAATTAAATTTATGGAAAAAGCACGAGTTTTGTATGTGTGTAAATTCATTCTGGGTCGGAACAGGATTTTTCTGTGCCTAGTAAAACTTGAAACTTGAAAACACCAACCAAGGGAAGAAATATTATTATTCTCGCTTTATAGATTGTGAGTCATGAGAGTGCCTTTTGTGTATGGATGGGCTGTGAGGAAGGGAAGAGAAAACTGACAGTGCTGCTAACCTCAACAGTGAGACACTATATTTTTCTACCGCGCAATTGTACCATTAGTTAACCACATGATAAATACTGTATGAACTCTGGGTACAGTTTACCTTGTTGTGTTGGCGAACTGATACAAAAGCAGTTGCGCATG
This sequence comes from Catonia carolina, assembly GCA_035578175.1. Classification (NCBI taxonomy): domain Eukaryota; kingdom Metazoa; phylum Arthropoda; class Insecta; order Hemiptera; family Achilidae; genus Catonia; species Catonia carolina. Next base: position 64,684,691 of record JAQMRL010000004.1, on the reverse strand, counting down.
CGCACTGATGCTTCCCCCTTTACCTCTTGTTAAAAACAAAGGCAAACTCATGACTCAAGTACTACACTCGAATCAGAGGAACTGGTGGTTCTGTTTAAAGCCACTTACAGGGGCAATCGTAAGATATTATTATTACTTTTGATCTGGTATTAGTAAATACTCGAAACATAACTACTACGTATTGACATACCAGCTGTGAAGCATGGATGATGAGGAAAAGGGAAGAAAGAAATATCCAAACTGCTGAAATGAAATTCTTAAGGTCTGTCAAGGGTTTCACAAGACTAGACAGGATCAGAAATGAAGATATAAGGCAAGAATTGGGAATTTTTCCACTCAACAAATCATATTTCCACTCAATAACATTGTATCGTGCCCAGTGGGTCGATCATTTAAATAGAATGCCAGAAAGCCGCTTGCCTAGTGTAATGAGAAGATACAAATCAGTGGAAGTAGAGATATTGACAGGCCAAAGAAAAGGTGGCTGCTGGAACAGGTAGAAATGCCTAACCCTTGAAAAAAAGAAGAAGAAGAAGAACATAACTACTACTACTACTACTACTACTACAATGGTTCGTACGGTGGTCTTTGGCCACCTATAATCAGTTACACTTTTCATCTTCAAGTGGTGGGTGCAAAAATCACATACTAAATAACAAAAATAATCTCTAAGATTTGTTAAATTAATAAATACAAAATTTTATTTTGTGTATATACAAACAACACAATGAAGCTCGTTTTCCTGCAACAAAAAGAGTTTGGAGCGATTAAAGCTGACAAATGCTTCTGCCGGGAATGGTTGGTAAGGTCCAGATTTCAAGGTGCGAGGAACTAAAGAGGAGAGTCTGTGGCTTACTAGTATAGTGCTAAATCAGCTTGAGTGAGGTTATTCTATCCCACCATTTTTACACTTCAGGTGTCTTTAGACCACGTGAATGGAAACGATAAGAAAAAGAATACTGAAATTTTGCAGACACCTGTATAGAATGGTTGACAACTGGTCGACAAAACAAGTGTTTAAGACATAAAGCAATAGATCTAAGGTGTCAGATAAATGGTTTAAATAAGTCAAAAAGGATATTGAGAAAACTGGAATAAACCGAGAAAACTTAATGAACCGAACCAAATTCAGACAACTAATTACAGACTTTAAGGGCTTCCTTGAAAAGCAAAACAAACATTTGGTGGACAGAAGAAAGGAGAAATGCCTACAGAGAGCGAATGCTGAGAATGTGGTCTGCAAAAAGAGCTTCCAAAATTATTTAAAGTGACCTCACGTGGTCTAAAATGTATCTGTATCTAAAATGTATCTGTCTCCTACAACCTATCCCATCACTATTGGTCACTCGATCATTTCTAGTTCATCTTTACTCAATCGAAAAACTAATTTGAACAACAAATTGTCATGCTGACCATAACAGAAATATTTTTACTATCAACAATCACCAATTTTTACATTTTTATAGTAATTTTTCCATCAATATTTGATTAATTCTTTGCTATTTTAATGTGTTTTTTATATTATATGTTTATTAATTACTATTCAGAATATTTACGAAATGTATTTTAACACCAGTCAATTTAAATGAGTTAATTTTAATTGAATTTCATGTATTTCATTATTTTGAAAAAGCACCTTACAATCAATTTTATCAAGATTAAAAAAAAATAGGTGCTTACTTGATACCAATAATCGCTTGACTTTTTTTTTAAATTTATCATCTTCCTAACCCATTTTGTATTTTCTTTGATGTAATTTCTTATTTTTTCACATGTTTCTTGATGTTTTTCACAGAATGTATGTATAGTGTTATGCCAATGCTGATGAACCAAAAAACAGGCAATTCCTCCTTCCATTTTACCAATCTCGTAAGCTCCTTCTTCAGTATGACTCTCATTTGTCCATTCTCTGTACACATGCCATCTAGCAGAAAATAATAAATATAGATAATAGATACAAGAAGTTTGTGCAAGTTACAGTTTTACTCAATTCTTATCTCTATCAGATACCTTTGTAAGTATATAGTACCTTTGTAAGTATATACAGTAAATACTTCGTTTAAATTTTTATGTTAGTTTGTGTGTATTATATTCAATTTTATATCATTATATTATTACATAATTATATTACTATACTATCATTAAAATATTATATCCATCATGGTCATATATTATATTCTTCATATTCATTATATTATTCATATTATTATTATAATCCATCCGGTTTATTCCTTTTTGTGAAACTTTTGAGTAGAAAATAAATCCCTAGTATAGAGTACCGGTCTATAGCTAGGTAGTTGAATAGTGGGGCTACCATCTCAAGACCGTCCAACCTGATGAGATTCCTTCGCAGAATAAAGGGATGCACTCGAAGAGATTGTATCAGAAGTGAAGACATCCGAAACGAACTAAATGTCTTCAACATCCTAGAAAGGGCTGAGGAATACAAGGAGGAATGGAGGAATCATCTTGGCAGGATGGATCAGAGGAGGATTCCCAAGACGATAATGTCTTACGTGCCAGAAGGTAGAAGGGATGTGGGTCGGCCGAGGAAAAGATGGAATTAAGATTTTTGTGAAACCGGAACAGGCTTTAAGCCTAATCCTTGTTGGAAAGAAGAAGAAGAAGATATTATTATTATATTATTCATATTCATATGTTATAATCATTGCATTCATTATTATATTGTAGGTTATGAAGTTGAAGCATCATTATTGTATATATTATAAGCTAGTTAAATTGCGATTGTATTGTTATATATGTTTTAAGAGAGCAGTATTTGGTTTTATCTGTTGCTCTCACATGTAAAACTTTATTAAATAAATAAATTTCTATTAATTTTAGTGTAAAACTTAATTTTTTTTACATACCCTGTATGATTACCGTCTAACATTGCTCCAATTGTTGATACCCATCCAAAACTTGGATCTACGTAATTTTCATTAAATTCTGATTCTGATATAACTGTAGTAAAATTTTCATTATTTAAACTTTTAGCAGTAAACACAAATTCATTTTTCATATCCTTGTTCACTCTTTCCCCATTTAAACGTACAATTACTGACAAAATTTGAAGTAATAATAAATTGAATAACATCATATTAATTTTTTTAAATTAACTACCCGAATTTGGGCTTACAATGTAATTAAATTGAAATAAGTAACCTGATTTATTATAAAAATTTATCTTTTAGTAAGAAAAAACCCAATTAACTCTAATGAAACTTCTAAATGATTAGATAATGTTATATTATTTACTTTTAAATACTTAAAAAATATGAATTTGTGAGAGTATATTTTTAGTAAATTAATATTTTTAATATGTTTTTTGTGTATAAACTTGAGAAAAAGCGGTAAACGTGACAGAATATAATTAAAATAGCATTATTTCATTTGTATTGAAAAGACTTTGCCTTGTCGCTGAAACTGTGAGATTCTTTCATTTACCATTCTTCTCACGCGTATGTTCCTACTGAATTTCGTAGCTTTTATTCCTCTAAATTCTAGTTCTCAGCCATTTCCCTTCCTTTTACCAATAATGGTTTATGAACTGTGTAAATATTGAGTTAATTTTACTTTCTCTTTAAACATCTGCATAAAAGTCTGATCGGTTCGTAATGAAGATACTATACAAAAGGTTGCTAATGCTTTTGTAGTCTATCATTCTTTTTATAAAGAACATGAACTTTAAAAAATCCCTTTCATGAGACGACGTGCCTCATGGCTGGTGGCAATTTTTAAAAAGGCTTACCTTTGACTTATGGAAAAACCATTATTAGTTTCTATATCTACTCTTTAAAAGGAATCGAATTATGAACACTATTTCTTATTCTCCTCCTCCTTCTCCTTCTCCTTCTCCTCCTTCTTCTCCTTCTCCTTCTTCTTCAATTAAAAGTCTAGGTTTAGTGAATCTGTTCCAGTAGGTACCCATCTCGTCCTCGGTTATCCCACATCTCTCGTACCAATTGGTTGATAATTTTGAGCCTCTATTGGCATCCTCCCATATGTTGGTATTCTCCCACAGATACTATTTTTGTTTCCGAATTCCGATTTTGATTTCTTGACTTCTGGTTTTGGGCCATTTCCAGTCAAACCTGGAACTTCAAACCCAATCCAGGCCCATTCTCTTTGTGCGTACGTTACAAATCTAAAAACCGTTTGATGCTATCTCTTGTAGTTTCTGACACCTGAATGTGACGGATGAACAAAAAATGATGACAATTTTTAAAAATTGCCACTAATGAATTAAAATGTATTTTATTTATTTTTAAAATCCGACACATAAATTTTCTTGGATATAAAATTAAAAAGACATTTTTCTAAACATCATTTTTAGATATTTTTTAAATGTAAATTATAATATTTATTTCTTAAACGTTCTTAATTTCACTGTACTAGACATATGACCGTTATGATCCTTTACACATTTTTTTCTTTATTATTCCAGCTGTTTCTCCTTCTAGCACTTCCTGAAATTTTCTTTCTGAGTATAAGTTAAACAGCAAGGGTGACATATTTCTCATTGAATGTCAATTTTGTCGGTCTTACCATCTTTTATTCTTATATTTTCCTGTATAGATTCTGTACTTATTACTTGTAGATCATGTTTATCAACTTGCTTTGCCTTAAGCAGTAAGTTTTACAAATTTCTATGTTCAACAGCTTTAAAGTTTTTCGAATATGATTGGATAAAAATAAATATCTTTATTTGTCAAAAATAAAGTAAAAATAATATGGAAAAAGTAAGGACGCCACTCATGATTTACACTCTGTTCGTAAATATGTTATTAATTTATTTTTATTTTTTGTTTACCTATTTAAAAATTATTACTTTAAAAGTGGTATCTAATCAATTGTAGTCGGCAATTAGTTACGTAACCTCAAACTCCTATCTCAATCTTTCTCCCTCTCTCATATGCAATATAAAAAGAGTATGATATGCATTTTTGTTACAGATAAGGTGTCGTTTTAAAAGGATTCATACCGATCAGTCTTGAGTGAGTACTGTTAATTGAAAACAAATATATAGCCTACTACCAACAGAATTATATTTCTAATTCAAATGAATGTATTTAGCCTACTGCTAAATACAACCCCCTATTGACTTCCTTGGTTGTATTTCGGCTCCAAATTATGGTATACAATAATGTTGTGTCAGCTATTCCTTTTACAATTCTTCTGCAATTTTCTCCGCACTACCACTGTCCCCAGACACCCACGTCTTCTAATTGTTTGTCATCATCATCACCATCATCCGTTAAGGATTAGGCTCAATGGCCTGTTCCGGCATCCATCTCATTTTAGGTCTTCCCGCCATCCATCTCTTTTTAGGTCTTCCCAAGCCTCGCTTCTCTCTAGGTTTGTATTTCCATGATCGCAGAGGAAGTCTGTGAGCTGGCATGTGAAGTAAATGGTTGGACCAGTTTCTCTTATATATTCTTAATGTTTCCAACAGTGACTGAACATTTAACTCGGCATGTATAGCTTCATTATGTACTTTATCTAACCGGGTACAACCTTTGACTCCCCACAAAAATCTCATTTCAGCAGCCTGGATATGAGATTCTTTCCTCTGTAATGACACCCATGTTTCACTCCCATATGTTATGTGTGTTATAACCATTGCTCTATAAAATTTCATTTGGGTGTCCTTTCTCATTTTCTTTCCTATTGCCCTGCGAATTAAACCGCATGCAGTGCTGAATTTTGCAAGTTTTTCACTCACGTCATCATCTTTGTCATAGGAAATCTTGTATCCTAAATATTTAAAATCTCGAACTTGTTCTATAATTCGGTTGCCAAATATAATTTTTGAGCAAACCGGCCATCTTCCCTTGAATGCTATAACCTTTGATTTTTGCGCCAATATTTTGTAACTTTTGCCAATATTGATAAAAGAAACAATAGAGCAAAAAGGTTCAAGAGAATTTTGGAAAAGAAAGAAATCTAAACAATATAAACATAATTCCTAGTGGTCTTAACGCATAAAAAACTCAAAACATTAATGCTCAACAACATATTTTTATTTCAAACACCTTTCTTTTACAAATACCATGAAATTTACTTTCTTTAATTAAACCATTGTATCAATTGAGTACCAAAATTCCATTCATCAATTTGCCCCAAATGGCGAACAGTTTTATCGAAACCACTTGTGCTCCATTTAAATGGAGGCAATAGACTTCCTATTGTTGGACCACTTTGAGCCTTGAATTGTTGAGTTTGGACTAGTTGAGATGTGATCACTTTACCATCGATTGAACCGCCGGCATGGCGTCCAAAATAAGGTATTGGGTAACGTCCTTTAGCAGAATTTAAATCTTGTCTGGAATAAAAAAAAAATTTGTAATTTGATTTGATACGCAAAAAAAAATTATTTTTGGTATTTATCAAGCTTATAAACAAAATTTATGTTAAACGTATAACTGATCCTGTATATTTAAGACTTTTAATTTGAAGGTATGTATTCAGTGTCAAAACTTTTCCAGCTTGCGGTTTAAGGTTCTATTGTTAAACTTTGTTAATTTCTCTTCATGTGTTATTATATATAAAATTCCTTTTTATTATCACAGACTTTTTGAAAGAGTATAAGTTACAGTTCAGTCAAATTTATTACCATCTATCATAGCTAACTATAACCAACATTTTCCAGCAACTTGTGATTTCACAACATTTTCAAGCTTCCTTAAGGTGTTTAAATAAAGTTATAGCTGAAAAAATTCATGAGGACTATATTTTATTTCAAAGATCAATTTCTTCAAAATTAGAGCTGCAATTTTTTTTTGTCAAAAACACATTCTTTTAAAGTAAGTAATGTGCAGCATCAGCTATGGAATGCACAAACCCTGTTACTATAGTTGATTTCACTTTCAGAATGCAGTACGGGAAGTCCATAAGCAATGTATTCCATATGGGAGTTTGAGCGCTACTACACTACGTAAAAATATCGACTCCTCACCACAACACAGTCTCATTTACAAACTCATAATTTAATAACGTAATACGAAAACATACTTAATATTTGTATCGTTTAAAAGATCAGGTACTGACAATTTTTGTAGTAATGAAATTGTTTATCAATTTTATTATCTTTTTTGATTATTTTAAAGTAAAAAATATTTATTGTTTAAATCTTGTTTGAATAACAGTTGTTAGTATCTCAGAAACGTGTAAAGATGGTAATAAAACTCCCCTGGCCCGACAGTGAGGGTGACTAAGAGAGACGTCGTACCTCTTTTTCTTATACATACCTACGATCTCTTGTCTAAATATCAGAATATAATAATAACATTTACAGCATAATAAAATACAATTCATTAGGAAGCGAAAGTATTTTTTTCAGAATTTTTTGATTAAAAGTGAACTTGTTAGAGAATGGTAAGCGAAACTTCAAAAATTTTTGCTCGTGACCTTCGGATTGTGTTGGAGGAGGATTCTTGTGTTGGCTGTGCCTGATGTTTTCCGTATGCCTGATAACACAATGGGTTCTCATAAGAGCTGTACTGCATTCTGAACGTGAAATAGAGTATAGGTGGAAATTAACTGAAAGTTGGATGCTAAGGTGCCTGATTGTGTCAACACACAGCAACCTGTTATGTCCCATTTACAAGCACATACTGTTCTAGTTAAAACAAAAAACATATTGGTAAAACATTATACGTAAGTTTGAATGGGGCTAGTAACAATAACTACATTTATGAACTAGTACAATAAATTTTAAAAAAAATACTGAACGTATAGTTTTCATTGCCCATAACAGACAGATTGAGTGTTAAATTATTTGCACTCAATTTGTTAAATCCAGGGCTACAAAAAATAGTTCTGTTTCGTATCACATGGTCAGCTAATTAATGACTGAATCATGTAAGAACAAAAAAGGTATAGTTGTAAAAGATATTAATCACAATTATCTCGTCTGAAAGTAATGAATTTCATTATACAGCCTGACCCTCTGGTGAATGAAGTAAAGGTGTCATTTCCAGGGTGGAAAGTAGATGCTTTTTAGAGGGCCTGGCATGTTGATAAGTATACTTTTCCACTCAGTGAGAAAGGCAAAAGTAAACCACCTCACTCCTCGTTCTACTTAGTAAAGCCTCTAGATAGAGGTTCAAACCAGCCTTTCAGCTGATGATAACCTAAACAGTGAATTTTTTTTCATAGATAACTATTAGAAATTTAAAACTGTTAAAATCTGGATTATTTTATGATATTGAAAAACACTACTTCATAAACATCTGATTAATGTTTCCACAAATGACAATACCACTAGATGTTTACTGACTGGCTTCCGATACCAACTCCCAACTACTCCGGTTTGCACTAGAACCACTGTGCATCTAAAAGCAAAGCTATAATAAATTATTTATAAATTAATTTTTATATGTAATATTGCAGTGTAGGGCCTATACTATTTTAGTGTAGATGCAGCATGATAATTGGTCAGTAATTAATGTGGCGCTGCTCGATTACTTACCTTGGAGCAATTGCATTAGAAGCACTGTATCCACCGGGTCTGCATTTACATTTTGATAATGGATCATGTTTGTAATTGTTGTATCGCAATAAGGCCATCATTCCACAGCAGCATGATATGTCAGAGTGATCTCTCTTGAAAATTTTTGCCCTCGGTGAACTGGAGTGACTAAACCTGAGTAAAAAAAATTATAAGTTTAACATTTTTTTGATTGTGATGTTAATAGATTTGACAGGCTCTTCACCCCAATCACATAATGTTTCACTGTATCCCTTCTTATTTATTTCCTAACATACTCCTATTGAACTTCCCCGCCACCTGCATTCTACTCTATTTCTTCTTTCTAGAGTCAGTTTACGCTAAGAGTACTCCGACGTAGGCAACCAGCAATACAAGTAAGCATGTGTATTAATTGAAAATACCCACAGCATGATCAAATACAAAATTCCATAAAACACTAATTATTCGCTCTAAGTTTGATATATTACAAACACGTTCATTTCATTTGTTAGAAAATGTTTTAAAAATCAAACATTAGTTTACCAATAATAACTAAACTTTTACTGCTAATCAAACATTACTTTACCAATAATAACTAAAACTTTTACTGCTGGTGCTGTTCTCATGGCCAAGTTTTTACTTGATCTAACCTTTCATCCAGTTGTTCTCTATCTCTTGGATGTACCATAATGTGCAGAAAAGAGATCTTCTTTTTTTATTCTTACTTATTCAAGACAGCTGCCTCATACTGGGTTGAAAAAAATCTGCCTTACTTGTAATGTTATAAAATGTTTGGTTATTTTACAGTGAAACATTTTTGGTCATTCGTTCCTTAATTTATCTTATGGAACAGAAAATGTTTTTTTCATCTCCAGAGGAGGTTTTACAAGAACTATATCATCGAGCCAAGAAGCCCAATCTAAGAGGAGTTAAATGATGATCTTGGTGAAAGTTACTGAAGATAATTTTAGATAATGACAACATTGGTAGGGGATATCATCCTTGCAGATGATGGTCCCGACCTCCAACCAATTGCAAATAATGCAAGTAGTAATGGACCTTCCACCTTACTTGGCATAAGTACAACCAATATAGTCTTTTGAAGGATTCATTTCATAACTTCAATGCTTCACCTCCTCATCTGTCTTCCCCATATTTTTTCAATCCCTTAAATTTTGGAACATTAAAAACCCATGACCCAATGAGATGAGGAAGATGTGTATGGCATGTAAATCAGATTTAGTCTTGTACAGACTCAGGCCAAGCATTCCTGAGTGAGCATGGTTAATTTTAAACTCAAACCGTAAAGTACACCAGTAACCACTGTTTAGTATTCAAATCCAAATAAAAGTAACTATTATTAAAAGGATTTGAACCGCAGAGCCTTCATCTCTGTAAATTAGCTGACTCACAGCGACAACTTTACCACTAAACATCCTGGTATAGATACTGAAGTCATGAGATTTCATTTTTGTATGTACGGGCTGTGAGGAAGGGAAGTGAAATATTTGCAGTGCTGCCAACCTCAACAGTGAAACACTACTCGTACATTTCACTACCGTGCAGTTTCTAGATACATTTTGTAAGCTGTGGTTTATTCCAAGAAAATGTTTCTTCATAAACCTTATAAGAAATAAATATGACCTGTAATATTGCATATAGCTTAATTAAATGACTAGAAATGTTTGATTTACTGTAATTACAAATGAATCGCCTTCTTTACTATTGCTGTCATCGGCGTTTTCATTATCAGTCTTTTTAGTATCTACCTAACCGTTTTTTTTTTTACCAGGTGTCAACAAAACTGTCATAGAATAGCTTCTTCACGTCCTTAATTTCCTTCTTTATTTTTCGAGTTATGGAAAGAGAAGCATCACAGTAGTTAGCCGCTTGCTCACGGTTTTTGTTAAGAGGCATGGATAGGCATTTTTGTTTAGCTTCAACTTCACAATGTTTTATTACATTGTGTTCAGCACTGTGAATAGTTCGACCACGTTTTCGAGAAACCGACATTTGTGTTTACGGTAACAAATAGTTATATTCCTACAGTTAACCTACAAAAGGTTCCGCGATATACTGTATATAGTATAAGTTGTAATGTTTGTCATACTGAAATTAAAGCAGTCGCGCATGCGCACTGATGCTTTTCCCCCTTTACCTCTCGTTGCAAACAAGGGCGAACTCATGACTCAAGTGACTATAGGTTCTCTTCCCCATATAACCAAATCCTCTGCAAACAACAAACTCCCATTATTTTCTTTGAGCTTTTACTTCACTCTCTTTTGTATACTATCCATGGTTATAATGAATGGAAGGTGGGATAACCACAATTATTTAAAGAAAATATTTTAAAAAAAATAGCCTAGTTTGCTGGAATTTGATCTGATAAGTATGATATTGTGATATTACGCCCATAACAAGCAGGTGGAGTGTTAAATTATTTGGACTCTGTCTGCTAGTTCCAGGGCTACAAAAAAATTTCTATTTCTTATCACATGGTCAGCCAATATGACAGAAGCATTTAACCCTTTGAGTACTATTGTCTTGTATATGCGACGGCACTTACATACAAAGGCTAGAACCAACTGTGATGTAAACTCATGTTCAAATTTTTCGGAAGTACTATGTTCCACATTCTATTGGCTTTAAAATGAGTTAGTACTCTATAATTATATAAAATCTGGACCAATTGAAATTGGAAATAACAAATTAGAGAACTTTTCTTTACCAAACTATGAGTATATAACTAAACAAAAAATGGTTTTTTATTTTTGTTTTGAATTTTTTCTAAAATGTAGACTACACAGATGAAAGAAATAAGTGAATATCCGATAACTATAGAATCTGACGAAGAAGAGTGATAATGAGGATAATAACAAAGAACTTTGCAGGAATTGACTTTGACTATAGAACACAATTCTGTCACTGGCATTAGCCTTTGGCCCAAAGATGAACTAAAATAATTTTTGTTACATCATTCCAGATTTTAAATTACGACTTATTTTGTAACAAACACATAAAACTAAAAGTTACAAAAAACATGAAAAAATTAAAAGCTAAAAATACTGAAAATTAAATCTAAGAACTAAAAATTCAAGATAAACCATGAAATGTAGCTTCATCATGGTATGAAGTGTAATGAAAATACCTAATCTGTGCAAGCTTTATTTCCTATAAAAACTCAGTAGTTAAAGGGTTAAGAACAGAAGAGGTAGAGTTGTAAAAGACATTAGTCAGAGTTATTTCCTCTGAGAGTAATGAATTTCATTCTACAGCCAGACTCAGTGGTGAATAAAGTGAAGGTGTCATTTGCAAGGTGGAAAGTAGATGTTTTTCAGAGGGCTTGGCATGCTGATAAGCATATTTTTTCTCTCATTGAGGAAGGTAATGGTAAACAACTTTACTTCTCGTTTTACTTATTAAAGCCTCTTGTGGTTCAAACCAGCCTTTCAGCTGATGATGACCTAAACAAGAACAAGTAAGATTTTATAGAATATTAACTGCAGTATTTTGGTACAGCTGAAAAAACAATCATTGATGGAAAATTAATCTATTTTAAACCACTTACCACGATCCATATTTTTTTGCTAATTTGTCATTTCCAGATAACTTATAGATGTCATTATAATAAGGAATATTATAATTAGCCCAGTATGATGTTGCATTCAAATGTGGGGTTTGATCTTGAGCCACTATACTGCCTGGTAATTGTTCAAGTACCCAAAGAAGTCCTTGTTGAGGTGGTTGTCTAAAAACATACAAAAATTAAGAATAATATTTTGTCAGGCTGCTTACTTTTCTGTGCTCATGGAATAAAAGTGATGTAATGTATAAACATAGTTATTTTATCAAACATCCTATGTAGGATTTTAAACAGCCGTATTATTTAAAATTGAAATATATATTTCTAACCACCAGAATATGGTAACATAAAACACTTACCAATGTTTATAGCGCTTTTGTGTATCTTGTACACATCTTCAGTAAATTAAAATTTTTTACGTCAAAATTTAAAACTTCCTGCTCCTACCATGGTAGATAAGGAATAGTCTATTCTTATATTTAAAACAGTCTTAATTAAGTTAATCAGTTGAGGTCAACTGATTAAGTTGGCAAGACTGTTTTAAATATAAGAATAGACTATTCCTTATCTACCATGGTAAGAGCAGCAAGTTTTAAATTTTGACGTAAAAAATTTTAATTTATTGAAGATGTGTACAAGATACACAAAAGCGCTATAAACATTGGTAAGTGTTTTATGTTTCCGTATTCTGGTGGTTAGAAATATATATTTCGAACATAGTTATTATAATATTTATGTATTGCATTGTATAACTCTAAACCACAAAAAAGGTTTTGGGTTTCACTTTTAGATAAAGTTGTAAACTTTTCACAGTAATCCAAATCTGTAAAATATTTCATTCAATGTACAATTATCCACTTATCGACATGATACAGATAAGTATTTATATTTACTCTCTCTTGCCTTATATAGGGTGATTCAAAAAGAGCGCCGGTTTTTAAACGGCTGGTAAATTTTTGTTTATCGGTTGGCAACATTGTTTGACCTCATTTCTATTTTGGAGAACATTCCGATTGACGATTCAGTTGTAGTTTCTCTTGTTCGCAGTGTAATACTCTCGCAGTCTCTGTCTAACCATGGAGAAGTTTACTATTGCGCAACGAGTGTTAATCGTCAAAACATTTTACCAGAGTGGAGAGAGTTATGCGGCTACTGTCAGGCGACTTCGCGGTACTCTAGGACGTATGAAGCACCGAATGAATCAACAGTTCGCAGGCTCATGAAAAAGTTTTTTGAGACGGGTTCAACAGTCGACCTTAAAAGTTCTGGACGTCGTCGTTCTGGCCGAACTGAGCAGAACGTTGCGTTGGTTCGTGACAGTGTGGCTGTTAGCCCAGCAAAATCAATACGTCGCCGTTCTCAACAATTGGGTTTAAGATGTTCTTCTGTACGGAGAATTCTTCGGTACGATCTCCAATATCACCCATATAAAATTCAGTTGACGCAACATTTGAAAGTGGCAGACCACCAAAAGAGACGACAGTTTGTTGACTGGGTATTGAGAAAACGGCAGGATAATGACACCTTCGCAAACAAAATCATTTTCAGTGATGAGGTGCACTTCCACTTAAACGGTTTTGTTAATAAACAGAACTGCCGTATGTGGGGTTTAGAAAACCCCACATACGGAAACTTGTCCCACATAGTCGAAACTTGTCGTGCAGTAATATCCAATTTCATGGACAGAGTTGATGCGTGCCAGCGCAGTAGAGGAGGACACATGCATGACATCATTTTTCATACATAAAATCGGAAGGAAAGATGAACTTGTTGATGTATTTATTTTCAGTTTTTCAATAAAATAAATCTCTTAATTTGATATATCAAAACCGGCGCTCTTTTTGAATCACCCTATATGAATATATCGGGAAGAAAGGGAAGAAAAGTATTGTTTTCATGATGACTTTTTGAATGGAGTTTTCGAGAGAAATACATAGTTTCAGGCCCACTGAAACATGTTTCAGCATTTGGTGTGTGTGTGTGTGTCTGTGTGCATGAACATGATATCTCAAAAATGGAATATTATACAAAGTTGAAAAGGACTTAAATTAGGTATACCACTAGAGGATCTGACACAAACATGTTTATTAAAATCAGTCAATCAGAAATAGTAGGTTACATTATCGTGCAGTTTTTCTCAAAAACAGCTCCGAGTTTTTAAAAATTGCCTCATTTACTACATTTTTATGCTCTATAAGGTAGGGTAAGTGTCATGTCTGCTGAAATTCTTGGAGGGCCTTTGCTCTTGTGGTAAATTTTTTTTGTTTTAGATTGGGGCCTTAATATGCATTTTAGGGCAAAAGTGTATATGAATTCATATACATATTTGCAAGTATAAATTAAAAATCTTTTAACATACAGCCAGTGTATTAGCCAATAAATGCTATTAGCAGCACTTACAACTAATAAACACTCTGTTTAAATAAATTTCCGGTGTGTAAAATCAGAAGACCTTCCAAAATTGCTAAACTAATTTAGCAATGCTTTTAATTATTTTCTAAATAAAATTTTCAACTCATAAAGACGTAGTCTTTTATGATATCTTATCAAATATCCTAATTACCAAATAATTTTTTTAATAACATTGTACTACATACCCTTCCTGAAATCTGTTGTAGTTAATAAACGTGTACTGTCCATTTGATGTACCACTATTATACTGAGAAAATATACTGGACCAGCTTTTTCCACAATGAGCCAAACGATTTGCTACCATTAATCTTACTGATCCAAAAACCTGATAATAAAAAAATGAAATTTAAAAAAATATGTTGTTTTATCATCATATGTATTTCGCATTAGACCTTACTGTCTGTTTTGATTTCAAAATATATTCCTAATGTTTCATAGGGAATCACACTTCCTTTAAGTAGGTTTGTATTCCTGTTTCTTTGGTAAGTGATCCTTGTGATTTGTTCCTTGTGATCAATCAATCAATATCAATTCTTCCTACATTGCAGGCAATTTTTAAAATTGTCATTATCATTTTTTGATGTCCGTCTGTCCATCAGATCGAGATATCAGAAACTACAAGAGATAGCAACAAATGGTTTTTGAATTCCTAATCTATACAA
Organism: Catonia carolina; assembly: GCA_035578175.1. Classification (NCBI taxonomy): domain Eukaryota; kingdom Metazoa; phylum Arthropoda; class Insecta; order Hemiptera; family Achilidae; genus Catonia; species Catonia carolina. The sequence goes on along the minus strand of JAQMRL010000004.1, from coordinate 64,669,561 downwards.
AAAGTATTTTTGACTTATGACAAAAGCCATTAGTGATTTCTGGTCCTTTAACTTCCGATTTGGGCACATTTCCGGTTGCAGAACTTCAAACCCAATGATTTCTGTATCTACCCTTTAAGAGAAACGAATGACACCATTTTTATTTCCAAATTCCGACTTTGTTTTCTTGACTTCCGGTTTTGGGCCACTTCCAGTCGAAACCGGATCTTCCAACCCAATTTAGCCCCACTATCTTTTTATGTATTACGAATCCAAAAACCGTTTGTTATTATCTCTTGTAGTTTCTGACATTTGGGTGTTATGAATGAATAAAGGAAAATAATAATGACAGCTTTAAAAATTTTCACCAAAAAATATAACAAACTACTGACCATTTCTTCAGGTTTCACTTTCTTCCACAAAGCTTTATTGCTATTAAAAATTGATGACTTCTGCACAACAAATCCTTTTGACAGTGAATAAAATTCGTCACCAGAATGAACTACTCCTGGGTAACCTGATAAGGTTATTATGCCACTGTTTACTTCAGTTGTGTTATCCTCTGAAATTTGGTAATGTAGTTCATACTTTTTGGCGATACGTATCATAGAACTGTAGCTGAAAATGAAATAAAAATTTTTATATTAGTACTTAGAATACAACTTTTTTTTTGGTTTTACGTCTGACTGTTCTGCAATTTCTGCTAATGCTGACAGTGGATAATGATGATGATAATGAAAATGAGTGATAAAAAAAGCCAGACCTGACCGGGAATCGAACCTGGGACCCCAGTGTAGAAGCCAGTTGCGCTAACCACTCCACCAACAGGCCGGCCAATAATGCAACAGCTTTGATTAAAAATGTGAAAGGATTCATCAATTTTTGAATCAAAAATGTTGATATTATTTTTTGAAGTCCTTTTGTGGCTGAGTATTCTCCAGTTTGTTATGAAAATAAAAATCACCAGCCAGTCGAATAATGTATGCAAGGTAATTTATGAAAGACAGTTTTTTCCTCTTACTCTGTAGTCTACATACTGCATGTCTGCAGAAGATAATATTTTAAATAATTATATTTTACAAATAATTTATTATAAATCTTACCTTCCTGATGTACTATGTCCTGCTAAAAGTCCTTTATAGTCTGGTAAAAGCTTAATAAGAGCTGAAGAATGTCCTTCCTGAATTAATTTATTCGGAACTCCAGTTTCAGGTTTAAATTTTTCTATCAAATCAGTTAAATCTCCAAGCAAATTCATTAATCTGAACAAAAAGAAAATTATGTTATTAAATATTTTCTGATCATATAATTTGGACTCTGATATTTTTATATTACAATAGTTAATTAAAACTTGTTCGGGCTATACTTTATGATATTTATTGTATTGGAATCAATACGATCTGAGAATAATATTATTACAATTAAATGGCCTTCTAGGAAACAATACAACATCAAATTTTGCAATCCATTCGACGAAGATATCTATAAAACTTATTATTATTATTGTGTAGTTACTTTTCCAACCGTATTATGTATTTCTGTATTAAGAGGCCTGTTTATTTTTCAACCTCCAATAGCCCATAATTAAAAGGAAAATAAAGGAAATTTAATACAGGAAAAATGTTTCATTACTTAAAAGTTACGTGCACTTATACTTTACTTTATATTTTACTTTTACTTTATTTTACTTTTTGAAATATCACCTTGATGATGGAGGCATTTGTCATGCCTGTGGACAAGCTTTCAAGTACCATCTTCATAAAATATTGCCGCTAATGAATTTTAATGAGTCTTGACATTGTCTTGAAGCTCCTCATTGTGTTTCTGGTGGAGTTCATGCAGATATTTATTATGAAACCTTATGAAGTTTGCGAAGAGCCATTCAAAATAAAAAACGTGGCATGCTGACTTCTGGAATTGTTCTAATCCATGACAATGCCCGTCCTCACAGTGCAACCCCACGACCCTTGAGTGATTTCAATGGGACATTTTCAATCACCTGCCATACAGTCCCAATTTAGCACCGACTGACTTACATCTTTTCCCCAAACTGAAGAATAGGCTAGAAGGGCAGTGCTTCCAAATTAATGAGAAGCTTGAAGACAACGTCAAGACTCATTTAAATTCATTGGCTACAACATTTTATAAGAGGGTATTGGAAGAGGAGGGTATTTATAAGAGGGTATTATAAGAAGTTTTTGTCCGCAGGTAAGACAAATGTCTCAAATAAATGTTTTGTAATGATAAATTTTAGTATTTGTAGATAAAAATTATAATATAAATATTAAATTAAATATCTCTTACTTTTTTTTTTATTCATTTATTTAACGTCGCATCAACATCAAAGGTTATTAGTGACGACGTTGAGGTGTAACTATATACAACTATATATTTTGGTTGTACTATAGTTTTTTAAAAAACTTACAATCGTTTCGCTGGTACCACCATCTTCAGAGTATTTAAAAAAATTAAATTCAGAATGGTTATCCACTCGTCATATCAAATAAAAGAGTTTGAATTTTATTTGATATAATCGAGTGGAACAACCATTCTGAATTTTAATTTTCTAAAGTACTCTGAAGAAGGTGCTACCATCAAAATAATCGTAAGTTTAAAAAAAAAAACTATAGCACAACCAAAAAGAAAGGTAAGAGATATATCATTTATATTATAAATTAAATGGTTCGCAGGATGCGTAGCAAGGATTTAATTGTTTGTAGATAAGCAGTTTTTGTTGTAAGTTGCTGAGGCCAATCCTTGAGCTGATTTCATCTTGGTTGTTCTGTTTGAACAAGTGGTATTTTCATTTAAATTCTTCTTCTTCACTTCATATGTGAGGCAGCTCAGCCCGTTCTGGAAACCATCTCCTTTCCGAGGTGTCCAACACAAACTTAGAGTTTATACTCGTGGGCTTAATAGGACAATTGGTCCTTCCTCATCTGTTCCAAATGGCTGCATTAGTACTGCTTGTGAATTTACATTCTCACATTAGCTAGGTTAATAATATCCATCCTATTATTTACATCCAGATTCCTTAACCTATCCATCCACTATATCCCTTCACAGCTCTCAGAAACCTCATTTCCACCCCGTACAATGTATTTCTTTCCCACTTCAAAAGTACCCACACCTCAGTTCCATATTGTACCACAGGTATCACTACTATTTATACAACTTTAAACGTGTGTCTTTCCTAGTCCTGTGCTTCAATGTTTTACATATCATCTCGCGAACATTCATAGTATTTATATTTAAAATGGGCCGATAAAGTATTTTCATTGAAAATTATATCATTTAAATTGTGTTCCATTGTATTATAATGTATGATCTGCAGCGCTTTCCATCAAAATGCCTGAGACTGATCACTGCAGCCCTATGGTACGTAACAAATGAAATACTACACAATGACCTAAACCTGCCCTCCATAAAAGAAGAAATTAAACATCATAGCCAAAAACATTTACAAAAACTAGAAGACCATCAGAATCCATTAGCGATTAGCCTCCTTGACAAGAGCGAAGATACTCACAGACTGAAACGCTTTAAACCATTGGACTTACCTCTACGATTTTGTTAGTCATTTAAATTTTTTTTTTATCTTTTCTACTTCAACTCCTAATCATCGGCATCTCATAATTGGCGTCGTTTTCATCTCTACCATCGCCATTGTCATCTCCAACTTCAACACTTTGTGTTTTGGGATGTTGATTCACGGTTCATCAAGTTTGATTTTGTATAGATATATTTTTTGTTTCTTCACAGTTTGGTCTTTTTCAAACACATTACTGAGTGTCGTTTGTGTTTTAATTCTAAGGATATTACTCAGATTTTCTTATATTTGCTTAAAGTTATTGTATTTATTAACTGATTGTAAAAGAAATACTATACTGTTAAAAAAAAAAAAAATTGTGTCCACTGTATTATGATGTATGATCTTTTAATATTTCCTGATTGTAAATTAAATTGTGGCGTGATAGAACATGCTACTTTGTACAATATGTAGAATTTTATAATATGTTTACACTACTCTGAGTTAAATACTATTTGATTCAGTGCATCTCATCTTCCTAAGCCATCCAATTAATCACAATGGCAAAGCTTAAGTTTGCCTACTGTACTTGTGGTAAACAGTACATAGACAGAAAGATGCACTGGTCAACCAGAATAACATTTCAATTTTCAGGGTTTTATTACTTTCTCTTGCCTATATGAATACATAGGAAGGAAAGTATTGTTTTCATGTCGATTTTTCGAAATCGAGTTTTCACCGGATCTATACATTTTCAGACCACTGAACCCAAAAAACATGTTTTTAGCGATTGGTGTGTGTGTGTGTGTGTGTGTGTGCGTGCGTGTGTGTGTATATACAAAATATCTCAAGAACGGAACATTTTCATCAAAATCGGTGTACCGAAGTAGTAGTTTATTTGTGTAATTTTTCACTTTTTTGCGATTTTCTCTAAAACAGGTCCTACGATTTTTTTTTAAAATTGCCTTATTTACTTAATTTTTTATGCTCTACAAGATAGGGTAGGCGTCATGTTAGCTGAAATTCTTGGTCAGGCTGTTCGTAAAAAATTTGTTTTTAAAGATTGCGGCTTTAATATGCATTTTAGCGCAAAAATTTATGTAACAAAAGTTTTAGAGAATTTAAAATTCTACAACTTTTATTTCAACATTTTTTTTGTATAACGCTTAGTTTAGCAGTAATTAGCAATTTTCTGTTTTTTCTCACGAAAACGTGTGAAAAATCGATTTTTTTAAGATTTCGACCTTAGAATCCATTTTACGACAAAAGTGTATTATCAAATTTATAGGAAATTAAAAGATCTACAACTTTTATTTAGAGCATTTTTCTCTACAGAGCTTAGGTTAGCGTGAAAGAGTGATTTTCCGATTTTTTAGCCAAACTGAGTTTGATTTTCATTTTGCGTCTTTCACTCATGATTAAAATTAGGTTATGTTATTAAAGTTAGTTGTTTGTTTATTTCTAATGTTTTATTACTAATGTTAGGTTTATTGTTAATTATTTGCATTGGCAAGAGAAAGTTGTGTGAGTGTTTCACACCAGATTTTTATTATTTTAATTTCATATTTCAATATAAATGCTTACTGAAAATCTTCAAAAGATATGTCTGGTTCAGTCTCTTCTCTCCATCCCTTGTATCCTTCGTACATGCCCTTAATTTGCAAATATACCAAATTAACCTGTCAACAAATTCATTAAATTAATATTATAATATAGTATATATGTAGTTCAAAAGTAAATTCTTATAATTCATCCTGCAGCTTGAAATCGATACTAACTATTTTATATAATAAATTTCACTAACCTTTTTTTAAATGCCTTTATTTTTTACTTTCTCTTGCCTATATGAATATATAGGAAGGAAAGTATTGTTTTCATGTCGATTTTTCGAAATCGAGTTTTCACCGGATCTATACGTTTTCAGACCCCCTGAACCCAAAAAACATGTTTTTAGCGATTGGTCTGTGTGTGTGTGTGTCTGTGTGTGAACAGAATATCTCAAGAACGGAACATCGTACGAACTTGAAACTTGAAACTTAAGTTACATACCACTACCGGACGCGACACGAACATTTTCATCAAAATCGGTCAACCGGAAGTAGTAGTTTATTCGTATAATTTTTCACTTTTTTGCGATTTTCTCAAAAACTGGTCCTACGATTTTTTTTAAAATCGCCTATTTTACTCAATTTTTTATTTTCTACAAGATAGGGTAGGCGCCATGTTTGCTGAAATTCTCGGTGAGGCTGTTTTCACGTAAAAACGTTGTTTTTTTAAGATTACGGCTTTAATATAAATTTTAGCGCAAAAACGTATATAATAAAAGTTGTAGAGAATTTAAAAACCTACAACTTCTGTTTCAAACATTTTTTTGTATAACGCTTAGTTTAGCGGTAATTTGCGATTTTCTGTTTTTTTCTCACGAAAACGTGAGAAAAATCGATTTTTTTAACATTTCGGTCTTAGTATGCATTTTACGACAAAAGTGTATATAATTAAATTTATAAAAAATTAAAAGATCTACAACTTTTGTTTAGAGCATTTTTCTCTACAGAGCCTAGTTTAGCGTGAAAGCGTGATTTTCCGTATTTTTAAGCCAAACTGAGTTCGATTGTCATTTTGCGTCATTCACTCATGATTAAAATAAGGTTATGTTTTTGAGGTTAGTTTTTGTTCATTTCTAATATTTTATTACTAATGTTAAATTATATTGTAAATTATTTGCATTGGCAAGAGAAAGTTGTGTGAGTGTTTCACACCAGATTTGTATTAATCACTTACATGTGTTAAGGTGGATCCACCATCATCAAAGTATATTATACCATCTGAAACTAAACATCTATAAATTTTTAAAATAATTTAGTTTCAAACTGTATTATACAGGGTGATTCATGAAGTTCTCCCCCCACTTCTACAGCACATTGTACTAGTAAAAATAATGAAAAAATGTTATATAAACATAGGCCCGAAAACGCTTCGTTAGCGAGTTACAGCTAGCGAAAGTTTCGCCTGGATTTCAGTTCACCAGGTGAAATGAGGTCTTCCTGGAATTGTGGTAAGGTAGATTAAGGGGCGAATTCAATCATTTCTTATGGTTTTTGATCTGATAAATTGAATAAAACAGGTCCCAGAACTGTAAGTTAAATAGTTTTTGAGAAAACCAGTGTCAAATGCAAAAAATGGAGTGAAAATCACATTTTTTCATCTTTGGGCAAGAATAACTTTGTTATTTCACCAAGAAACAGTTAAAAATTTTCAATAAAAAATGTAGAAAATTTTATTCTGAACAAACCGGTGTAAATAAAGTACACAGAAAGCGAATAGTTTTTGAGAAAACCAGTGTCAAATGCAAAAAAATGGAGTGAAAAAAACACATTTTTTCATTTTAGTTTTTCCGGTTAATTTTACTTTGTACTCTTATGAATAAAAACTCATTTAATCAAACATCTATTCGCTTTCTGTGTACTTAATTTACACCGGTTTGTTCAGAATAAAATTTTCTACATGTTTTATTGAAAAATTTTAACTGTTTCTTGGTGAAATAACACAGTTATCCTTGCCCAAAGATGAAAAAATAAGTTTTTCACTCCATTTTTTGCATTTGACACTGGTTTTCTTAAAAACTATTTAACTTACAGATCTGGGACCTGTTTTATTCAATTTATCAGATCAAAAACCATAAGAAATGATTGAATAAAATCGATTTTTTGATACTTATTTCTGTTTTATTTTAGACTTTGATTATATCAATTTTCTCAGAATTAAATTCTCTACAATTAATGTTTGTTGAGTTTATGTATTTATTACCAATTTAACAAAGTTATTGTACATGAAACTTAAAAAAACATTGTTTCGTGCCCCAATTTTTTGCATTTAACCGTGAATCCCTCAAAAACTACTACAGGTACAGTTCTGAAACCTATTTTATTAGCTTTATCAGGTAAAATTACATAAGAATCCACGAATTTCTTACTTAATTAACCTTTCCAAAAGTTCAGTATGGCTTTATTTTACTCTTTGCCCAGGAATTCAGGCGAAATCTTTCGCTAGCTGTAACTCGCTAACGAAGCGTTTTCGGACCTATGTTTATATAACATTTTTTCATTATTTTTACTAGTACAATGTGCTGTAGAAGTGGGGGGAGAACTTCATGAATCACCCTGTATACTGATGATGGTGGATCCACCGAAACACGTGTAAGTGATTATTAAAACATAAAGGCAGCTTAAAAAAGGTTAGTGAAATTTATTATATAAAATAATATATGTAATTACTTCTGTGATTTGTAATTAAGTATGTTGATTAAATTTATATTTATGTATATCTTCTCCAAAAGAGCTAAACCGAAGTTTGGATGAAGGAAAATACCTGATACCTGGCACAATGAATACGTATTACATGATATGTAATAAAAACCAGTATAATACTGATAGATAAAATAACTAATCTACCCAAATGACCTTACACCAAATAAATAAAATAAAAGATTATTTCATTTTACTGACCATACATTTTTTTAGAAACACTGAAAATATACACAATGTCATTTAGAATATGTTACTCAGGAAGCTCTGAGCTTCCTACAGTGAAAACATTTTATGATTCGGTTGGGTATTTTCTGAGATTACTTCATACAAATAAACTTACTTTTTTAATTAGTAATATAGACAATGAAGATTAGAAAAACAACATATTCTTGAAGATGTATATCTACGACTTACTTGGTACCAATAAGCACTTGTATCTTTTTCTTCTGCAATCTTATTTACAGTCCAGTTGTAATTATCGCTGATGAATTTTTTTAAATTACTACAAGTTTCTTCTTGGGATGCACAAAAAGTATTTACAGTATTGTACCAATATTGTGCTATCAATCCAGTTGTAAGACATGCTTCTAATTCACCTGCTGAAGATGCTGCGTATTGTTCGGTGTATTTAATGTTAGTCCATACTTGCAATCGATTCCACCTGGATCAAAAAATAGTTTATTTGTCATGAAATATTTAGTCTAAAGTACAATAAATGTCGTCTTAGAATACACTTGCTCCCTCTGTCATTCGACATTACTATATAGACAAAAAACATCGACCCACTCCCTGACATGATGATTGTGTTGCTATGTACGTTGTACTATAAAGCACAATGTTTGTGTAAAAGCATGCCTAATGCCTAATCTCAGCGCCTCACGTTGCCTTTGCTTCCTTACTCTGACTGAAGTGTATCCATACACGATGGTTACTGTAATACTATAATATTGTTTATGTCATTAGCTGAAATGCTGGTTAGAACATCAAGGCTTTACTAAGTAAAATGAGAAGCGAGATGGTTTACAATTGTCTTCCTCACTGAGTGGAAAAGTATGCTTATCAACATGCCAGGCCCTCCGAAAAGCATCTACGTTCCACCCTGCAAATGACACGTCATTTCATTCCCACAGGGTCTGGCAGTATAATGAATTCATTACTTTCAGAGGAGGTTACTCTGAAATAGTGTCTGTTACACCTCTACCTCTTCTGTTCTTAAATGTTTTAGTCATAAAATTGGCTGACCATGTGATAAGAAACTATTTGAGAACTATTTTTAGAACCATTATTTATTTATTATCTATTTAAGAATATTTATCTATTTAAGAACCATGCGTTTAGAACTAATTTTTATAACCCTGGAACTAGCAGATCAAGTGCAAATAATTTAACACGACACCTTTCTGATATGGGCAAAATACTATAATAGTTATGTATTTTCTTTTCATTTCCTCTACAATCCAGGTTAAACCCACTAGGTTATTCTAGTAGTAAAGTCATCACCACTAGTTAGCTGTTTGACAGCTGATGGATGGAAATCAAGGATCCATGGTTCAAATTCTGGTAAAGGTAAATTTACTTTTATACAGATTTGAATACTAGACAGTGGTTACAGGTGTGTTTTGATGGCTGGTGTTCAATTAACCATACTTTCTCAGAAATGGTCGGCCTCAGTCTGTACAAGACTTCACTTCATTTACACATCATACATATCATCCTCATCTCATTGAGTCATGGGGTTGTTTATTGTTCTAAATTGAACAGATTGCAGCGTACCAGTTGCAGGGATACCAACTGGTACACTCAACCCTCTACCAGGAGGAGCAGGGTTAATAGCCAAAACTACAGAGTAAACTAACAAATCCTCTAAGAGATTCTAGAGAAGAGAGAGCTCCTTACCCATTTGATACAGTATTTAATGTTGACACATGAATACTGCGGTTATCATTGTCATAGGAAAAGAACTATTAGGTAAAACAATTTTATAACAGGGTGTTAAACATGGGTATAGTATGTCACCTAAATTTTTTTATAAATGATGTGCATTCAAAAATAACGGGAATTTTTGAATTTGGTGAATTGTGTCGGGTGGCCCATGTGTCGGTTTCCCCATGAGATGGGACATTTCATTTTGAGCACTATTAGGTCCTTACTTTTTTTAGGGACATGTTAACTCATAAAATTACTTACAAATGCTGCAGGAAGTAGTATTTCCGGAACTAGAAAACAATCCTGTTTACAATATCCAATTGCTCATCTGGCGAAAAGATGGTGACCCAGCACATTTCGATATTGAAGTTCAAGAGTTTTTAAATTCCAAAGTTGATGAATGGATTGGTCATTGTGGTACAATCGAATGGCCTGCGCACTCGCCAGACTTAACATCGTGTGATTTTTCACTGTGGGGCATTGTAAAGGAACTAGTGTATTCTTCCATGCCACAAAATCTGTTTGAACTAAAAAGTTCAATTGAAATTGCATTTGACTACGTAAATGATGATAATATGTTACTGTTGAAAATTTTAGAATCAGTTTTAAGTCGCTGTATAAAGTGTATAGAGAATCATGGTGGACATTTTGAACACCTGCTATAACATTTTCAGGGTAATATTATATCATCCCTCCAATGGTAAACTCGCGAAATTACAAATTTTGCAAATATGAGTTGATTACTGCATGCTGATGTATACAACCCAATGCATGTTGTAGTCAACTCGCGAATATGTATCTTGTTTGGTTAAGGAGATACAGCCTTTGTAAAGTAACGAAAATACACGAAGTGTGTTAAAGAAGAAAGCAGTGAATTTGTTTTTTGCTCTCCTATAAAACTGAGAATTTGCACATTCACGAGTTTACCATTGGATGGACGATATGTACAGTTCATATAATAAATTTGTTTTTATCTGTCTATAGGTTTCTTATTCCATTAACCTTTCTTCTGATTTCCGTCAATATTGGGAAAACCGACATATATGAGCCATCCTGTATTAGTCCAATAAATACCATTTTAATATTATTTTATTTTGCTCTTGGGTTCGAATCCCATTCAGGCACGGCATATTTTCATACGTTACAAAAAAAAAATCATTTCATCTTTCACCATCTGCATTAGCAGTACTTGCAGAACAGTCAGACGTTAAACCAAAAAAAAAAAAATTACTTTGCTCTTTGGTACCCGTATCAATTTTTTAATATTGATTGTGTTGTGTACCGCTTTAAAATCAGTCAAGAAATAAATGAAATAAGTAAATGATTAAAAATTTGGTAAGAAAGTTATTGCAGTTTCTTTATATTTAATTAAGTTTTACTTACCCTGTCAAATTTCCATCTTTAGCTATCTGTGCTGAAGCAATCAAATCATTTTCCTCTCCATCAACTAATCGAGCTTCAGCTTGCATTACATTGTCAATAGAGTCTGAACTTTTAATTGTATATTCAATACCATTACGAACTTTTTGTTTTAATATTTTTGCTTCTAAATCTGAAAACAGAAATGAAACAAACAGAACACAAATCAATATTCTCAACAACATTATAAAATATTATTATGGTACAGTTAAAGTTCAGACAAGTAAAGTAATTTAATATAATTCGCACATTCTATTTATTATAAAATTTATCTACTGAAAAATATAATATTTTTAATGTAAAAGTATTAATTGGTTATTTCTATTTTTGTAGATAAATTTCAACATGCTACTTCACTTAGTAATCAATCAAGAAATAACTAAAGCTATTAAAAAAATAGAAATAACTAAAGCTATTAAAAAATAGAGTATCGTTTATTAATTTTTCTAAAGAAAATTTATCAAAGCTTTACTTCTGTCAAACATGTCAGATTAATGACAGGAATGCATTTCAAGTTTAAAAATGAAATTTGAATTAGATTTTCTTAGAATTCTGCAAATTTTAGATATGAATTAGAAATGTGTACTATTGGATTTACTTTACATGACATCTGGCATGTAACCAATGATGGATTTTGGATTAAAATCTTTTGCTTAAATATAATTTAAAAAATTTGATACTAATGTATTATTATTTTCGGATACAAAGGTTCCTGGTTCAAATCCTAGTAAAGGTAGTTACTTTTATATGGATGTGAATAGTAGACAGTGGTTACCAGTGTGCTTTGATGGTTGGGGTTCAATTAACCATACTCTCACAGGAATAGTCCGGCTGAGTCTGTACTAAACTACACCTCATTAATACATTGTACATATCATCCTCATCTCATTGGGTCATGGGGTTGCTTACTGTTCTTAAATTGAACAAATTGCAATGTACTCGTAAATACATTAGGGATTAAAAAAATGTATTATATTCAGTTGGAACTTTAATAATATTATAACACATTTTGTCATCCATCAACAAAATTTGATAAAAAAACTTTTTAAAATTTAAGGGATGATATTTTATTAAACAATGTCAGTGAAGGTCTCTAGTATTGTTTAAAATCTTCTTCAAGAGTGAACACCTTTACAAGCTGGAAACTGAAATGCCAAGAAATGGGATATCAGTTAAGAGAAACATCTTGTGTTTTGTTGACAACCAAGTTAAGAGTTAGTTGCCCAAGATGAGGAAGATATCAACTATACGGTTTCGGTACAGTAACAATAGGTTATTTTGTTGTGTTAAATTTCCTGACCTAGCCGGGAATCGAACCCAGGACCTTCCACTTTGTAGGCCAGTCACTATGCCATGAAAGCAGCCACTCTAAAATCTTATTCATTCTTCCCTCATAAAATAATATTGTCCCACTTCAAAACCACCGTTCCATTGACAGTTTACTTTGACGTGTCCTATACTCCCACCTGGAAACTCCTGGATGCAGTTATAAAAAAAAAGTAGCTATTACTGTTTATAGGTGTTGAAGTACCCACAGTAATGCACCCTAGGTGAACCACTGTGTTCTTTAGGTCATCAGCCGAAAGGCTGGTTTGAACCTATAGAGGTTTTACTAAGTGAAACGAGGAGTGAAGTGGTTTACCTATTCCTTCCTCACTGAGCCAGAAAGTATGCTTATCAGCATGCCAGGCCCTCCAATAAGCATTTATTTTTCACCCTGCAAATGACTAATTCACCACAGGGTCTGACTGTATAAGTTAATGAAATTCATTACTCTAAAAGGAAATAACTGTGACTAGTCTTTTTATACCTCTACCTCTGCTGTTCTTAAATGTTTCAATCATATAATTGGCTGACCATGTGATAAGAAACAGAACTATTTTTTGTAACCCTGAAACTAGCAGATCGAGTGCAAATAACTTAACACTCCACCTGCTCGTTATTGTCAGAATAAACTGAAAATAATTTTAAAATGCTGTGAGAAATAAAATGGTAAAATGTTTCCATTTAATATTCATTGAATTATAGTACGTATTATGTGTGTAAATCAGTTTTTTAACATTGTAGAATTAAACTTAGGTTAACCCCACATAGAATTTACCCCTAAAATGGTTCGCTGCCCTATACCTGGCTTTTTGGGTGAATGGATGCAGCCATTCGTAATATCCATATACAGTAGAGGAACATGCAGTCACTTCTTAAACTGTGCGTGTTGGGTGAGGGTTAACAAAGCTGTTGATCGGGTATGAGAGTAGGCCAAGATTGCAGCAGGAACTGCTGTTGCAGATCTGTTATGTTCCTAATACATATTTCTTGTACCAGGTCCAAAAATTATTACGCTACTTACCTGTGACTCGAATCATTAGTTCAGTTGGTAAAAAAAATAATTTAACTGATATTGTTAAAACCATTGGTTATAATACACATATATTTTTTGTCATCAGTCTCTCAACTGGTTTAATGCATTTCTCCAAGCTGTTCTATCTTGCGCAAATTGTTTCATATCTACATACCTGTAACACCCTATATCTTTAGTAATTTGCTAACCTTTGCTTCCCCTACAATTCACTCCATCAATATTACCCTCCATTATTGATAGACCAATACCTGGATGTCTTAAGATATGCTCCACTAGCCTATCCCTTATTCTGGTAAGATGCTTCCATATACTTCTTTTTTCATCCACTCTTCTAAGAACCACTAAATTACTTATTTTGTCCACCCACCTAATCTTTAACATCTTCCTATAACACCACATTTTAAAAGCTCCTATCCTCTTCTTTTCTACAGCCCCCATGACGGCGCGCAGCGCATGCATGTCTATGTCTCTGATCCACTTAAATATTCCATTCCTCCTAACCTCTCATCATTCGGTCTTGGGTTCAAATCCCATTCAGGCACGGCATATTTTCATACGTTACAAAAAATCATTTCATCCTTCACCATCTGCATTAGCAATTGCAGAACAGTCAGACGTTAAACCAAAAAAATAACCTCTTTGACGTCCGAACTTCACCATATGGCAAAGCACAGTAAAGGGTTCTGATTCACTCATGAAATTTGATTCATCTAAACCCGTGAAGCAGGCCACGGAACCGGCGCAAAGCACAGTTAGACCTATGCGGGAATGGGGAAATTAGTTATATAAGATTTGTATTGTGTAACCCACCGGGTTGGTCTAGAAGTAAAGCCGTCGCCATGAGTCAGCTGTTTAACAGGTGGTTTTCAGAGACAAAGGTTCCTGGTTCAAATCCTAGTAAAAGTAATTACTTTGATACAGATTTCAATAGGCTACTAGACAGTGGTTACTGGTATACTTTGATGGATGTGGTTTAAATAACCTTACTCTCTCAGAAATGATCGACCTGGGTTTATACAAGACTACACCTTTAGATTTCATACACATCATCCTCATCTCATTGTGTAATGGGGTTGCTTATTGCTGAATTGAACAGATTGCAACATACACACATTAGGGATAAAAAAATATATTATGTATTTTTTCTTGATAAATAAATAGTATTGTTAAAAAATGTATAGTTTTACGTAAATGTAGGTACAGTGTCACTTAAGTACCTCTAGTTTCTCAGAAATACTCGTTAAAAGATTATTAGATGTGTTAAGTATATATTATAGTACTTAAAACTTGTGTACTTCAGCAGTTAGTGACATTTTTCTGTTCTTCTGTTGTATTTATATAATAATTAGATAAAATTAATCAAAATTACATTAATCTAAATGACAAAACACTACATTGTTACCAGCACTGTACCAAGGTCCTTATGCGCCCTTGGCGAGTTTGACATATCTGCGCCCTTTAGCACAGGGGGATGTTGATAAGTAATTTTTAATAACCTGAAAGATTTCTTCCATTAACATGGAGTTTTTATTACTTGATAAGTTGTACCTAAAGTAAAGTAAGTAAGTAAAGTAAGTATTACTTGGTAGTTGTACCTTGTAAGGCGGACATTTTTTATGGTCAATTTTGCGCCCTTGGCGGGTGCACATCTTGCCACCATCAAGCTACGACCCTGATTGTTACTAACCTGATTCATTCTTTTAATGCAGCTTTAATTTTCTTTTTATTTATTTTATTTTTCATGCCTACCTAAGCCATGGCTTTGTAGCGGAACGGGATGAACACACGGATTTGATGTGATCACATGTCAGTTGTGTGTGTGTGTGTGTGTTATCAAACTATTGGAAATTACAAAAATATATAGATTTATTATTTTGTTAAAGATTATTTCCTTAGTTTGTATGTAATAAATAACAGAAAGACCAAACAAAAAATTATGAACACCACTCACCTCGGAGTATTACATCAAGATATCTTTCATCTGACTCGGTGTCACTTGTGTTTTTATGTGATAACAAGAGATGTTTCTTCCTGAAGATGTCTCCGAGTGAAACGAAAGATATCTTGATATAATACTCTGAGATGAGTGTTGTACATAATTTTTTGTTTGGTATTTCTGTCAGGTATTACAAAGATTTTTATGTAGTTTAACTTAGTATATCGGTAATAGTTCGAAAAAGTTCTAGTTTCATATTATGTATATTAAAAATACAGGCACTAATTATTTGCACTTCATCTGCTAGTTCCAGGGCTACAGAAAATAGTTCTGTTTCTTATCACGTGCTCAGCCAATTATATGACTGAACTATTTAAGAACAGAAGAGATAGAGGTGTAAAAGAAACTAGTCAGAGTTATTTCCTCTGAAAGTAATGAATTTCATTATACAGCTACACCCTATGGTGAATGATGTGAAAGTGTAATTTGCAGGGTGCAGAGGTAGATGCTTTTCAGAGAGCCTGGCATGCTGATAAGCATAAGCTACTTTTGTACTCAGTGAGGAAGGCAAGGTAAACCACCTCACTCCTTGTTTTACATAGAGGTTTAAAATAGCCTTTTGGCTGTTGGCCTACAACAACATAAAAAATACATTTAGAATATTACAAAATTTAAATATTTTTTATTTTAAAAAATTGTTTAAATTTGGTTTAAAAGTGTATTCTTTTGTGTACTCAGAAGGATTGTTGGTTCTGTAGTGGTGCTTGAACCAGAAGGAAAGAAGGGTGTCTTGCACCACACCACACCATCATAATACCATTAAGAAAATATGTCAAGAATTAAATAAACAAATTGAAATAGAAGTTGGTTTATTATTTATTGTAAAGTAGCAAATGCTTCAAAATTATTATGATAGTATGTTAGTACAAGACACCCTTTTTCCCTCCCAGTTTAAATACCACTAAAGAATAAAACTGTTTCAATTTTGTCATTCTAAACATATTTTTAACATAAAAATTGAGCTAGAAATTTTTTAAAAATTACAAATATATGAAAATAAAACAGTGTTGTTGTTTAGGTCATCAGCCTAAAGGCGGTTTGGACCTCTAGAGGCTTTACTAAAAAACCGAGAGAGGTTGTTTACAATTGCCTTCCTCACTGCATGGAAATGTATGCTTATCAGTATCCCAGGCCCTTTGAAAAGCATCTACTTTCCACCCTGTAAATGACACCTTCACTTCATTCTCCACAGGGTCTGGCTGTTTAATGTAATTTATTACTCTCAGAAGAGATAACTCTGTCTAGTGTCTTTTACACCTCTACCTCTTCTGTTCTTAAATGCTTCAGTCTTATAATTGGCTGACTATATGATAAGAAACAAAACTATTTTTTGTAGCCCTGTAATTAGCAGATCGAGTAGGAATAATTTAACACTCCACCTGCCTGTTATGGGCATAAAATTTACTTATATTCCAAATACTTATATTTACTTATATTATATTCATACTTACTTATATTTCCAAATACCAATTGTTTAGACAACTCTGTGTAATCCACCAATCCTTTTTTCAACTTGTGCATTGGTAATGATATGATAAAGATGAAAAAATGCCAAACCAGACTGAGGAATTGAACCCAGGATCCCAGCATAGAACCCAATTGGGTTGACTACTGCACCATTGGGCCGGCAACTGATATGTTCCAGTAGATCTACCAATATCAGATTTTAAAAATTTTATCATGTCTTTAATTAGTAACTTTTAAAGGTGACAGAAGAGATAACTTCTGGAAAAATTTGAATTATTATTTACCTAGTTTCATTTTGAATCCTTCATGTACCCTGATGATGGTGGATTCACCGAAATATGTTAGAAAAAATTATTTTATTTTATTTTTGATTAAAGAGATTTTTCTTTTAGTTTTATTTTATGGGGCATCCAAGGATTACGTGGCTTAATCATAGGTATTTTGAGGCGTGCTACAGGCTATTGGTAAAATAATTTTTTGAGAAGAATTATAATATTAATTTTCATTCATTTTTATTATAATCCACAATACTATGCATTAAAGTAAAGAATGTATAAGGTAAAAAATAATATATCTGTACTTTTTTAAATTTCAATAATTAAAACAGTAATTAGTAATCTTTTTGTAATCATATTCTATTATCCAGCTATTATAGGTTTAAAATTCCATTCATCTGGTTGTCCTAAATGAGGCATAGTATCTTTGAAATCACTCGTACTCCATTTAAACACTGGTAAATTAGTTCCAGTAGTTGGGCCAGAAACTGCTACAAATCTCATTTTCTTAACTAATAATGAATTTGTTAATTTAGCATCGGTTGCGCCACCACCACGATGGCCAAGTGCAGGGAATGGATAAGTACCACTTGCCGGATTTAAATCGTGTCTGAAAAAAATATTTAAATAAATTTATACACATGGTGTTAAGGCCAATCGCACCCCCGTTAAGTAATTCATATTTCCCCGCTAATTATTATCGTCGTTAAATACACTGATTTTGTATTAATAACCTTTTTCCCGCCTCTGTCTGTATACTTGTCTTGATTTCCGATGGTGATCTCAGTTCATGACGTAATTATTCTCCCACTACTCACATTCCATTCTTCCCGGTCAACTCACTCACTGGTTGGATTCTGCGGCATGTAGACTGTTCGTGCCTTCTCTGCGCCGGCCATCCTATGGCGTCGCTTCTGCAATTGTCGTTATGCTTCGTTCGTTTCTGATGTACCATACATCATTTTCAAGTGTGATTTTGCTTATGTGTGTAATTTATAATCATTTACAATTGTTCTTGTTTTCGTATCAAACATTAAAGTTACAGTGTGAATCGAACCCCGGACACGTGTCGCGTAGACGCCGTTTCTACACTTCAGGCCATTCAACAGGTAAGCGAATTAGTCTATTTTGTTGTACGCTTTCTAATTTTGTGTTTGAGTTGACCAGTGATGTCCTGCTGTTCCAGCAGTTACTTATCGTTTTCCTTTGTCTCCCTCAGTGTACTTTCCATCGTTGTATCTTGCTTATTCAGTCGTTCCGCCGTTGGTTTCTGGCGCCATTAAATGAAACTAGGTCCTCCGGAATAAGTCGTTTATGCTTCAGTTTACATTAATCTGCCATTAGTCGTTGATAGTGGATTGATGTCCTACAGTTACAAGTCGGCTTACCGCTTAACTCGTTTTATCCAATTTATTTTGGATTATTTTCAAAACTCCTGCCATCAAGGCTCTAACACATGGTTTATATTAATATTAATAAAAAACTTTTTATATTTACCTTTCACTGCTTCTTATACTTTGATAAATCCACTATGAAGACGAAATCAGCCATAGATTCCATAAAAAATTCCGATTGCGGGATTTCTGGCTAAAAATAGTTATCAATGGGTGCCTGATAGAGTAGGTTATTTTTATTTATTTAAATACCTGGTATATTACCACAGTTTTTGTTCATAAAATAACCAAACTATAATTTAATCATTCCGTTGGTTTTTGTTAACTAAAAGTTGAAAAATCAGTGGAATTCAAGAGTTATGTCCACATACAAGGGCTGTTCAAAAAGTATCGGACCTTCTGTCCTCCCGCTGAAACGAATGAAGCGCTGGCGGCCAAACTTAGTGGCGATGTGGAGGGGACTGTCATGTGCGCGCATGCACTGTTTCGTGTCATGACAAAGCTTCCGTCGCCAGCAGTCAGCCTAGTAGTGTAGACCTCTCTGTTGTACTCGGCGATTTTTATCAAGTTATCAAATGACAGAAAAATTTTAGCAGTGTTACTGCATTAAATTATGCCAAAAGCTTGGCGATTCACAAGTGGAAACAATTCGCAAGATTCAGCAGGCTTTTGGGGAATCTGCAGCTGTACTCAAATAAAAGAGTGGTACAATCGATCCAAAAATGGTCAAACGTCAGTGGAAAGTGAATCGCATTCAGGCAGGTCATCGACAAGCCGGAATGAGAATGTTATTGAACAAGTGCGAACTTTAGTCACCGAGGACCAAAAGAATACTATCTTGAGGTTCTTCATCACCTATGTGATGCTGTGCGGTGCAAACGACCGAATCTGTGGGCAACAAAAACTTGGCAGCTCCTTCACGACAATGCACCTGCCCACTCTGCACATCTAATTCAGAGTTTTCTCGTTAAAAACAACACTCCTCTGGTTCACCAAGCTCCATACTCCCCCGACATGGCTCCCTGCGACTTCTGGCTAGTTCCTAAGCTGAAAATGCCCCTGAAAGGAACTCGATTTCAAGAAAGAGAAGACATTAAACAGAATACGACGGCCAAGCTTAACAGCATTCCAAAAGATGCCTTCCAGAAATGTTTTGACAGTGGCAGAAGCGCTGGGAGAAGTGTGTGCATCACCAAGGAGACTACTTTGAAGAGGATTAGAAGTTTGTAGCTCTAGTTCAATAAATGCACAATTAATTAACAATAGTCCGATACTATTTGAACAGCCCTCGTAATGGGAGAATACCCTTTTTCCACTACTACTCTATAAATTGACGACAATGAATACTAGTATTTCTTACCTGGCAGCTACTGCATTCGATGCACTGTATGGAGGTGTGCAATTACATTTTGAATAAGAATCATGAGCATAATTATTATAACGCATAAAATCCATAAACGACTTCATGGATTTTATTTTTTTATGATCTCTTCTAAATATTTTTGCTCTAGGTGCTCCTTCGTAACTAAACCTGTAAAAAGTTAATAATATTAAAAACATAGAAAGGCCATTATGATTATTCTCTACCACCGAGTCATAGACCTACGTGCTACAAAATTTAATCTGAACTGACCATATTTTTACATAAAGTAAATTGTTAAAACGGTTTCATAGTTTCAAATAGTCACAATATTCAACAATACGTAAACAAATGAACTAATTTGATGTGTTTTTAAAAAATATTTTATTGATGCTAAAGTAATAACCTATTCCCATGATGCTAGTTTATTAATATGCTTTTCATGGTGATGAGCTCTGCTGTTCCACACGTTTAGACCAATCAGAACGTTTACCAGCGTTGCCAGATTGTACCTGACAAACGTTACGCGCGCATGCATATAAGAGCTGCAATAGTTCACTCTCGTCTTGCATCTCGTACTAAACACATCGATTGTAGAGCGCGTTTTAACATGCAATAATTTATAATATTATCAGCTGATTGTATGTTTATATATGTTATAATTGTTATTAAAAGACCAAAAAAATTGGCTGACAAAATATTTAACAGAGCTACAAGAGCAAGTATTGGCAACGTTGCTGGCAAGTGATTGGCTTGCTATAAAGTGGATAGGGGGCAATGCATTCGTTCAGAGCTCATCAGCCTTGAAAAATAGTGTAGCTGCTACTACTAGCAGGACCTATTAGCATGTAGGTGACGGTTCCCACGGAGGTACTTAAATAATACCAGTGGTCTGAAGATATGTACAGGAGTTGTGTTGTCTATTGCTGTTACTTAACAAATCATGTCTTCTTTTCGTGTAAACCATAAAACTTTAAGACAAATCTTGAAAATGGGAGTACATGAAAAAGAAAGAACATTTGAGTTTCTTGCAAATAAGTGACTTTATATTTTGAAATTAAATCAGAATTCAACTTTAGCTGCTCCTTTTTTCTTGACAACTACACCCGCAAAACTAAACATCTGCTCCTGAAAACAGCTACGCATCATTCATTCGTGGGCAACTAGCAACATTTCAAAACATTCACACCGAGCTAGTTTACAAGTGCTAGTCAATCACATGACCTTTTCTTCCCTACTAGTGCTAGTAAAATCAAACATGTTCAAAGTCATTAACGCACTTGTAAATATTAGCGCTTTAAACTCAACAAGCTGCTACTTTAGCGCTAACTATACAAGGTGTGGCTATTAATTAACGAGACTGAAGTAAAAAATTTTATTTTCATTTTATACATAAATCACTTATTGTCACCTTCAATATACACTCCTTCTCTATCCCTACAACGCTCCATGCGAATTTTCCATTGTTGGAAACAGTGCTGGAAGTCATCTTCTGTCAGCTCCTTCAGGACAAGTGCCGCTCAAACATGTTTGAAATGAAGCTCGCAAAAATGTTGGTACTGAAACTTTGTACGCGACTGAAAATGACCAAAATTTTTGGAAACGATAATAACATGTGATGAAACGAGGTTTTTTACTTATGATCCGGAAACGAAGCGCCAATCCATGCACTGAAAGAGCCGAACTTCACCGAGAGCCAAAAAAGCTCGAATGAACAAGTCAAAATTTAAAGCAATGATGATTGTTTTTTTTTTTATATCCATGGGATTGTGTAACTTCACTGTGTTCTGAAGGTCAAACAATTAATCAATATTACTACCTTGAGGTACTTTCTAAACTACGTCAAAGAGTAAGGAAAAAACGCCCCGAAATGTGGAAGGACAAATCATGGGTTCTCCACTAAGACAATGCGCAAGCTCATTCCGCGTTATCTGTCAAGAGGTTCCTAGCCAAGTACAGCATCTCAGTGTTACAACATCCACCTTATTCACCAGATCTTTCACCATGTGACTTTTACCTGTTCCCTAAGGTGAAATCTGCAATAAAAGAAACAAGATTTGAGTCTGTGGAGCTGTAAAAGAGAAAGCGGCACGTGTCCTGAAGGAGCTGACAGAAGATGACTTCCAGCACTGTTTCCAACAATGGAAAATTCGCATGGAGCGTTGTAGGGATAGAGAAGGAGTGTATATTGAAGGTGACTATAAGTGATTATGTATAAAATAAAAATAAAATTTTTTACGTTAGTCTCGTTTTTTAATAGCCACACCTCGTAGTAGAAGTCTAGGTTTGAATAGTTGGGTTAAACTGAATTTTTATGAAATAATATCACAAAAATGCAAAACAATTTCAATTATTCAGTATCACATTCCTAGTAGGCACTGCCGAATTCTTGTGAATAATTACTTACCACTCTCCATACTGTCTGACAAGTTCTTCATTTCCACCGAGTTTGAAAATGTCTTTATAAAACGGAACATTATAGCTCGGCCAATATTTTTGTTTCTCTAAAATTGATGTTTGATCTGCGTATCTCACATGACCTGGAATCTGCTCAAGTATCCAAAGGAGTCCTTTTTTGGGAGGTTTTCTGAAATTGAAATTTTTTTTACATTATTCTAAAAACTCAAAATTTTAAAATCCAATGACAGATGTTTTATCATCTTTATTACTTGCGGGTGTTTTTAGAATATTTAAATTTTCAGCTAGGTCATGAGTGACTATGGTTATGGTACAGTGTAGGTGTGTTTCACCGTATTGAAACTTCCAGACCCTGAGCAGGAGTCAAACGAGACTTTATACTCTAGCCACCAGAGTAGTACATGTTGGATAATTAAGTAATGTAACGAAAAACTGAATTTTACAATAACTTTTCAATTTTTGTTGAAGGGAATTTTTATATTAGAGTGTAATATTTAATTCTTATTATTACACAAGATTATTTGTTTTGTTTATAACAAAGTATTGCGGTTACCTCAAAGTTTTGAAGTGATTTTTGTTGAAGTTTAAATTAATTTGACACGAGGCGCAAATTCATTTTTACCATAAAAACGACCAATTATTTTAGACTGTTAGAGGTATCAAACTAAAATTTTGGAAGCGTAATATTTAGAACCATTCTAAATTACCATAACAAAATAATTATTGGCCGCCTCCATAGCTTAGTGGTAGTGTACTGGCCTACCACACAGAGGTCCCAGGTTCGATTGCCGGTTAGGGTCTAGAAATTATAACAAGTCACAACCCTTTGTAGTCGCTAATGACCAAGCTGTTGATGCGACTTTAGATAAATTAAAAACAAAAAAATTAAAAATAAGAATTATTGAAAAATTTTACAAATTATTTGGTTTTTAGATAAATAATGATAGAATTGAAATATTTTTGGTTAAGTTGTCAGACAAAAATCAATAATTTTACTTTGACTTTTATGTATTGCATGTAGTGATAGGCTTGAAAAGTTTCAGTTGGGCTTTCTAAGGTTGTTGAGAAAATTGGTCGTAAGTTAATTGCATTTAAACGTGTGTCTAGGTACCAGTTACAGGCCCACTTAGGTAATTTCTTATCTCGGTGATTTTATTATTTTATCCCTCAAATTACACCCTTTTACGGCTCTCAGAAATCTCATCTCGGTGCTATGAACACTTGCAATATCTCTTTTTCCCACTGATGAGCATTTTTAACCGAATAGAAAGGAGAATAGAATAGAATTGTTAGTGCTGTTTTGATGTTACACAGTTTTATTTGTAAAATTTTTGTAGCTTTAACTCTAGAGCTGGCAATTGTCGATTTTGAGACGATGTTACCGCTTCTTGAACCGGTCGCGTCACAAAATCAGATTTGCTTCATAGCATTGCAATATAGCATTTTAGTTTTAAATTCATCTGCAGATAGGGTTGCTGTTTTGTACAATAGTTTAGTTATGTATAAAGTAAATTTTTACATATAATACAAGAGTTTTAGTTGCATATTCTGCCTGTGTTTCTCTGTTGAAACCTTGCCATCCTACAGCTGAATTTGGTTATTTTTTGGTTTACATGATGTGTTTCTGTATATATTTTTTTCAGTTTTGAACATAGAATCGGTTTTTTATTGGTTTTATTTTGAAATAAACATTATAAGTAACGATTCGTATGTAATGAATTTTGAAAGTAGAGCTTAAGAAAGTTTTAAACAGTAGTGTCATCTGAAATTTTAAAAAATATTTGTCAAAAAATTATTTTCAAATTGCTTCAGCATCCCTAACTGTTAGATTAAAATTTCAATACCTAATATATTTATTCTATTTTACTAAGTTTTCTTGTTATTTAGATACATCACGTGGTAAGGTTTGTGATTTATAGCAAATTTTTAATGATTTTTTACGGTTCGATGACCCATGTGCTAGAAATTCTGTGCTGGTCTAGAAAAATGTTATTACCGGCTATAGGGTTAACTTTCAAAGTCGTCGTCGTCTTCATGGATTAGGCTATTCAAGCCTGTTCCGGAAAAACAAAAGTCATTGCTTTTCGTGGAAAATGGCCTAAAAGATCTAAAATAGTAGTCGAAAACAAAATCTTGGAGCAAGTGTCAAATTTTAAATACTTGGGATGTGACATAACGCATGATTATGACCAGGATCCTCAACAAAAAAATATCGAGGTTCAACATGATATGTGGGGCAATAAACCGATCCATCAGAAGTAGAGCTAGAAAGAACACCCTGCTCAAATTTTATAAAGTAATGGCGATCCCAGCATTGGCTTATGGAAGTGAGACATGGGTCCTTACAGAGAAACAAGAATCAAAAATTCAGGCAGCAGAAATGCGATTCTTGAGGCAGGTGAAAGGTTGTACAAGAGAGGATAGAATCCGAAATGAGGAGATAAGGAGAGAGTGTGATGCCCAGCCACTCTTGAGCATATTGAGAACCTACAGGAAAAATTGGTCAGATCATGTTGTAAGAATGTCACAAGACCGCCTCCCTCGATCTGCGCTGTTCTATAAACCAATCGGAAAGAGAAATATTGGTAGGCCGCGGAAAAGATGGACGCCGGAACTTTCAGAGTATGATAGATAATACCACAAGTGCATTGAAACTTGTTAAGTTTGACTTATCAACTTACCCTGAAGTAAATTTGTTGTAGTCAACAACCATCCACTGATTGTTATAAGTTCCACTGTTATATTTGGAGAATATTTTACTCCAAGATTTACCATCTGTCGCTAGGCGATTGGCCACCATTATTCTTACAAATTCAAACACCTAGAGTAAAAACAACAACATTTTTAGAAATATAAATATGGATACGATAAATAGAAATGGTTAACATTTTTTGTTGTGATCATATACTCTCTTTTAAAGAATACATATTTAAATTTACTTCATGTGCATTTTATAAATGTGTTTTCAAAGTTTCAAGCTTACAAAATCCCTATATAATATTGACCCTTGAAGCAAAGAATTGTTTTTTAAAAGAATGACCACCGGTATTTTGTGTTTCTGTGTGTGTTGTTCATGCTACTAGATTTTTAGAATTAGCTATGTATCCCAAAAATTATTTACCCTGGTACAAAAACGCAGGGATTAATATTTTTCAAAAATGGCCCTAATTAGCACAAATTAAAATATGAAAATAAACTTTAAAATGTTCTTGAAGATTATTGATAAAATTAAATTTGGTCTTTATACAGTTTTTTTGATTTTGTCTCACGATATGAAATTATAAAATTTATCAGAAATATTTTATACTGACTATTCCTTCAGGTGTAACAAAGTCCCATAATTTTTCATTATAATTTCCAATTGTTGTCTCTTGTACAGCAAGACCTGATGAAATTACATAAAAATCATCATGCGAATGAATTTCAGCAGGATAACCGGAGAACGACACTGTTTTTCCAGGAATAAATTCTTCAGAATTAGGAAGTTTGTGATATGTAAATTTATATGCTTTTATTGCCCTGGTCATTGTATTGTACCTATAAAAATATTCAAAAAAAATAAGTTAATTAACAAAATAAATTGACAACAAATGTATGAACTTTTTCTTGCAAATTCTAATACTCCTAACTTAAATTCCTGGCATATATGTTTTGCCACACTTGCCCACACCATTATTCCAGAGCCATTCTTCTTAACGTGCCCTCTCTGACCAGAGGTTGGTAATCATGATGGCTATTCGTACTTTGGACGCCACAGCTCTGAATAGCTCCGCTGAGGTACAATGAAACCAGTCATGAAGATTCTTCAACCAAAAAATTCTTTTTCTTCCCACATTTCTCTTCCCCTGAATCTTCCCTTGTATTATGAAGAGCCCTACTTTGTCTTTACCACCCTGGTGAATTCCAATTTATTATTTTCTTTGGCCATCTTTTGTTCTCAGTTTCCTCTATTGTATTGTTCATTTCCCCTGTGATCTCTCTTAGTTCAACATTCCTGATTCACTCCATCGTAGAGATTTGACAATTCTCGATTAAGTAGTCCATCTCCACTACATTTTTCTCTAAACCTTTTTGTCATCTCTCACATCTTCAAGCCGAACAGCAGAATTCCGTGAACCACCATCCAACACATTCAAACTTTTGTGATGTTTCCGACACTCCTTGGCAAGATCAAGGAATTCAGTCCGTGTATTGTTTGTCTGGCCTACACAAATCGGTTGGAGGTGTTTGTCTTTGAATTTCCCTTCTGTGTTACCAAACTTCCTAAATATCTGTATCCTTCATATTGCCCCGTAATTGCAGATCCCTTGCTTTACTTCCAACCACCAGATATTTTGTCTTTACAGAATTTATCTTCATTCCATTCTTTTCCTTTCGTATGTTTCGGCAAGTTCTCTCATCATGTAATCAATGTCATACTCATCTCCTGCCACGGTTGCCATTTGACCATCCACTATCAATAGTAAGGAACAAATACACTCATTCTCCACCGGAGCTCCCATATCCTCATAATGAGCCCTACGCCAGATGTCCCATGGAATTTGAACCACAAGCCTTGTGGCTACATCCTTAGGATGTAGCATTGATTTTCATTCGTTCGTTAGTGTTTTCTTGCTACTAATAAATGAAGACTTGTTATAATCAGGAATCATTAGAAAATTGTTATACTTTTACCTACATTACTATGGTTCAAATTCTGTGGTACATCCAGTATACATATGTACGTACAGATTCTCATTACCTATTTTTCATAAATCCCAGAATCTTCATTTTCTATCAACTGTAAAAAAATATTTCTTTTTTAATTTCTGCTTTTAACTTTAACACTCCATCATGGTGATTTCCCACCAGTATACATAGACAATGAACCTCTCACAAAAACAGATACCGTCAAGTATCTCGGTCTGACTTTTGATAAACGACTAACTTGGAGCACACATATTAAACGGAAACGTTTTAATAAACGTTCGGGAATTCAGTAATCTGAATTCCCGATTTAAACTTCTATATTCCCTACTTCACAAACGATCAAAATTACCAATGGCACAAAAATTACGTATATATTGTTCTTTTTTGTAACCTATATGGACCTACGGGTCCCAAATTTACGGTTCAACCAAACCCTCTAACTTGCAACGAATTCAAGCATTCCAGTCAAAAACATTACGCCTTATAGCAAATGCACCTCTTTACGTTTGCAACAAAATCTTACATACAGATTTGAAAACACCACTTGTACAAAATTCCATTGAATACGTATATCAACGCTTTCACAACAAGTCACACGAACACGAGAACCTACTGGTGCGTTCACTTTCCACCTTCTATTTACCTCATAATCCCGCTAGATGCCTTAAAAGACGCTGGAGTAAAGACCTGCTAATTTGATATACAAATTTCGTTCTTGGGGAAACACCAATGGAGGCCCTACCCCTCTCATGCCTATCATGTCATTTGCTTTATTATCATAATCATCACATTTGCTTGTAAAATTTTACAGTTGTAAATAAAGAATTAAAGAAGAAAGAAATTCTGCTTGTTTTTTTTGTAAATTACAATTGACAATCTCCAGTTTGATAAGATTGTTATTGTTATTCCGATATCATTATCCAGAATTGCAAAATCATATTATTATTAAGATTGTGTCATGTTATTTTGCTTGACATATCATCTAAAAATAATTTTGCCTTGATTATTAACAACTAATAATTATTATTCTTACCTGGACCAAGTATTGTGACCAACATAAAGATCTTTATTTCCTGGCAAAAGTTTTATAATTGCTGAACAATGTCCTTCTTCGTATAATTTACTTGGTGGACTTCCTTTCGGCTTGTATTTATCCACTAAATCATACAAATCTCCTCGCAAGTTCAGTAACCTTTATATTAAATGGAAAATAAATTAAGGTATTAAAAATTAATTCATTTGTAAATCTGTTTAAATGTTTGTTATATTGTTGAAATAGACTACAATGCTCCTTTGTGTCAGATTTTAGAAATTTTCCTTTTCATATATTTTGTGAATGTTAGAAATAATATTTGAAATTTTAAGGAAAATAACAAAATAGGTTATTATCTACTGTATTAATAATATTATTAGAGCCATTTTATTTCTTAAAATTAAAGAAAATTTAAAAACCGACTAGAAGGTTATTGAATCCGTGCACGACTACAGATATCTTGGCTTACTTTTGACGTCAGATAGTAAACTAGACAATGATATTTTTAAAAAAAATTGGAAGAAATAGGGCCAATATAAGAAGGTTTCATTCTGTTTTGTCGAGTAATCATATATCTTATGGCACTAAGAAGAGAATCTTCCATTCTTTTGTTTAAATCTCCTCTATTTATGGCTCAGAGGTATGTGGACTCTCCAAACATGATTTTTAAAAAAATAACAACTATGGTAATATGTTTTCTGGAAAAGTTATTAGCTTACTGGGTTCAATCGAGGTGGAAACGAAAAATTTTAAAATAATTTTAAATTTTATATAAAAATAAAATATTAACTGTCAAAATTTAAGAAAGACAACTCATTAGGTACAGTCAATTCCGAAGAATGGGGGAGAACAGATTGCCATAGATTTGGTCTTGGATTCCAGCTATAGTCTATTCCAGTTTAATTTTCAGTGACGTATTAGACAACGAACAGTTCACATTCAGACTCTTTGAACGTCAAACATTTAACCTTAGTTGTGTAATAATTTTGTAAACAAATCTTCCTGAAATTCCTACCCTACCAGCAACTAAATCCAAAAGATTTAAAGTGGTTAAATAAGAATGCTCATTTTTACAATTTTTATTTACATAGTGTAATCAAGATTTTTTTGTTTTGTTTTGAATTCATGCCCTGGCCTCGTGTATTATTTTAACTGGAGAATTCATTTCATTATCAGTATCAAAGAACAAAATATATTGACAGGAATATCACAAGAAAAAATAACAATAAATAACTCAAAAACACTAAATAAGCATATATACTCTGTATGTTGTTTAGGTCAACAGCCAAAAGGCTGGTTTGAACCTCTAGAGGTTTTACTAAGTAAAAACAAGGAGTGAGATGGTTTACTATTGTCTTACTCACTGAATTGAAAGAGTATGCTTATCAGCATGCCAGGCCCTCTGATAAGCACCCACTTTCCACCCTGCAAAAAATGACACCTTCACTTCAGTCACCACAGGGTCTTATAGCAGCCCTATAGGGCTGTATAGTGAAATTCATTACTCTCAGAGGAGATAACTCTGACTAGTGTCTTTTACACCTCTACCTCTGTCTTAAATAGTTTAGTCATATAATTGGCTGACTATATGATAAGAAACTGGCTAAAATGATAAGGGCCTAACATGCTGATAAACATAATCTTTCCACTCAAGTGAGGAAGGCAATAGTCAACCACCTCATTCCTCGTTTTTACTTAGTAAAACCCCTAGAGGTTTAAACCAGCCTTTCAGCTGTTGACCTAAACAACAATAATATTAGATTAGAAGCAGACTCTAGCTGGGTTAATACTTAAATGCACTTTCAATTAACCTGATTGGTTTAGTTAATTAAGCGGTTTGGTATACAATATAGTACAATTAAATTACCATAGGTTTTTACTTACAAGAAATCAGTGTAGGTTAACTTAGGTGAAGAATCTTCAACTCCAGACATTGTATTAAGATTATAACCGGCAACAAATCCTTTCAGCTGTGTGTAAACTAGATTCACCTGAAAAATTAATTTTTAATTTAACCCAGTTGGTCTAGTGGTAGCTAAAGTCATCGCCGCTAGTCAGCTGTTTGACAGCTGATTTACGGAGACGAAGTTTCCGTGGTTCAAATCCTAGTAAAAGTAGGTACACTAGTAATTATAGCAACCATGAAATTGCGAGCCTGTATGTAGTTAGATAGTAATGGTGTTGCCGTATTTGCAGAGTGGGAACAAACTTTGGGTCTTTCCGTTTTCTGTATGCCGCTATCAAATACGAATTCCCTTAAGGGTTACACATTTCTTCCACTCCTGAATTAAGCGCACCAATCTGACTAGCAATATTCCTGCGTAGTGTCAATTCCACTCCAATTTCACAGTTAGTTACTACACAGTCTACTATGAATTTTGTAGAGTTACTTAATAATATTTGGACAGAGGAAGATGCTCCAGAGTTCCTTCAGGAAAGGGGGTTTTTGCATAATCCCAAAAGATGTGACTACTAAAAAAGTAGACAAGTTTGAAACACTCACACAACTTCTCTTCGTAATGTAAATAATTAAAAATAACATAATAGTAATGTAGCAATAGCAAAATAAAACATTTAAAATAAGAAATAAAACAACAAAACGTGTAACATATAAACATGTAAATATACTGGGACTGGGAAGGACGTGTGTACGCATGCGTGAGTGTGTCTGTCTCATTATGGCAGGGAGTGGGAGAAATGAACAAATGTGCAACCCTTCAGGGAATTCGGGTTTGATAGTGCCATAGATAAAACGGAAAAGACCCCAAACTTTTTATCTTTTATTATTACCTTATTATCACAAAATATAGAAATTTAATTTTGTTCTTGCTTCAGGATAACCAAATTTTGAAAAATTTATCAACATTACTGATTATTTCTTTACTTTCTTTTCTAAGGTTGTTCTTTCGATAACTACGGTCGCTGTTCGAAGTCGATCTACCGGGTTGTTCGTCAAAAATTACTGAATTAATTCATTTACGACTAAAAATACATTTAATTCACTGAAAAATAACAAATAAATCTTTTTAACGAAAGACTATTAAACAATTAAATGGTAGGCCTATAAAATAAACAAATAATTAAAACGAAAATGACTTTTTAAGACGCAAATAAACAGCGCACAAACGGTTTTTTTATCCGAGGCAGCGAGAAAAACTCAGGTTCACTCCCTCACGATGGGGGAAGTAGTGTTGGACTCAATTGAAGCGTCCTCATCCAGCCCCAAGGAGGCCGCAACCACCTTACCAACCAAAAACCTGCTGCCTGGCCACTTGATCCGACATCAGCAAACAACCCTCCAACTCCCTCGGAACTGTTTATATAATACAAGGGAAGTGTCGGGTTAAAAAAATTTACATACTGTCAGTGGGGCGTGGAAGAGAACCATAGCCTAATTCCCCTCTCGCTGTCACTAACCAACACTCACTCTCTCACTTTCATTCATCTCATTCATCACCAGCTCAGGAAATTAGTGTGCCTACCTTACCTACTGAGATCGGGACAGGATTGATTCACTGTGGGAGAGGGCGATCCCACTGATCTCCATATGTCTCCTCCCGACCACCCTCTCTGCAAATTGAGCGACCAACTTCCAGCTCTCCTCATCCTGCAGCATCGCTGCCTCTACTCTCTCTGGGATCCACTGTGTAACGCTTATCTTCTTAGATGTCTCCATTCTGTCAAGGCCAAACTAGGGACATGTTTCAAATGCATGCGAAACGGACTCCTCCTCTTCACTATCGCACAGCCGACATTTAGGTACTTCAAGAAGTTTGAACCTAGTCAAATATGTTCGAAGCAACCATGCCCTGTTAGCAACTGCGTCAGCTCGTGGGTGGTATCACCAAATGTCTTCCTTATCCACACCTCGACATTTGGAACGAACCTCCTTGTCCACTCCCCGACCCTAGCTTCGCTCCATCTCCTCTGCCACCTGCTGAGTAATCGACTCCAACATTCCTCTTTATCAGCACCAGCACGCTGCTCTTCCCTCCCGCATGCTGCTAGATCCCATGGAGGCATCCCCGAAATTACCAGGGCTGCCTCCGTAGATACAGCCCACAAACGTTATGAAATGTTATGTGTCACGCTTGCATTGAACTGACCGAGTGAAGCAATTCCAATGCTATGGACAGGGCCGGTGGAGTGGCAACACTGTAAGGCTGGATGGGTGGAGGTAATACATGACTGCTTGGTTTACTAGAAAGCTCACTATTTCGTGGTTAATAGCATAATTAGTTTACAGAGATTTGAATACTAGAGCCTGTCTACGCTAAGAGTACTTCGACGTAGGCAACCAGCAATACAGTGAGCATGCGGATTAATTAAAAATACGCACAGCATGATCAAAAACATAAGTCCATACAACACTAATTATTCGCTCTAAGCTTAATATAATAAAAACACGTTCAATTCATTTGTTAGAAAATGTTTTATAAATCAAACATTAGTTTACCATTAATTACTAAAACTTTTAATATTGTTACTCTTACATTGTTTTTTTCGTTACATTATTTACTATTATTACATTATTATTTATGATTAGTAGGTTTTTATTGTAGACTCAGTTTTATTTTTGGTCACAAGTAATATAAGACTAATGCGCTTGAATTATAACAGGAGAGTGTACAATTCCAGTGATTCGTTGTTTATCATTTCAGATTGTTTATTTCTTATCATTAAAATTAATGTCTGTGACTAGTTTAATACAACTGTTTGCACTTGCCAGTGTTTAAACTCATTTTTAGTTTCATCAGTTATCTTTTGGTATTGTATCGGTTCGTTTTGATTTTCTTCGTAGACTGGAGTTGAAAAGTTTTGTAAGGTGTGTTTTGTTAACATGCGTACACATTAAAAAGTAAACAAAAATTGTTTTGTTAAATGTAATGGTTGAAATAATTTATTAAGGAGTCTCTTTATGAAACTACAATAAGTACAAGTAATCTGAACGGTATAATTGAAAACGCTTGCAGGATAATGTTTATTTTAGCTGGATATTTAATTTAGTTGGCATATTTTAATGATGGAACATAGTGCAAGATAATTGTCAGGCAGAGAGGTAGATACGCGCCAACTAGTGTAAAACTTTCGTTTACAACCTATAGGCGCTTGCCTCGCACAGAGTACTCCTACAGTAGATAGACTATAGACAGTTTGTTGTATCATGGAATAAAAGTTTTAGATTTTTTACTTCCAAAAACTTTGATTATTATATACACTTTTATCATAAAACATTTAGTAAATGAAGCGATTTTTATAAAAATCGTAAAAAATCTTAAAAAATTGAAAAAATTCACCATAAAGTACTACTTTCGGATGGCCATTTTGATGAAAATGTTCTAGTGATACATAACTTAAGTTTCATGTTTCACCTTCATACTCTATTCCGTTCCTGAGATATTTTGTTCACACAAAGACCAATCGCTAAAAACATGTTTTTTGAGCTCAAGGCGCCTAAAAACTTGATTTTGGAAAATCGACATTAGAATTTCCTTTCCTATAAATTCATATACTGCAAGAGGAAGTAAAAATCCTGTTGCGTGTTTTATTAACTTTCTGTGATGTTTTTAAACAACTTTTCTGAAATAGCTACATCCACAATATGAGGATAAATATTCAGCAACAAAACATTCCGGTTTTGTTATTTTTCTTTTTTATTCGCGGTAATTCACGAGAAGATATCTACTGTGTAAAACGCAACCTACCTTGTACTCAAATTTTAAAACGTAAAACAATTTACTGATATGTGTAAAAGGTGAATAGATTTTGGGATTATATTTACAGAAGGGTAATAAACAACCATCTTATTGGCTAATAAATAAAATTTACTACTTACATGCCACCAGTATTCATCTGTTGTTTTATATTTCTTTAACATAGTTTCTATCCATTCTATATTTAGTTTTATAAATTTCTTTATGTTGACACAGATTTCTTCTTGGTTATCACAAAAAGTTCTTATGTAATTGTACCAATGATTGTATGCAATTTGTCTGGAAATAATTCCTTCATTTTTGCCAACATTATATGATGTCATTTCATCATTGTATTTTGGATTAGTCCATGAAGTTATTGTGTTCCAACTGCAATGTAACAAAATGTTTATATCTATTAAACAAGAAAATGTAATTCAAAATTTAAAAGTCAGATAGTTTAATACAGTTGTACAATCAGAAGCTATTTATGCATCTGATACATTAAATTTTTGTTAATTTAGGAATTAAGGAAAATTGGAAAAGGCTGGGAGAAAAATAAGTAGAAAATTTTTACGGTACAGTATAGGAGAAAACGTAGAAAGAAGGATTAAAATGTTGACTTCTTCTCCTCCTCCTCCTCCACCTCCTTCTTCTTCTTCTCCTCCTCCTTCTTCTCCTTCTCCTTCTTCTCCTACTTTTTCTTCTTCTTCTTCTTCTTCTTCTCCTTCTCCTTCTTCTCCTTCTCTTTCTCCTTCTTCTTCCAAACAAGGAGTAGGCCACAGCTTGTGGGTGTGTGTGTGTGTGTGTGTGTAGTGAACAAAATATTTCAAGAACGGAACATCGTATGAAGTTGAAACTTGAAACTTAAGTTAAGATACTCCTACTAGACCCGACACGAACATTTTCATCAAAATCAGTCTACCAGAAGTAGTTTATTCGTGTAATTGTTCATTTTTTGTGATTTTCTCAAAAACTACTACTTCGATTATTTTAAAAAATCACCTCATTTAGCCTACTACATTTTTTTTATGCTCTACAAGATAGGGTAGGCGCCATGTCTGCTGATTCTTTGGGAGGCTGTGCTCTCGTAGAAAAAATGTTTTTTTTAAGATTGCGGCCTTAATATGCATTTTAGCGCAAAAATGTACATAATAAAAGTTGTAGAGAATTTAAAAACCGACAACTTTTATTTTAAACATTTTTTGTATAACGCTTAGTTTAGCGGTAATTAGTAATTTTCTGTTTTTTTTTTCATGAAAACCTATAAAAAAATCTATTTTTTTAAAGGTTTCGGCCGTAGTGTCCATTTTACGACAAAAGTGCATATAATCAAATTTATAGGAAATTAAAAGATCTACAACTTTTATTTCAAGCATTTTCTCTACAGAGAAAATGCTTTAGCGTCATAGAGTGATTTTCCTTATTATTAAGCCGAACTAAGATTGGTTTTCATTTTGCATCTTTCACTCATGATTAAAATTATGTTATGTTTTTTGAGATTAGTTTTTTGTTTTTTATAATGTTTTATTACTATAATTAGGTTATATTATTTATTATTTGCATTGGCAAGAGAAAGTTGTGTAAGTGTTTTACACCAGATTTTTTTTATAATGATACAA
This sequence comes from Catonia carolina, assembly GCA_035578175.1. Lineage (NCBI taxonomy): Eukaryota > Metazoa > Arthropoda > Insecta > Hemiptera > Achilidae > Catonia > Catonia carolina. The sequence continues at coordinate 64,634,095 of JAQMRL010000004.1, read as the reverse complement.
AAAGAAGGCGATGGTAGCTATAAGCATCAAGGTAGAATATACATAGAGGTTTGTTGTAATGTCAGTTCAGTATGAGCCAGATGGTAAACGAGAAGTAGGCAGACCCATCAGAAGATGGGTACCGGAACAAGTTGATATGTAATCCTTGAAAGAATATCAAAAAGATAAATGATCGTATATGTATTTTAAAGATTTTATACATTTAACATCTAAAGGGATAAAAAGAGGTCAAAATTTGTATTGAAAAAATATGAGGTTGAGATATTGTTGTTTAGGTCATCAGCCGAAAGGCTGGTTTGAACTGTAGAGGTTTTACTAAGTAAAACGAGGAGTGTGGTGGTTTACCATTGCCTTCCTCACTGAGTGGAAAATTACGCTTATCAGCATGCCATGCCCTCTGAAAAGCACATATTTTCCACTCTGCAAATGACACTTTCACTTCATTCACCACAGGGTCTGGCTGTATAATGAAATTCATTACTTTCAAAGGAGATAGCTCTGATTAGTGTCTTTTACACCTCTACCTCTTCTGTTCTTAAATGATTCAGTCATTTAATTGGCTGACCATGTGATAAGAAACAGAACTATTTATTTTAGCCCTGCAACAAACAGATTGAAGGTAAATAATTTGACACTCCACATGATATTGAGATATTATTATTGAGATATTATCAATGGAAAATTACAGTAATGAATTCTGATATAGTTGTCAGTTAAAGTTACATGACAAGCGTTAAGAAGGTGAAACTCCTTACTATTAATAAATTAAAAGTTAAAAAATAATTAAATACTACAAAAAATAAAAAATATAATTACCCTGTACTATTTCCATCTAGTTGTATTTTTGAATATGAAATAATTTCATTATTTTTACTCCTTGTTTCAGCTCTTAGTAAATTTTTATTATTTTCTGATTGTTTTACTGTAAGAAATACATCACCTTCATCAAATTCATAAATTATTTTCCCTGTCAATTCTTTAGCAAAGTAAAATTGCAGTAAAAAATAAAATATATATTTAATTAACATTTTAAATTAATACTAGTGGAATGTAAAGTCATAAAGATATGAATATTGGTGACTGAATATATTAACTGAATAAATAATGTATTATTGACATAAATTCGTTTATTATTTGGTTTTATCTACAAAATGGATTGAAGTATCTGTGTATTAACTGATAAATATTTTATTAGTGTATTTAATATATTTTGTTAGTATTATTTTTATTTTTAACTTTCCGTGACCTATCTGAAGTGTAGAGTAATAATTTATTGTGACAGTGAAAATTCAATAGCTCTATTTTAATTAATTTCATGATTCCTGAAGCCAAAAAAGTTTATTGTAGGATGATGTCCTGTATATATGCATGTGTTAATTTAATTTTTTACTACCAAAACTACTAAACCAATCCAGCTAAAATTTTATAAAATTAAGGATTTCTCAACCAGCTTCCAAGGGTTTTTAGAATTAGTAGGTTTAACCCAACCCAAAATGTATTCTCTGATGAAAAACATAAAAAACCCCAATTTTTTTAAAAAATTACTAACAATTTGTATTTAATTCCCCCCATTACTACAATTACTTTACTCACAGAGATGGTAAAATGTAGTATCCCTATAAAATCTTGGAATTTTCTTTCATTCAAGATATTGATTTTCTTTTAAACAGATTAGAGTAGTGAGCAGGTTGTATCAGCATTGAGCGTGTAACCAGATTGGAACAAACTAATGTTAGATAATAGACGTGGCCACGCCATTAGCAGGACCTGCTCACATTGCAGTTCAGTTTCCGTTCTGTTAATGTGTACATTAATTTTTCATCCATGGATTTCGACACTCACTAACATTGGCTGTATATAAACATGCCATTTTGCAGGATATGTCAGATGAGCATTTCAAGGACAGAAAATTATCAACTGCTGCGTGAAATAAAATCTACAAAGAATTACAAACTGTAATGCTTTTCGCGGTTGATGAGCTTTCCTTTTCCATGCGTTTAGAGTCAAGCAGAACGTTCGCCAGCGTTGTCAGATTGTATGAATATTTTAGCCTGACAAACATTACGCGCACATCCGTATAAGAGCCGCAGTAGTTCACTCGTGTCTTGCAACTCGTACTGAACAAGTCGATTACAGAGCGCGTTAACAAACAATACTTTATTGTTTGACAAAATATATATAACAGAGCTACGAGAGCAAGTGTTGGTTGGCAACGTTGCTGGCAAGTCATTGGCTAGCTATGAAGTGGGTAGAGGGCAAAGCGTACGTCCAAAGCTCATCATCCCTGAAAAATAGTATAATAACCGTGAATATATTTATTATAATAACAAAAAAACGAACTGAAATAATTAAAAAATAATTCAATAACTTTTAGTACACATTTAAATACAGTTGTCAGTCAAAATAATTTGTGAAAATTCATTAACTCAGCGGAACTTTCACTTAATAGTAATAACTTCATAAAGGGAGACAGATCAGGAGGCATGGTTGAACCAAGTGACGCGCAAATGAAAAGTGTGTTAGCAGCTGACTGCTGGCTGTATGACCACAGTACCAGCTCATCTCAGTGCTGCTCCACTGCTTGAATTCCTAGCCTACTTGCCATCTGGCCGCAGCCTTATAGTCTTACAGTGCATTTTAAGACAAAGATGCACATCTTGGAGCGCTGACTCCTTCAATTAAGATTGACTACAAGTCTGGTAATTCATTCTCTACCGTGAACCACCATCAAAATGTGTTTACTCATGATTGTCTAGTCTCTTCGTGCAGTTCTGCGTCTACCTTTAACTTTGCTCTCGAGAACAAATCTGAGGAGCTCATACCAATCGCCCTTTTATAAGTGACCAGTCTTATAAGTTGGCATTCGTCTTTTCATTGTCCTCATTAAATACTGTGCACACCCATACAAATCCTCAAATTTTGATCATTCTCCTTTCTGCGTTATGTGTAATAGTATTTTTTTCATTCTGTGTAAATGTTTTATTCCACAAATAGATATCCTGTCTTTGGATGAACCTGCCCGGATATCCGATAATGGATCTAATCCAGAATATTTTACTAAAGAGCGAACCATCATTAAGTTCTAATTCACTAACGTATCCCTAGGGATCATTAATGGATTTGTTCCCTATTGTTATTGTACTCTATCATCCTGTTGATTTATTATTCTTCCGCCTTTTGAGACAGTTTTCCACCGCACGGTCAAGAGGATGCCCTACCATTTCACTCTCATCCGCCCTAATAAAAGCCGTTGTCACCTGATAAAGGGATATTTCCTTATCCCGGGAGATACTCGGTACCTGCATTCTCACCGGCTTGTAACACATGTTGCCCCTTCTACATCATAGGGAAGTAAACGTCAGGTATTTCCTATCATCGAAACCAGAGACCATAAGGCATTTCCTAAACTGTCAAGTACTTTTGGAGAAGAGGGTGTAGAAAAATAACCTTTTCATTCATAACCAAAATTTTTGACTTGTAATATGTATACTCTGTTGATTGTTAGAGCTATCCTTCAAATGCATTTTTAGTGGTGAGTTGAGTAATACTGCAGGGTGTGTCTATACGTGGTGCATGACAACAACCGGGTGACTCTCAACACACTGTTCATATTTTGATTACCATTCAATAGCCTATCTATATCATCTTCTATAAGAGAATTTATGGCAGTTATAAATCATTACAAGCTATTTTAAACTTTGTAGGCCTTACATCAGCCATTTTGAAACATATAATGCTATTTTTAATTCATAAACTATTCAGTTTACATTCGGTCTTTGAAGAGTAAGCACACAATATTGTTTTATTGTTTAATTTGTAGTATTTATATTGTGTACAGTGTAATTAAATTTTGTTTTGTTATGAGTATGATGTTCTGAAATTTTAATTTAAGTATTTTGTTCCATATTAAACTTTGAAATGAGTGCCGTCAACTTCTCTGATGTGAAACAAAAAAGTGGAGAAAAAACTATTATTTTAAATGTAGGCCTCTTTTAATTCCCTGGGTATAAAAAATTCCACTTTACCCATTAAAGATTTTGAACAAATGACATCGGAGTTGAGTGGTGTGAGTACATTCAGTGTTCACTGCTTAAAATGTAAGTAATTTCACATGACAATAAAGTTTATTTTTTTATTTCACTTAAGCAATGTTCAGTCGGCCTACTTTCCTAGTACATGTATTGCTTTACCGGTTCAATATTTTCTTCTTTCATTTAGATGCTCATTAATTTATTGCTTTCCATTGTTATTACCTTTGATTTTTTTGAGTATTAATTACTTTTTACATGAAATTAATTTACCTGATATCTGTAATTTTATACGAAAACCTGCATCGAAATCGAGTTTTTACAATTACAAGCTTAGATTGATATGAGAAAATGAATGAATTAAAAAAAAAATGCTAAAACTCATGTGATATTTTTTGGTTCAACTTTCATTTTGGCGATTTTCTGTATGAAGAACATATTAAAATCCATCCATCTTGAAATGTGTTAAACTTAAAATGTGCACATTTAAAATACGAAGGCAGTCCAGAAAGTCTGTCACGTTTTGCGTTGTAGCCGCTTGGGGCGGAGCTATCGCGGTCAATTTGGTGCCGCGGCATTTCTCCGTTCAGTGGCTATCCAGCCGTGCTAGCGAGAGGTTTGTGTCGCTCTTCGTTGTTTTTCAACAACAATTTAAAATGTGTGCCGCAATTCAAAATCCAGTTGTGAAGTACGGTCGGTACAGGAAAGGAATTCTTCTTATCGATTTCTTGGAACGAGGTACAACAATAACCTCTGCGAGGTATTGTGAAACACTTGAAAAGTTAAGAAGAGCGATCCAAAACAACCACAGAGGAAAGTTGACTGGAAATATTCTCTTTTTGCATGACAACGCCCGACCACACACGGCAAATCGAACACGAGAAGTCCCGGATGCTTTCAAATGGGAGGTTTCCCACATCCGCCATACAGTCCGGGCTTTGCGCCCAGCGATTATCACTTGTTCCCAATAATGAAGACATGGGTTGCGACGGAGCGCTTTGACGACGATGAGGAGCTGCAGGAGGCTGTGACTAACTGGTTAAAATCACAGGCGGTAGACTTTTATGACGCCGGCATTTCAAAATTAGTTCACCGCTATGATAAGTGTCTTAATTTGTTTGGTGATTATGTAGAAAAATAGCATTTTAGTTGCACTTTCAAATGTATATAATAATTTTTTTTTCTTGTACTTATTTTTTTATATCAAAACGTGACAGACTTTCTGGACTGCCCTCGTATCTAGCCGTTTAGGTTACATTGTATGAATAGGTCATTAAATAATAAAAACTAATTACCGCTTTCAATATAACACAAAAGTTAGTGAGGGTGCCAGCTGATATATTTTTACTTTCTCTTGCCTATATGAATATATAGGAAGCAAAGTATTGTTTTCATGTCGATTTTTCGAAATCGAGTTTTCACCGGATCTATACGCTTTCAGACCCCCTGAACCCAAAAAACATGTTTTTAGCGATTGGTCTGTGTGTGTGTGTGTGTGTGAACAGAATATCTCAAGAACGGAACATCGTACGAACTTGAAACTTGAAACTTAAGTTACGTACCACTACCGGACTCGACACGAACATTTTCATCAAAATCGGTCAAACGGAAGTAGTAGTTTATTCGTGTAATTTTTAACTTTTTTGCGATTTTCTCAAAAACTGGTCCTACGATTTTTTTAAAAATCGCCTGGTTTACTCAATTTTTTATTCTCTACAAGATAGGGTAGGCGTCATGTTTGCTGAAATTCTGGGTGATGCTGTTTTCACGTAAAAACGTTGTTTTTTTAAGATTACAGCTTTAATATGCATTTTAGCGCAAAAATTTATATAATAAAAGTTGTAGAGAATTGAAAATTCTACAACTTTTATTTCAAACAATTTTTTGTATAACGCTTAGTTTAGCGGTAATTTGCGATTTTCTGTTTTTTTTCTCACGAAAATGTGTGAAAAATTAATTTTTTTAAGATTTCGGCCTTAGTATGCATTTTACGACAAAAGTGTATATAATTTAATTTATAGAAAATTAAAAGATCTACAACTTTTATTTACAGCATTTTTCTCTACAAAGCCTAGTTTAGAGAGAAAGAGTGATTTTCCGTATTTCTAAGCCAAACTGAGGTTGATTTTCATTTTGCATCATTCACTCATGATTAAAATAAGGTTATGTTTTTGAGGTTAGTTTTTTGTTTATTTCTAATATTTTATTATTAATGTTAGGTTTATTGTTAATTATTTGCATTGGCAAGAGAAAGTTGTGTGAGTGTTTCACACCAGATTTTTAATGGTGTATTTCCCCAGGGCAATAGAATACAATAGTATTGTCCTGGTATTTCTCTAAGTAGCTACTTCAGCTTCAAAATATATCTTTGTGTACATACGTCATGGATTACATAAATGATCGTAATGACCTTTGACGGTATCAATTTTTTATCACTACTTATGAGTCAATAATAAATCTTCTGAATATTTATCATGTAAGGCGAATGTGATACATGTCAATCATTTTTAATACCTAATTTTTTATGGTAGGTAGGCCTACTTGAAAGAAGGACTGAACAATTTTTGAGTTGTTTATTACCGAGATTAAATTGTTTGATTAATGACATATTTATTGATGTAATAAATTACAGGTATTAATATACTTAAGTAGGCAATTTTTAAGTTATTGTAACACTTTATCAAATTTTGAAACTTGAGGATCTCTTCATTAAAAATTTATTTAATTTTTTACTCCTCTAAAAGAGTTAGGCACGTGCTTGGAGGAGAATTACTCTAATTATACTAAAACAACACACACCACAATAATAATCAGAATACAACAATAATAGCACTACTAAAAAATAATAAACGATTACATAAAAAGTCACAAAAAGATAAAATGATCAAATAAGCATAAAAAACAAATTGGTAAAAAAAACATGGATAGAAACGCAAACATTAGCAAAATTATGATAATAGCATTAGTAAAATATAACAAAAATAAACCTCTACCAATTTATTTTACATTAAAAAAAATAAGTAATATGTTCACCGATCAAATTTTCTTGTTTGCCTTCTGACAGTCTCTAGTCTTGTAATGTTTGTATCAGTAGAGATTCTGGCTGGGGAAGAGGAATAGAGGTCGTCAGCAAACACGGTGGAGAGATGACTTAAAACTGTTGGCCGGATTTGATTGGGCAGGAATGATGCAGAGCAGAAAATTTTGGAACGTCTGTGAAGTCCCATACAAAAGTTTAAATAACTAACTAGTGGAATCGATTGTTCTACGTTTGTTCTGTATTGTTCCGCAAATATTTTCGTTTGTTCCGATCAAATAAATAAAAAATCGAGGAAAACGAAGGGGCTACCTTCACGAAAACAAATCTGGGGAGAGATAACTTCACGCTAGCCCCTCTCAACATTTTAAACGTTTTTGGCATAGATCGATAGCCCTTTCTTTTTTCCGGATTGTTCCGCTAAATAAGCAAGAAAATCAAGGAAAATTTTGGAGTGGTGGGAATAACCGTACAAGCTTTGTTTTGAACGTACACACTTGAAACAACGGAGACCTTTACTCGCGCTTGAAGGCGATTGTTTTCTGGCGCTGGAAACAGCATTGTACAGGTCATTTGTTCTAGCTAGAAGCTTTCCCTCAAACGCTGTGTGCCGCTGAGCTGTTCTGTTCAGTGGTGGGGGAAGCACCTCGTAGTTGTAACATAGTATACGGTTAGAAAGAGAGGGAATGATCATTAAGTGAGAAGGAGACAACACTTGCCCCTTTGAAAATATCCCTACTCTACCTACTCGCCCACCCCTTACAAGCTTCTTCCTAAAACAAACGTACTATACGTGAACACACCCTATACTGTGAAAGAGCAACTGTAGTTTACGTTCCTATCTACAGTTGCTCTGTGTAGCCTACGTGCGCAGCCTAAGGCGACTGGTGTGTCCATATTTTTGTAAAATTCTGCTGGCTCTTTTTATTTCATAAAATGAGTAAAACTTATTTGTATTTTATAAAAGTTTTATTGTAAATATTATGTTAAAGTTTAAATCCAAGTAATTAATTGTGGTTGGAAATTCCATTCGTCTGGTTGCCCCAAATGTGGTACTTTATCACGGAAATCGCATGTACTCCATTTAAAAATTGGTAAATTTGTTCCTGTAGTTGGTCCAGCAACAGCCAGAAAATATTGGTTCTTGATCAAAGTGGAATTTGTTATTTTAGCGTCAGTTGCTCCACTTGGTCGGAATCCTAAAAGTGGGAATGGATATGATCCGTTTTTAGGGTTTAAGTCATTCCTAAACAAATAAAAATAAATATTTAGAATATTTTAATATTAATAATTACTCATTTTAATTTACATTTAATTTGTACATAAATATCTAACTATAGTACTTATTTTGCAAATTTTTGCAGGACTACAATAGTACAAGATTATAAAAATGTTATATTATTTCTGTATCTTAAACAATCTGGTAAATGAGAGAGGTTAACCAAAAACCTAACGACTACTTTTGAGAAAATTATTTTATGGTATTTTTTAGTTTTTTGGATTTTTTTTCCTGAACACCATATCGTTAATGGTATCTTTGTCACCACAAACAGTGTTGTAATAGAGGATTTGTTTGTTGAAATCATTAGAGCCATTTTTGATCAAATTTTAATGTTTTATATTGCAAGAAATATAAAAATTGATTTTTAAGACGCAACTCAGTTGAAGTAATGGTTTTTAGTTTAGGACAAAGGAAATAAAAGTAGCCTACATGGAGTCGTGTACAGATTGGTCTGCTTTCAAAATTAACTCAAATTTTTACGTGTCATGAAACTTTGAAAAATTAATTTTATTAAATTAAATTTGAGAACATTTTTTCATTTTCACAATACGGTTGAATCTCGACCTATCATCCTTTAGCCTTTTATAGAATTTGTTCATAATGTGGATCTAATTTTCAATATGTTTATGCTTTTTACTGTAAAATAGTTGTTTTTATTAATAGTTTAATGTTAGTAACTAAATCTTGCAGTAGGTCTATCACTGGTGTCTTATGATATGTTCATGTACTTTGTTCAAAACACGGTGTTATTTAATTTAGAGTTCTTATCAGTAACGATGTTATAGCCTACGTACGAGGCGTGGCTATTAAATAACGAGACTGACGTTGTAAAAAATTTTATTTTTATTTTATACATAATCGCTTATTGTCACCTTCAATGTACACTCCTTCTCTATCCCTACAACGAACGCTTCATGTGAATTTTCCATTGTTGGAAACAGTGCTGGAAGTCATCTTCTGTCAGCTCCTTCAGGACAAGTACCGCTTTCTTTTTTACAGCTTCCACAGACTCAAATCTTGTCCCTTTTAATGCAGATTTCACCTTAGGGAACAGGTAGAAGTTACATGGTGCAAGATCTGGTGAATAAGGTGTATGTTCTAACACTGAGATGCTGTACTTGGCTAGGTACCTGTTGACAGATAACGCGGAATGAGCTGGCGCATTGTCTTGGTGGAGAACCCATGATTTGTCCTTCCACATTTCGGGGCGTTTTTTCCTTACTCTTTGACGTAGTTTAGAAAGTACCTCAAGGTAGTAATATTGATTAATTGTTTGACCTTCAGAAACCCAGTGAAGGTACACAATCCCATGGATATAAAAAAAAACAATCATCATTGCTTTAAATTTTGACTTTGCTCATTCTTGCTTTTTTGGCTCTCGGTGAAGTTCGGCTCTTCCAGTGCATGGATTGGCGCTTCGTTTCCGGATCATAAGTAAAAAACCACGTTTCATCACATGTTATTATCTTCTACGTGTTCCCTAAGATGAAATCTCCATTAAAAGGGACAAGATTTGAGTCTGTGGAAGCTGTAAAAGAGAAAGCGGCACGTGTCCTGAAAGAGCTGACAGAGGATGACTTCCAGCGCTGTTTCCAACAATGGATAATTCGCATGGAGCGTTGTAGGGATAGAGAAGGAGTGTATTTGAAGACAATAAGTGATTTTGTATAAAATAAAAATAAAATTTTTTACAACGTCAGTCTCGTTATTTAATAGACACACCTCGTATACCATATGTATCGTACTTAACGTTTTTTTTATTATTTAACAAGTTTGATCTGATGCTTAAGTTAACGTCATTGTGGAATTTTGTGTGAAATTTGGCTTTTAAACTTTTTTGTAACCTCGTTTTTGGTTTGTAACCTTGAAGTGTATTTCACGGCACAATTGAACAATAATAATAATTGAAAATTAAAGATATTTTGGATGATATTTTTGTTGCACGTTCATTTTATTTTATGTTACTCTTTACATTCAACAGATTTATTTTAACTGTTGTGTTGTTTAGGTCAACAGCCGAAAAACTGGTTTGAACCTCTACAGGTTTTACTACGTAAAAAGAGGAGTGAGGTGGTTTACAATTGCTTTCCTCACTGAGTTGCTTATCACCATACCAGGCTTTCAATAAGCACCTACTTTCCACCCTACAAATGACACCTTCACTTCATTCACCACATTGTCTGTATAATTAAATTCATTACTCTCAGAGAAGATAACTCTGAGTAGTGTCTTCTACACCCTTACCTCTTCCGTTCTTAAATAGTTCAGTCATATAATTGGCTGACTATGTGATAAGAAACAGAACTATTTTTTGTAGCCCTGGAACCAACATATCAAGTGCAATTAATTTAACACTCCACCTGTCCACGTCAAAGATATAGAGAATTAAAACAATTTATAAATAAATACTAAAATTATCGCCTCCGTGGCGTAGCGGAAGGTCGGCCAGGGTCTGAAAATTTTAATACAGTATAATACCGATTATCCGTGGTAATTGGGGGGATAACTATACCGGATAACCGGAAAACACGGATAATACAACCCAATTCGGTCGAGACCACATACGTCATAAACAAAACCACCAGTTACGCGTATGTTTTATTCTACTGGTTAATACATGGACTATCAGATATCGGAAATAAATAAACAAATTGTATTGAAATAAAAATATTTACTACATAAATTTATACAAGTCTTACCTTAAACTACGTACCAAAAAATATCACAAAAAATCTGTTATTTTACTTTGTTTCATTTATGCCGCAATATTTTTTCTTTTATTTTTCTTATATAACCACGAATATGTAAAATGTCCACGTAATCTGTGTCATCCTGATTTTCCATGAAAGTTAGTAATGTTTCGGCACCGGTTAAAGCTTCTTTGCAACTTATTTTAGGAGCTGGTAACGTGCTCGCCTCTCATCACGCGGTCTTGGGTTCGAATCCCACTCGGGCATGGCATTTTTTCATACGTTACAAAAAATTCATTTCATCCTTCATCGTCTGCATTAGCAGCAATTACCAAAACAGTCGGACGTTAAACAAAAAAAAAAAAATTTCTAGTGATTGCACGGTTAATCCAAACCCCGGTTAAACGATCCACGGAAAATCGGTACTCTACTGTACTTTAAAATTCACAGTAGTCACTAAACGGGCCTTTATTTTAACTAACCCCATCTACCGGGAGAACTCTACTACGTCTACGAATGGTAATGCGCTCTCAGTCCGGTTTTTGAGTCACCCCTCTTATTGTACCTTCGTTTTATAATGCATTTTAAGGCCGTTCTCTTAATTAAAATTTTAAAAATGTATTATTTATAACTTTATTTTCATTATATTAAACCGTTTTATTAAAACTAAAGTTATAGAAAAAACATCTGCTCTAGCAGTCTGGATATTTATTTTCTCAGCTTCATTTACAGCACTTATTTTACAACATACAGTTTGATAGTGTTGCAGTGGTGTACGGTTTTCGAAATTCGAACTTGTAGATCCAAGTGTTCGTCTTGTTTGAAGACTCCATAAAATTGACATAAAACTTAGTATAAAAAGTAAAATTATTCTAATTACCTGGATGCAATCGCATTTGTTGCACTGTATGGTGGTTTACATTTACACTTGGAAAATTCGTCGTGTTTAAAATTATTTGACCTCATTAATTCCATTAATGTGTGGACACATTTTACTTTCTTGTGGTCTCTTTTAAATAGTTTAGCTCTAGGCGCACCTTTGTAAGAGAACCTGTAAAAGTATTTACCAATTTCTATAAATTAGTTTCTATAAAACCAAATCAGTCTCACGTATTGTAATGTACCTGAAATTTTCTGTATGCCGAAAGACTACTATACTATAACATGATATAAATATCATGTAATATCACGCTGTTGTAAATATCTAATTTCTTTGAATTAATTCAAACAAGGACCACACTTTTCGATGTTGGACCCTATGTTTCATGACTGTATGGTGCGAATTCGAAAAGAGTGTAAACGCTTCTTATTGAGTGAATCGATCAACATAATATGATTTTCCACTTGTGTAAACGTTAGAAGCAGTGTATTAGGTTCAAATTGACTTAATTCCCCATTTATTATTGCAGGCTTAAAGGATCGAACATTTTGTTTGTAAAATATGTTATTATAATAGGCTGACAACAGAGCGTAACATACATATACCGGACACCTCCTTGTTGTAAAATTCAGTAAAGGATTACAAAAGAGTGAAATTTGAAACCATTCAGGTTTTAATGTAGGCTGACATCCAAGGATGGAAAACGAAAATAAACGTTTTTCAATTTTTATAAAATCTCATTTTATAACGAACCGTTCTGTTATTTTAATAAAAAATAATTTTGCATTTTGTAGATCCACCGGTACGCGAGTGGGTGGTTTCTAGCGGACATTTTATTACGTTCCAACTGTTCCGAATATAAAATTTGGTAAATTTACTTAGATTATAGCATCCAGTTAAATATATTAATACACTTTTTATAAAACAAACATTTTATAATGGTAACTGAACGAAATTAGTTTAGAAACGAAAAACCCAAACATCTCGTCCTGGAGACCTGTGGAACCGATCTATTGCCGATGTTAGGTCACGTCCAAGCATTGAAAACAAAAATAAACCTTTTTCAAATTTTATAAATTCTAATTCTATAGTGTATCTTTCAGTTATTTTTATAAATAATAATTTTGGATCCTTATGAGAGGCAGTTGTAGGCTACGACCCCGTGGAGGCGACCGGGAGGCCATCTTGTATATCCAACGGTACGCGAGTGGGCGGTTCCGATACAGCAGACATTTTATTACTTTCCAACAATTTCGAAATGTAAAATTGTGGTGAATTTACTTAGACTATAGCATCCAGTTAAATATATAAATACACTTTTTATAAAACAAATATTTTATACTGTTAACTAAACGAAATTAGTAAAGAAACGACAAACCAGAACATCTCGTTCTGGAGACCTGTGGAAACCGATCTATTGCCGATGTTAGGTCACGTCCAAGCATTGAAAACAAAAATAAACCTTTTTCAAATTTTATAAAATCTAATTCTATAGTGTATCTTTCAGTTATTTTTATAAATAATAGTTTTGGATCCTTATGAGAGGTAGTTGTATGCTATGATCCCGTGGAGGCGACCGGGAGGCCATCTTGTATATCCAACGGTACGCGAGTGGGCGGTTCCGATACAGCAGACATTTTATTACTTTCCAACAATTTCGAAATGTAAAATTGTGGTGAATTTACTTAGACTATAGCAACCAGTTATATATATATAAATACACTTTTTATAAAACAAATATTTTATACTGTTAACTAAACGAAATTAGTAAAGAAACGACAAACCAGAACATCTCGTTCTGGAGACCTGTGGAAACCGATCTATTGCCGATGTTAGGTCACGTCCAAGCATTGAAAACAAAAATAAACCCTTTTCAAATTTTATAAAATCTAATTCTATAGTGTATCTTTCAGTTATTTTTATAAATAATAATTTTGGATCCTTATGAGAGGTAGTTGTATGCTATGATCCCGTAGAGGCGACCGGGAGGCCATCTTGTATATCCAACGGTACGCGAATGGGCGGTTCCGATACAGCGGACACTTTATTACTTTCTAAATATTCAGAAATATAAAATTTGATAAACTTACGTACACTATAGTATCCAGTTAAATATATTAATACGCTTTTTAATAAAACAAATATTTTATAATGGTAACTGAACGAAATTAGTAAAGAAACGACAGACTAGCACCAGAACATCTCGTCCACGAGACTTGCGGAAACCGATCTATTGCGCACAATAGGTAAAGTTCAAGTATTGAAAACGAAATAAACGTTTTTCAATTTTTATAAAATCTAATTTTATTGCGACCCGTTCTGTTATCTTTTATAAATAATAATTTTGCATCCTGATCAAAGGCAGTAATGGGCTACGTACCCGTAAAGGTGACCGGGAGTCCATTTTCTAGATCCACCGGTACGCGAGTGGGTTGTTCCTATACAGCGGACACTTTATTACTTTCCAACAATTCCGAAAAATAAAATTAGGTAAATTTACTTAGACTTTAGCATCCAGTTAAATATATTAATACACTTTTTACAAAAGAAATGTTTGTAATGTTAACTGAACGAAATTAGTAAAGAAACGACAGACTCTCATCTCTCATCTCGTCCTCGAGACTTGCGGAAACAGATCTATTGCGGACGATAGGTAACGTCCAAGCATAAAAACCGAAAATGAACGTTTCTCAATTTTTATAAAATCTAGTTTTATAATGACCCGTTCTGTTATTTTTTTTAAATAATAATTTTGCATCCTGATCAAAGGCAGTTGTAGGCGACAATCCCGTAGAGGCGACCGGGAGTCCATCTTGTAGATCTGCCGGTACGCGGGTGGACGGATCCGATATAGCGGATATTTTATTACTTTCCAACTATTCCGAAATATTAAATTGTGATAAATTTACTTAGACTATAGCATCTAGTTAAATATATTAATACAATTTTATAAAAGAAATACCTAATAATGTTAACTGAACGAAATTAGTAAAGAAGCGACTGACTAGCACCAGAACATCTGGGCCTTGCGACCTGCGGAAAGCGATCTGTTGTCGACGTTAGGTCACGTCCAAGCATTGAGTACGAAAATAAACCTTTTTCAATTTTTATAATAACTAATTTTAGAACGTACCGTTCTGTTATTTTTATAAATAGTAATTTTAAATCCTAATCAAAGGCTGTTGTATGCTATGATCCTGTAGAGGTGACCGGGAGGCCATCTTGTAGATCCACTGGTACGCGACTGGGCGGTTCCGATACAGCGGAGATTTTATTACTTGCTAACTTTTCTGAAATATAAAATATGGTAAATTTACGTATTCTATAGCATCCAGTTGAATAGGCTACTTCTTTCAATTTATGTAATCTTTTTCAGTCACAGAAAAAAATTATCTCAGTTGCTTTAGTCAACTCTGAAATAAATATCCCAGTACTGTTTAAGATGACAAACTGTTTGAATGGTTGTTTTCCGTTACGTTATTGCATCTTTAGAAGCCAATTTAGTTGCATCCTATAGTTTGAAATAATTTTCCTCAAAAAATATTCCCTTTTCCCTTTCGTTTGGAATTCCTTTTTCTTTATACTATAAAATTATGATTTATCTACTTGTAAAATCTTACATATCTTACATAATTACTACAAGAAAATATTAAATCTATATCTGAAGCCATTCAAAATGTTTTTTTACTAAAACTCAGCATGTATTTAACTGAAAAATATTTTTACACAAAAGTTTATTAATTCAAAACTAGAGAATATTTAAATGGAACGGATGAGATGATCTTATAAAAGATTTACTTCATAAAAATTAATAAGAATAAAACGAAAGTGTTGTGTAGCAGTAAGAGTGGTTAGAAGAGATGGGAAATTTAAAATTAGACAGTGAAAATATACAGGAAGTTAGGAAATTCTGCTACCTAGGGAGTAAAATAACAAAGTATGGCAGAAGCACAAGTGATAACAAAAGAAGGGTTCTTCTAGCTGGAACAGCTTTTGAAATGAAAAACAGCTTACTGACTACAAATATTGACTTACAGATTAGGAAAAATTTCTTAAAAAACTATGTTTGTAGTGTATCATTACACGGGAGTGAAACGTGGGTGATAGGGGCTGTAGAAAGGAAGAGGATAGAAGCTTTTGAAATGTGGTGTTATAGTAAAATGTTAAAGGTGGTGGACAAAATAAGTAATTTAGAGGTTCTCAGACGAATGGATGAAATAAGAAGTAGGATATGAAAACATCTTACCAGAAGATGGGATAGGCTAGTGGGGCATATCCATCGTTGGTCTATCAATAATAGAAGGTAATAGTGAGAGAGTGAATTGTAGGGGGAGGCAAAGGTTAGAATATACAAAGCAAGTTACAAAAGAAGTAGAGTGTTACAGGTATGTAGATATGAAACGAATTGCGCAAGATAGAACAGCTTGGAGAACTGCATCAAACCAGTCGAGAGAATGATGACAAAAAAGCAAATTATGCGGGAACCCCCTTCTGAACCTGGTTTTTAAACAAAACAATTCATTTTTTAATATTTACCATTCTCCGTAACGTTTCACAAGTTTGTCATTTCCACTAAGATTGAATATATTTTTATAATATGGTGTGTTATAACTCGGCCAGTAAGTTGTTTTCTTGAGAAGTTCTGTTTGATCTTCAGCTTTAATATGTCCCGGTATTTGCTCTAGAATCCAAAGCAGCCCTTTCTTTGGTGATTTTCTGAAAATATTTAATCATTTTTATTATTGTATTTTTTTGTAGAAGTTATTGTCTATTAAAATACTAATAAATTTTTCCAATTGAAGGATATTTTATTTATTTATTTATTCTCGCCTCTCATGCGGTCCTGGGTTCGAATCCCACTCAGGCACGGCATATTTTCATACGTTACAAAAAATCATTTCATCCTTCACCGTCTGCATTAGCAGTAATTGCAGAACAGTCGGACGTTAAACCAAAAAAAAAAAAAAAAATATTTTATGCCCACATTGGAGCACTTGAATTAGTCCATACACATTTAAGTCCTCAACGTACAAGTTCCACATCCTTTTTACTTTCTCTTGCCTACATGAATTTTGTAGGAAGAAAAGTATTGTTTTCACGTCGATTTTTCGAAATCGAGTTTTCCCCGGATCTACATTTTTTTCAGACCCCCTTAACCGATAAAAACATGTTTTTAGCAATTGGTCTGTGTGAGTGTGAACAGAATATCTCAAGAACGGAACATCGTACGAACTTTAAACTTAAGTTAGATACTACTACCGAACCCGACTCGAACATTTCCGTCAAAATCGGTCCACCGGAAGTAGTAGTTTATTCGTGTCATTTTTCACTTTTTGCGATTTTCTCAAAAACGACTCCTTCGATTTTTTTTAAATCGCCTCATTTGCTATAAATTTCGTATATTCTACAAGATAGGATAGGTCCCATGTCTGCCGAACTTCTTGGGAAGGCTGTGCTCTCGTAGAAAAAATGTTTTTTTTAAGATTGCGGCTTTAATATGCATTTTAGCGCAAAAATGTATACAAGAAAAGTTGTAGAGAATTTAAAATCTTACAACTTTTATTTCAAACATTCTTTTTTATAAAGCTTAGTTTAGTGGTAATTAGCGATTTTCTGTTTTTTCACGAAAACGTGTAAAAAATCGATTTTTTAATATTTCAGCCTTAGTATGCATTTTACGTCAAAAGTGTATATAATCAAATTTTTAGGAAATTAAAAGATCTACAACTTTTATTTAGCGCATTTTTCTCTATAGATTCTAGTTTAGCGTGAAAGAGCGATTTTCCGTGTTTTCAAGCCAAATTGAGGTTGATTTTCATTTTTGCATCATTCACTCATGATTAAAATAAGGTTATGTTTTTTGATATTAGTTTTTTGTTTATTTCTAATGTTTTATTACTAATATTAGATTATATTGTTAATTATTTCCATTGGCAAGAGAGAGTTGTGTGAGTTTTCACACCATATTTTTTCTTTAAATTATCCTTTTATTGTAAAAATATACGAAAAGTATCTATAGGGAAAAGTGCTGGTGGACAGACCTACCACATCAACAAATACAAACTACACTAAACATTAAGCGGTAGGCCGCATACTGTAGTAGCACCAAAAGATTTCGCCCGGTTTTCTTCTCATACCTTAAAATAAGTTCGTAATGAAATTTTTAGGGCGTTAATTAACAGTACAAAACTGTAGTTTCGTATGGTTTTTTATCTAAGAAAGCGAAAAAAACAGATCCCAGAACCATATATTCAATACTTTTTGAGAAATCTGGGGTTAAACAGGGGTAAAAACCCCTGTTTTTATGTTTATCTTATAATAACTTCGTTAAATTGGCAGTAAACACATAAATAAAAACTTATTTTGTTTGGTTTTAAATGAAACTTATTGAAAATTGAATCCGGAGAAAATAAAATGTAAATAAAGTCAACTGAAAAATAAATGTAAGTTTTATTTAAACCAATATCCCATTTAACAAAATTATTGTGCGATAAACACAAAAAACAGGGGGTTTTACCCCTATTTATTTTCATTTTGCCGTAGAATTTTCAAATCTACTGAAGATATGGTTGCGGGACCTGTTTTTCTCGTTTTATCAGGTAAAAAAATCATAAGAAACCACCATTTTTTACTCTTAATTAACGCCCTAAAAATTAATTATGAACTTATTTCATCAGATGTGCTAACATACGGGCGAAGTCTTTCGCTAGCCGTAACACATTTCTGAGCCTATGTTTATATAAGCTAATTTCTAATTATGTTATGTAGATTCATCTCCCAAAGTATTTTCGTTTCAATTTTTAAAAGGACAGAGAAGGGTTTATTTTATGAGAGACTTCGTATTATGTGAATCAACTCTCCGCCGATGATGAATCAATAGCTGTAAATCAACACTAGCTTCTAGATTTAAAAAAACAGGTTAAAAAATTAAATTTCTTACCCAGGTGTAAATTTATTATAATCAACAATCATCCATTGGTTGTTATATGTCCCACTGTTATATTTGGAGAATATTTTTGTCCACGATTTACCGTCTGTTGCTAAACGATTGGCTACCATTACTCTTATAAACTCAAAAACCTATAAAAAAACAAAACTTTTTAAATCACCTGTTATCTTGTTAAAGATTAAATTAAATCTATTTGTAAATAATGAAATTAACTTATTAATCAAGAAATTTCCAAAACCACAAAGCCAACAAATCTGAAATTTGGAGTAAAGATTGTATCTGAGTAGTAAGTGGTCTTTAAAAAAGGATTTTGAAAAATTATACTTCTTCTTCTTCTTCTTCTTCTTTCTTTTTTGGCCTCGCCTCTTCCCATTACGCGGGGTCGGCTTTCCCAATCAGAGAGCTCCATTTGTTACGCTCCTGTGCGTCTTCCTCGGATAAGCCCAACATTTTCATATCTCTTTGGACATTCGTCATCCACGTGGTAAGGGGTCTACCCCTTCCTCTCCTCCCTGTAGCCATGGAAAGGCAGCTCTTCACGACATGATCATCCGTTCTCCTGAGCACATGACCATACCATCTCATCCTGGACTCTCGCACCTTTTCTGCTATATTAGCAACTTTGAAGGTTCCCCTTATATGCTCATTCCGCACCTTATCCTTCAATATGACTCCTCCCGCCCATCGCAGCATGCGCATCTCTGTAGTGTGGAGTTTCTGTTCATGAAAAATTATACTTCCAAAGAAAAAAATGGAAATACTGAAAAACCCTTTTTTATTATTACCGGTTTTAAGGTTTGTTTATTTTTCGTCAAAAGGAGATACACATAACGAACATTAAAGAAAATTTTAAATGCTACATCGCCTTCGGGTTAACCTAGTCAGTCAGCTGATAGAAGGTTGCTATTAGTTGTTAAGCTACACTGACAGAGCAAGTGACTTTGTATGGTAACCAGCTGACAGCCATTCCTGAACAAACTTCACTGGGGGCACCTGTTCCTTAACCACGTCAAAAAAATACCGCGAAAAGTAGCTATCAAATTGGGCGGTTGTCAATAAAGTAAATTTTAACCAAAATCAAATAAAACCTAAAAATAATTGCTACAACATTTTATACTGGCTGTCCCAAAAGTCCGAGTACGGCAAAATATTTCGAATATAAGGAAAATTTCAAGATACAGTAGTTATCGGATACAGTGACCTCCAAGGGACCGGCTTTTCCGGCCACTGTAAGCGATAATTACTGTAACCGATGGCCTTTTCTTTTTCTTTTTTTTTCTTGTAGAAGAGGTCCAGTTACGGTCATGTTGTTTGCCCGTTGCGAAGTAAACCACAAAAAGAGCTTCTTGTACGTATTTTTTTTTACCAAGTCGAAGTCTCTTCGATTTCTCTTTACCTTCAACAAAACTATTCTGAATTTTTTCCCGTTTGATATCCCGCACTGATGTCTAATGCGCATGTGTACACGCTGATTAAAAAGTAACAATAAAATACTTCCAAAAGTATTTAAATACAACACAGCCAATTGGCTTTCGTTAATCATATCCTGCGTTGTCACTTTGTGGTCCCGCTGTGGATGACAGTCTAATAAAAAGTTAGCTGGATTGAGTTCGGTGGAACAGAGTGTGACTTAGCGAAGGGGCAACCCTCACACCCAACCTTGGCTGTTATTGGCTAGATCTCATCTGCAGTCTTTAGTTTGTTGGGGTATAGGTTGGTGACATAAAAAGAGCTTTGTGTTATTGCACTAAAATCTTGTCAATTTAATTTATTTAATATATTTTATTGTACTATTTTTATTACTCACTATTCCTTTTGGTGTGACGTACTTCCATAACTTGTTGTTGTAATTACCAATCGTTGTTTCCATCACTGACAGACCTGTTGATGTCGTGTAAAAATCATCATTCGAATGAATCAGACTTGGGTAACTTGAAAATGTTATCAACTTTCCTGGAATTATTTTTTTACTTTTTGGTAAAAGTTTGAATGGTTGGTCGTATTTTTTTGCAAAACGAGTCATTGTGTTATACCTGCAAGTAATTAAATCTAGAGTGTTTGGTAAAAGGAGTATAAGTCAAAAATTCATAATTTTCAGGAGACACATTTTATTGATTCTAATTTTTTTAAAACATCAATTACATTTAACTTAATGATTATTAATATGATTATCTAACAATGAATTGTTGTGTGTGACTGAAGTTATAAAACTTTTAATATTGACAGAGATGCATGACTTATACTATTTTGATCAAAAATTTTACATGACTTATACTATTTGACCCTGTGCTCTAAATTCAGCTGTTGAATAATTTTATGAATTTTATCATACAAATTAATAAAATTTGGTTTATCATTTTTTTTATTTAAGATGCCTAACAAAAGTACAAAATATGTCTTTGTGCGTGAAACATAACTAATGTATTTTCATCTTTCTGACCTAGTTAACTAAACTAAACCAAGCCTAACGTTTAAAACTAAAGAAACAATACAAAAAAATCATTAAATCGCCTAACATTTAAAGAAATCTATCATATTAGAAGTTCACAAATTTATAGAAACTGAATAAAAGTAGGTACATTTTTGTAGAACAATAAAATAATGGAATGATACACATTTTTACTAAAGGTAAAATTAACGTTTAATAGTAATATTTTCTTAAATAAAAATCTTAAAAATATTGTAAAATAATAAAAATAAAAGATAGTGATAATTGTAATTTAAAATAAATAAAATATAAAGTTCAATTTAACTGATAAACCTTATGTGAATTAAAAAGTTTAATCATCTTCTTGGTGTCCTTCAATATCCGGATAAGTGTCTGGTGTTCCCTTTGATGATTTTAAATCTTTATAAAATTGGTGAAACACATCAGGGATATGTTCAAGTAACTGAAGTATAGCCTTCTTTGCTTCAGAAATTGCCAAAGGAGAATTGTGCAGTTGTTCTGGCTGCAGTTCTTTGTTCTGGCTCAAGTAATCTAGCATCACTAATTTTATTTGCCGGAGTTCTTCGGCCTCTGTTATCACGTTCAGGTATCCCTGACAATTAAAGAACTTTATTTTTAATAACTTGAGTAATAAACCTGTTGGTTTCGCCCAGAGCATAATGCATAAATTAATGCATAAAGCATTTTCTACACACCTTTGTACGTTCCCCATTAATACAAAAATGAAATGAGTTTGTTGCAGTCCTATTATGCTGTTTTTCTGGGTCGTCAGTTCTTTTTCGGCTTGTTGCAGGAGATTTGGTATCAATTAGACCACATAAGTAAGCCACACGTCTGTCCCTTTCTCCCATAGACCAGTACTCGTCAAACAATAATTCTTTGACCATTTTGTTTTCCACTTGCTGTTCCAATTTTTCCTTGCATTTTGATCTACACATACGAATATCTTTAGAGACTCGACCGACAACTACTTTCCCCTTACTAGTAATGTATTCTTTGCCACTGTTACGACAATATTTTCTTTCTAACCTAATTTTACGGCAGAAAACACCTTCTCCTTTTGCACTACGTTTTCTTTTCTTTAAAATATTATTGGAATTGTTTTCCGTCTGCTTTTCTCTCAGATTTTTAGAAATTTTAGAGTCTAATGATAATTCAATTACTTTCGCATGATTGTTATTAATAATTTCATTACCATCAGAAGTATCAGCTGCGGTTTTAATCGGTAACAATTTCTTTTTAATTTCTTAGGTGTTCGTTTATTTGATTGTAATGGAATCTCATCTTCAGAACTATCTGTATCTTGGTCGCTTGAGGGAATATAATTTACAACAAGATCTATGTCATCACTTTCAGAAAAGATTCTTCCTACTTCAGTCAGTTCACTATCAATAGAACTAACCCTAATTTCTGACGTACTGACAATGGATTCTTCTATAATAATATGTTCTACTTCTTTAGCCATCTTAATCTGTTCATCATTAAGATCAGATGATCTGTCAGACATAGATTCATCAGAATCTGAAAATAAATTAAGATAAATAAAAATGATGAACAGATATTTGGGACCAAGAACTTAAACCTTCCTAAAATAGGAGGAAAACAATTACCTACTTTATCTAGATAATATTCATTTTGTTGGCTTCAAATTATTTGTTTTTCAGAAAAGGACGATAATTTAGTTAGATCATAGCACAATGATAGTAATAATGAGCTTCTTTATAATTATTTATTGGACTGGAAAGCAAATTTATTAGAATATTCTGAAATCAGTAAAATACATTAACCAAAAACACAAAGTAATCTGTTTTCAGAGTTCATTGCGGTGTTTACAATTTCTTGAACCGTTATTAGTTTTATAACAACAAAATAAAAGAAGACAACTGAGTATTTATAAACAACTGAGGTTATAAGAAACGAAAATAAATAGCTTGATTATGATTATGAAATAAGCAAGCAGTATGAAAAAACCTGATCTTCCATCAGAAATAATAAAAATATATTGTATGCAGTTATTCATATAAATTATTCCAGAAGACAATAATAATAAAGACATAATTAACTGCGTTATTTCCCGAAATGACATTTTACTTATTGAACTATAAAGCACAATTACGTAATTTATTTTTAATAAACAGTGAATTCAAAATACGTTTACAATATTAAACGCTTACATACACACAGAACAGATTGAAACAATGCAACAGCTGATTACCATATGATATGTTAACAAGCACAACCTATCCTAACTTACGACTTATACTATTATGACCAATATCTAATTCTCGTAATGGTGACTCTAATAGTATAAGTCAACATATACTGTTTTTACCAAACACAAATGTAAGGCTCAGAATTATATTATTTAAACCAAAATGAATATCTCTTCGAGTATTTATTGTTGACTTATACTAACTAGACCAAAAAAATCTAGATTTTTTTTTACATCTGCTTGTTGACTTATCTCATTTTGACCAATTTTTGACTTATACTCTTTTTACCAAACACTCTAGAAATTATCTTTTATTTCATTGTGTGCTCTATTTGGTATTTAAATACGCGTACGTATTTTGGATTCATGTGTAAAAAAATATGAAATAGTCCTATCTGACTGATTTGTCACTGTAATAACTCGCTAACTTAATGGTTAAAAAGAAAGCTGAAGTTCACCACATTAGGTGGTGACGCTTCTAATTCTTTAGGTGATGAAAAACTAATATATAATATAAAAACTATTATATAAAACTAAATATATATATAAAACTATTGTTCATATTTCTTAAGTTGAGGCCTGCAATAAACAAACAAGTAGGTGGGGTTACTTCTATTGTGTTAATTGTTGGGTGTGATCTATCCTGCCGGCGATTGCACTGACCTTTGTTCCCTTTTGATATACTTCTATTTTTGTTTGATATATTATATAATATTTTTCTTATAACCCGGTTTTTGAATATCTACTACCGTGATTAATCACTATATGGCCTCTACCAAGTCGAAGTTGGGCTGTTTTCCGGAAGTTTTGTGTTTGATATGAAATTTATCATTTAAAAAAAAAAAATCGGGAATCTGTAACTGATCGCTGACCAATCCGGATATTCAAGGTTTTTAAAGATTTGTAAGCATAGAAAACAAAATTAACCTGCTGAATTGAATGGTCACTAACATTCCACAAGTTTATGTGCCCTTAAAATACCTAACCGGATAGACACGACAAGAATATATATATATATATATATATATATATATATATATATATTATTTTATTAAACATTATTTTCCTTTGTTTGCACCACTACATATATGATTATGAACAGCCAAAACAAAATAAAATAAAATATAAAACTCACCTCAGAGTATTATATCATATCAAGATCTTTCGTCTCCCTCGGAGACATCATCAGGACTTTAAAAAACATAAACACAATAAAACATAAAACACAAACACAATAGTGGTCGTAGACCACGTCAATCGTTCAAAACAATAGCTATCCTAAAGCACCATTCCGCGCACGGTTTATATTGGATAGTAACAAATTATGGCAGTTGGAGAAATATTATATTTATAAATTTAAAAATAAAAAGATAAATTTAATGAACAGCCAGACAGTTTTTCCGATGTAACAAAAATTGCAGTCACTACAATTGATTTTATATATGCCCTGGCAATTATATTTGTCATATGCTTTGTTATTGTGTAATGTTGGTAGATACCTGGCTATTTTATTAAAAGGCTTATAAGCAATTTGGACATCTGTATTACGGAAAGTGTTGGACATTATTATATCGGTCATGTTATTCATATATTTTTGTGAACCAAACGACCTTTTTCTGGCGGAGTTTATGCTAGTTAACTGGGTCAGCTGTTTACGGGTGTTTTTATTTTTGTATTTTTTAAAAACTCTTCTGAATATGTCTTCGTTATAATCATTATTAACTGCCATGGTTTTTAAATGTTCAATTTCAATATGAAAATTTTTTTCATTACTACTATACACGAATGCTCTGTGTATTAAATTATAGAATATTCCTATTTTATGTTCCCATGGATGGTTAGAATAACGATTGATTATAGTATCATTTGCTATAGTCTTCCTATAAACAGCTGTTTCCACACGGCCTCCTTCGATTTTAACAGTTATATCCAAGAAGTTAATCATATTATCCTGTTCCAATTCATAAGTGAATTTCAAATTACTATGATAATTGTTTATTTTATTTACCATAGCTATGTGTTCGTTCGTAGTCCTTTCATCATAGATCACCAACCAATATGTCATCAACATATCTTTTCCATAATATAATTTTATGATCATTAAATATTTTATTTGTTACTATTTCATCTTCAAATTTCTGTATGTATATTTCTGACATGATTGGCGATAGTGGACTCCCCATAGCTAACCCATCTTCTTGTAAATAACATTTATTGTTAAAGGTAAAATAATTTTGTTTACAAATATTCCGGATTATAATAATGATTGTGTTAATTAATTTCAGCCCTAAATTGTTGTCCAATAATTTATCTAAAATGATGTCATACGTTTCATTTAGCGGAATATTAGTGTACATGTTGCTAATATCAAAAGAAACCATTTTTGTATTATTATTATTATTATTATTATTATTATTATTATTGAATGAATCCTGAATCCTGGTTGAGAGGGCTGAGAAGCCCTATGATGGCGACATCGTGTTAAGGAACACCTGGTCGCTCGGGGAACAATTTTACCGAATAATTGCAACCTCATGAAATTTAGGGGGAATTTTATAGTTTAAAATTAGGAAATAGGATTCTGGCTCTTGCGGGATTGGGACTGGGACTTCAAAGGAGGTAATGTATTTTAAGAAGTTACTCGTGGATGAAAATTTATATTAAGGGACAAGTGGGTTTAAGAGCGGCACTTTTCTTTTTTTTGTTTTTCAGTGGCCTTTTTCAGTTATGTGGGAGTTTTATTGCCTTGAGGAGGGGAAGGCACGCACCGTACTTAATGTGGACAAATGGTACAATTTTAGGTAGGGGTTAGTTTATGATTTTAGGGGAGACGAAAAGGGTAGAGTTTGGCATAATCACCGGCCTTTTATTTTCTAAGTGTTTAATAATTTAAAATGGCGGCTCTTTTCACCGTAGTGCAGTGATTATGCATAGGAACATGGGGACTACTACCAACTGGGGGGCGTGAGTCATACAAGTAGATGAAGGGGCATGGGTATATAAGAGGAATACAGGGCGGAATAAAAATGTGGCAACTCAAAATTTTGATAAGTGGGTCATACTGGAATTTAGATAAAGTCGTGGAATGGTAATGGCATAAAGACTTCGGGCGGATGTGGGCGTCGGTACAAGTCCTGAATGATCTGGGGTCCGTCAGTTTTCCCGGCGTCGTGGAGCCGTTTCGAGGTATTGTAAATAAAGTCCTCCATAGAGGGGAAGAGAAGGTGTTCGTGTACGATGCGATTGGAGATAAGATAGTGAAACTTTGTGATGCAACGGAGGACTTTGTTCTGGTATGCTGAAGTACGTTTTTTGTTGGTCTTGGAGAGAAAGGGCCACCATACCGGCGACCCGTACAAAAGGAAAGGACGTAGAATGGAGGAGTACATCAGAAGTTTCAGTTTTGAGGAGTATGCAGTAGAAATGAACAAAGGGACGAGTAAAGCGAACAGGGCCCTACCCTTGCTAAGCTTGTTGTCAATGTGCTGCCGAAGTGTCAGTCGTTTATCTAGGTCAACCCCTAGATATCTGACGCTGTTCTGCCATGGGAGGAGTTCCCCTTCCAATCGTAGAGGCGGAGGAACGTTGCGTTTTAATGTAAAATGGATTGCTTCGCATTTGGTGGGGTTAAGTGACAGTCTCCAGACACGACACCAGCTCGTGACGTCTAAAAGTTGAGTTTGAAGCGCGCGACAATTGAGGCGGAGGCATCTGCCGTGACGGTACAGAATAGCGTCATCGGCAAACAGTCCGAATTGGATTGAATCACGGACAGGGAAATCGAAGGTGTACATAAGATAGAGGATGGACCCAAGGACCGAGCCCTGAGGTACACCCGCGGACGAAGGGGTGAGTGGGGACATGACCATGTGGAACTGAGGAATAGTGACAGAGACTTGGAATTGTCTCCCAATAAGGTAGGAATGAAGTAAGCGTACAGTTGAGGGGGGGAAAAATTGTGCCAGCTTGTAAAGGAGGCCCACATGCCAGACGCGGTCAAATGCAGCCCTAAAATCGAGCAGCACAGCCGTCGTGTCGCAGTGGGAATTTCTGGCATCCACAAGTGCCGTGACGATGCGGAGGAGTTGGGTAGTTGTGGAGTGTCCTTGACGAAAACCAAATTGCTCAGGAGGAAGAACAGAATCAACAACAGGACGCAGGCGCGGGAGAAGAAGCCTTTAGAATAATTTGGACAGGATCGGTAAAAGGGAAATTGGCCTATAACTTTCGGGATCAGTCGGAGGTTTGTGGGGCTTCAAAATAGTAATGATTTTGGAAACCTTCCACGAAGAGGGGAAATTATTATTATTGATATTAAATTTATTTAATGTTTTTACAAATTGAAACCTATCTTTTATAACATATTTATTGTCCAATTCTATGTATTTCCGTAGTACTTTGTCCATAACTTTAGCAATAATATAAGTTGGAGCCGTAGTAAAATTTATCAGGGGACGGATTGGTACATTAATTTTATGAATTTTCGGTAAACCAACTAATTGTGGCGGTTGTGGTACAAATGGATATAATCTGTTATGATATTTTAAATTATTATTGAAATTAAAAACTTCACGATATCTAGATATTAGATCTTTTACAATTTTTATATATTTATGTGTAGGATCTTTTATCTCTATAAACTTATTTTTCATTATATAATCGTTTACTTTATCATAGTAATCATCTTTCCCCATTAAGACAGGCGTTCCAGTTTTATCCGCCGATAACAATATCGTGTTGTTGTTATTTAGTTTATCGTTCAATTCGCAGATATCTTTTCTACTTATAAAACACTGATTATTATAAATACTTGTTTCATTTATTTTAGTTAAATTGTAAGCTGCTTTATCTCTAACTATATCCTTATCTACCTCATCAAGTTTCGTTATGTTTGTTTCAATGTCAATGACGGAATTTTTAAGTGTGTTTGATAAATTGTTATATTTATTCGTTGTACAAAATTTAAATGTATTTGTAATAATTCTCTTATCTATATCATTTAGTTGTACATTCGATAAATTTATGTATTTCTGGGAATCTATTATGTTAAACTTATCCTTGTTACTACGTGTTTGTTTTGAATTGCTACACAGCTTATAAAATTTTTTTTTTATTTTGTTTTTCTAATAAATTAAATTTCATTATAGAAATTTTGTCATATATATTTTCCATGATTTTATCATAAATTAACATTCCAAGTTTATCTACCAACATTAAGTGTTTTCTGTAAATTAACAAATTTAATTTATCCTTACTGTAATAACCAAATTTAATTTCTTGTTTTATACGAAATATTTGAGCAAATTTAACAGTTTTAATAGCAGTTATTTAATTTTCATTTAATTTTAATCTTGCGTATGTAGGAATTACATTTTGTTTTAAACATTTTTTATTGAATTTAATATTCATTATTATTTTATTAAGTTTAGTATGATACTCGTAATGTTTAAATGCTAATTTTGCCAGGCTAGGCGTAAATATTATTTTATTAAACATTATTTTCCTTTGTTTGCACCACTACATATATGATTATGAACAGCCAAAACAAAATAAAATAAAATATAAAACTCACCTCAGAGTATTATATCATATCAAGATCTTTCGTCTCCCTCGGAGACATCATCAGGACTTTAAAAAACATAAACACAATAAAACATAAAACACAAACACAATAGTGGTCGTAGACCACGTCAATCGTTCAAAACAATAGCTATCCTAAAGCACCATTCCGCGCGCGGTTTATATTGGATAGTAACAAATTATGGCAGTTGGAGAAATATTATATTTATAAATTTAAAAATAAAAAGATAAATTTAATGAACAGCCAGACAGAATTTGATAATGATAAATTATTTCAAATTGTACTTAATCGAGATAAGGAATAAAACTAGGTACAAAATGATTATACCGTCATTCGGCCGAATAAACCGCGCGCGGAATGGTGCTTTAGGATAGCTATTGTTTTGAACAATTGACGTGGTCTACGACCACTATTGTGTTTGTGTTTTATGTTTTATTGTGTTTATGTTTTTTAAAGTCCTGATGATGTCTCCGAGGGAGACGAAAGATCTTGATATGATATAATACTCTGAGGTGAGTTTTATATTTTATTTTATTTTGTTTTGGCTGTTCATAATCATATATATATATATATATATATATATATATATATATATATATATATATATATATATATATATATATATCATCATGGCTATTTTGACCTTATAAGTCGCAATCCGGAACAATCCTTGGAGCTCTTACCGAAACAGGTCCTCGAATTGGCGAGCCAGGAAATTATTCTTCTACCTGGATTCCTCTTTCCCTCTATCATCCCCTGCAGTAGATCATATTATATTTTTTGATTTCTCATTATACACCCGAGGTACTGCAGCTTAGCCACTTAACAATTTTGACCAACTCCAGACCTTTGCTCGTTCTCAACAAAACTTTAACATTAGTGACGTTTTGCGTTCACGAAATTCTCAATATTCTCATATACAATCACAGTTCAAAAGCCTCAAGCGGACTTACAGTCGCTCTGTTCAAGGTCCAAGTCTCTATACCATACTGAAGAACAGAGAACACATAACACCTGAGGAGCCGTAATTTGGTATCCAATGTCAGGTCATGGCTCCAAAACTCTGAACCCATTGTATTGAAAACCCCTCTAGCCTATCCAATACGACACAGTATCTGCTGCGAGTTGTCCCATGCCTCATTAATAATGGTGCCCAGGTATGAATACTGCGAAATACGCTCTATTCTTTTCCCGTCTGGGTACAGATATATGCCATGCATGTAAATAAAATACACTACATACAGTAGAGTAAAATATATACACAGAACATCTATTACAAAAATTTATTCTTACCCATCCCAAGCTGCATGTGAGACTAGAAGATCTGCATTTTTTGGCAACAGTTTGATAATCGCTGAGCAATGCCCTTCTTGTAATTTTTTAGGAAGACTTTTCTCATCGCTAAATTTCTCTGCTAATTCATAAACTTCTTCTTGCATGTTCATAAAACTTAATTGAAACAAAACATTTTCACAATTAGTTTACAATTTTTGTATAAACTATATTTTTAAAACGCAAAATATTGTAACGTATTTTAAATGAGATTCAATTCGCCCTTAAATACAGAATTCTACCGAACGAATGAATCATAAAATGTTTACATGGTTGTAAAGAAGAAGCTTTCGGATTCTGGAAAAATTCCGAAAATGTAAATGAGAAAAGCCGTAACGAGATTTTTTGAATAGGATATAAAAAAAATGGAATTAAAGTTTCAATGGTGCTGCTATTCTGGTGGTGACCAGAATAGTTTACTAGAGTAGAAAAGTTTGAATTCTCACGACGTGATTGTTACAGCAGTAAGTTAAAAATTTCGATATATTTATATAAGAATGTATTACAAATTTACTTCTATAAGAATAACATTCCAAAGTTCGAATTGCCGTACAGCTTGTCCCCCATTCCTGCTAAGCAGCCTAATTTAATCTAAGTACAAACTTTTCTTAACAACTATCTTTATACAGTGATCACCCCTGATTACCACCAATTCTTTGAAAAACTGATTTTACTTTGCATAAGGCCCACGTATCTTTCACCCTCTTAGGCCTGCTGCACACACACCGATTTTGTTCGGCTGGTTTATAGTCGACCGAGTACATTTCTTTAGTGGCGTAAAGAAGCTTATGGCTGCTTCCATACAGGCCGACACCAGCAAAAACGACCGCCGACGCCGATTTGCTGTCGGCTATTGCCACTGCAGTTCCACCGACATCGGGTTGATCCAACAACCAGTGGTGTACGTGTCCTTGTGCAAGCTTGATCAGTTGAATCAGTTGTACACGCATCGATTTTTGTAGGCCGTCCAGTACCCTAGTCGTGTAGTGGTTTGTTCCTGTTCGGCGTGTTTTCAAACAAAGATCTTCAAACAACGAGCAGAATAAACCAACTTGCTCTCTTTTATTTATAGGTGAATCCAATAACTGCGATCAGGTCTTTTTACAGTGATAATACAACCACACTGCGGCAATTATTGCTCGATCCAATAAGTAAAAAATATAAATTGTAAAATTAGGTAAAAAATTGTGCAACCCAGTCTTTACTCCGAGTGGTCGGCAAGAGAACTGATGAAGAACACCGATAACAATAGGTCAGTGTGAAACTCCTGTGTGTCGACAAAAGACCGTTCGGATTTTTGCCGGCCGATCAAAATCTGTGAGTGTGCAGCCGGCCTACGCGACCACTCATCTTCAGGGTCAACGACTGTCATATCATTGGCATTTCAAAAATTAAATGCCTAATTATTGTATGATATTAACAAAAATTCAAAATTATTGTCCGAGTTATTTACAATCAGATGAAAAATAACTACAAGTAAATAATAAGAGTGTTTTCATGAAAGCAATACCCAATGGTATTGCATTCAAACGAAAAATAAAATTATGTACAATTTTTGAAAACATTAAAACTTTATAAAAGATGAATAACGGTAAGAGCATTTTTTTAAATAATGGAGATGACAAATATTGAGTAGTGGAAGATGATGATGGTAGATATTAATATAAACAGTTTTTATGCGGCGCATTATTTGTCACGTACCA
This sequence comes from Catonia carolina, assembly GCA_035578175.1. NCBI lineage: Eukaryota > Metazoa > Arthropoda > Insecta > Hemiptera > Achilidae > Catonia > Catonia carolina. Next base: position 64,601,952 of record JAQMRL010000004.1, on the reverse strand, counting down.
TGAAGCATTTGTAAAAATCCGTAAAACTTTTGACTGAAAACGTTGGGTGATGGCAAGATTTGATTTTGCAGCTGATCCCCAAAGCGGTAACCCATAAGCTCACAGTGGTTTTAATATGGCTTTGTACAAAAGGAGCTTACTCTTTAAGGGCAACTGTGAACGTTTGTTCATCATCCAATACAAATCTCTTTAACTTTGCGTAATTCCAAATATGTTTAGATTAGGTAAGAAGTCATTCTACGTGCAATCCCAAGTATTTCAGATCTTTTTTTTCTTCTTCTTCTTCTTCTTCTACCCTTCATGAATTAGGCATTCCTGCCTGTTCCGAACCTCTGAAATCTTCCTGTCTCTCCCTCTGGCCCCCTTGGTCTCTCATTCCCTCCAGTTTTTAATCCAGCGCCTGTTGCTGGATCTGCTATCGGGGGCCTTCCCTGGCGATGTGGACACTCGCCTACTTTGTCGGAGGGTGGTGAGGAAATAAAATACGCAGGGTGAACAAAAACTAGTGAAGACGATCACGCACTCAAAGGTGGAGGTGGAAGATATTTCGAACGGTAGAGGAAGCGGAAGAGCCTAGACCGACATCTCGAACGAACTGTCCTGCAGGCTCATATGCAGTGAAATAACAATCCCACTGATGAGCTTAACCTGCGCAGCGCTCGTATCGCGGCCAATTATAACATTTCTTAACTACTGGAAAACCTCACAAAGCCCCGGATGATGATCTGGATTAACGGACAACTCAGCTAGGATCCTATTTTTTGGTATTTCACATCATCTGCTAATTTTTAGTGGCAGTTACAAATTTTTTTACAAAACTACATTCCATTTTGAGTTATTTCAAATTGTTGGCCACACAAAATTGTAACTTGTGGATTGGTAGAATAAAATTTGATCATAAAATGATTAAATTCTTTCATTAAATGCTGTCATTAAAGATATATTTACTCATAATAACAACGAGTAGCCTACACTCACAGAAAATCTTCAGCCGTTAATTTTGGTTCTTTTTTCGCCTTTTCTTCTTTATATCCTTTCACAATGCCTTCGAATTGTCGATATAATAAATGGACCTGAAAAGAGTACTTTTACTTCAAAATTTATCGAAAATTATTTAGTGTCATATTAGGTCTTAGTATAGTCTATGTATCGCTGTTAAATAAATGTATTATAATGCTTTTCACAGCAGAGCTCTGAGCTCTGCTGCTCCACGTGTTTAGACCAACCAGAACGTTTGCCAGCGTTGTCAGATTGTACGAATGTATCAGCCTGACAAATATTACACGCGCATGCGTATAAGAGCCACAGTAGTTCACTCGTGTCTTGCATCTCGTACTGAACACGTCCATTATAGAACGCGTTAACATGCAATGGCCTTCGGGCCAGCCCAGTCAGTCAGCTGGTAGAAAGTCGCTGTTTGTTGAATAACACCGGTTGGGCAAGCGACTTTGTGTGGTGGCCAGTTGACAGCCATCCATGAACAAACTCTACTGGGGGTCCCTGATCAAACCCATGTCTAATCAACGTCAAAAAAAAACAGCAAAAAGCAGCGATCAAATTGGGTAGTTGTCAACAATGTACAGTTCCCAATAACAAATAAAAGCTAAAAAAAACATGCAATACTTTATATAATCAGCTGCTTGTATGTTCATTGGTTGTTATTGAAAGATAAAAAAATGGCTGACGAAATATATATATAACAAAGCTACGAGAGCGAAAGTATAAGAGGCGAGTCATTCACTAGCTATGAAGTTGGTAGGGGGCAATGCGTACGTTGAGAGCTAAACAACTTTGAAATATAGTTAGTCTCATTATAGTTACCAAACTGAAACACTGCATAACTATTATCCAACCGGAAATAATATACGGAAGCGAAACTCTGTTTAAAACAACTAATTCCGACACCATAGACAAAATCTTGAAAATCGAGAGAAAGATAGTAAGAACTTGCATTAATAAAAAAAATCAGACCGATGGACACTGGAGAATTCTCCCCAATGAAATAGTATACGTATAAAGCGATAGAGCCTGTAACCAGCACAATCAGGAAAGAAGGAATTTCCTTCGTAGGTTATTTTAATTAAAATACCTCAAAATAGATTGTTAAGACAAATTTTAAAAAAACTCTGGGAAAGTAAAAGTAACATTGAGTGAATCACTGAAATTAAGGTAAATTTAAAAGAACTTGGAATAACAATAAAAAATCTACAATGAAAAACAAACAAAACCAAGGAATTGAAAAATGAACAAACTATGTTACAACCGAGAATAAAAATAGACAAGTTACAGTCTATTCCGGATAAAATTGTTCTACTAATTAATTGGGGCAGCCGGTTTTTTGGGACAGTTCTTTAATGAAAAAAAAACAGAACGGGATTTTACATTGATAAGTACTCCGTTGATTCGGTCCATAATGCCGCTTATTGGGACCAATCTGATTTATGTACATAGGCCTAAATGTTTCATTAAAACCATTACAGACCAGCGACGAACAGCACTTGGTTCTAAGTGGCAAGGTAAGATAATGGGCAGGATAGAGGTAGTAAACATTCCGACAGATAAACACACATTAGTCATAATAAAGATTTTATTTACAGTACAATGCGTAGGCTACATAATCGTCATTGCACAAATTTCAGTGAGTCATATCCACTAGTTATGCCCAACCTTTCAAGCTGTATAGCCTCCTTGCAACTTATGGATAGTTGTCACTTGTCATACGTACATAGAACGTTCGTAACTCCATGCTTCTCATCAGTTTTTGTGATTTCATGAGTGTACTCTAACACACTGTTTTTCGAGTCTGGTTGTTTTGTTATTTACAGGCATACATTTTTATTTTTTTTAAATTTCTATTCGTTTCATACATTTTGTTGATATTTGAGTTAAATGCCGCGTAACGATATGACTGTGTGAACGAATAGAGCTTTTCAACAAAATAAAAACGTATCGACCTAAGTTAAGCCATAGCAAGCTATCGGAACTAACCGGTGTACCGAAAATTATGATAGTTTGTATCGTGCTCCAAGAAAATAAAATACGCCAAGAGTGGGCTTTAAGATCATGGAATATCTCAGAAAAGAAAATGTGAAGGAAGGATCCATTTGTTTAAAAGCATTGAATTAATGGTTCGCCATTTTAACTTCGCAAGGTGTCAATGGTCCAATGCTTAAAACCAAGGAAAAGGGGTTTGCTAAAAAGTTAATCATTGTTACCCTTTTATTTGTTTCGTGTGTATATGGATAGAACTTGCATGTAAAATTTATGTATGTGATAATTTTAATAAAATACCGTTTCGTATACGCCACATTTTACGAATTCGCTTATTAGGGCCAGCCGTTTAATTGGGCCAAAATGCTCCGGTACCGATGTGCCTCAATTATCCGGAATCGACTGTATAATTTACAGGAAGGGTGATTTCAGGGACAGAAGACAGGCAAGATCTGAAAGGATGAAGAAATATTGGGAAACAGGAGGCTAAAAGACCGTTCTTATGATTGACTAAAATGGTCTCATGCTGGCCATAAAAATTTAAAAAAAGTAATATGAATTTGTGATTACTTACTTGCCACCAGTATGGATCTGTATTTTTGTATTTTTTTATCATACCTTGTACCCATTTAGTATTCTCCTTTATTAAATCTTTTATCTTGTCACAAATCTTTTTTCGGTTTTCACAAAATGTTTTCATCGTGTTATGAAAATATTGAGATGTAACTTTTGTTAAAAGTGATCCTTCATTAGAACCAACTGAATATGATGTTACTTCATTACTAATGTTCGGATTTATCCAGGTGTCTAATTTGTACCATCTAAACAGACAAAATTTTTAAATAAAAAAATCTGGTGTGTAACAACTTTTTCTTCCCAATATAAATAATGAACATTGAAATATATATTTCTAACCACCAGAATACGGTAACAGAAAACACTTTACAAAATATTTTTATAACGCTTTCGTGTATCTTGTACACATCTTCAGTAAATTAAAATTCTTTAAAAGTTTTTCTACATCAAAATTTAAAAAAAATTTTTAAGAATTTTAATTTACTGAAGATTTGTATAAGATACACGAAAGCGCTATAAACATTGGTAAGTCTTTTCTGTTACCGTATTCTGGTGGTCAAACATCCTAAAATAATAATAAATAAAAATAATGAACAATATATAATATAGTATGAACTACGTTTAATCATTAGTAAACATTGTAAAATAAAAATTAAAAAAACCATAAAAATACAGGAAAATACAAATATTGACGTTAAACTAGGCTCTGTAGAAAAAAATTCTTGAAATAAAAGTTGTAGAGTTTTTTATTTTTTATGACTGATTATACACAGGTTCGTTGTCAAATAACCTGTACCTTATTTTAAAAGAAAGTAAAAATGAAACAATACCTTACAATACCATACTAATCTTAAAAAAAATTTATTTTTTACCGATTTTTACGGGCAAAAAAGAAAAACCTAATTTGACGTTAAACTAATCATTTTAGAACAAAAAATCTTGAAATAAAAGTTGTAAATTCATTTCCTATAACTGCAATTATATAAATATTTACCCTTAAATGCATATTAGGGCCGCAATCTTTAAAAAAAAAACGATTTTTACCACGAGAGGAATCATCGGCCGCCCAAGAATTTCAGCAGATATGGTGCTTACCTTATCTTGTAGAGCATAAAAAAAATCAGTAAATGAGGCGATTTTTTTTTAAAAAAATCGTGGGAGCCGTTTAAGAGAAAACAGCAAAAAAGTAAAAAAATCGCACGAATAAACTACTACTTCCGGTTGACCGATTTAGATAAAAATTTCGTATCGGGTCCCGGTAGTAGTATCTAACTTAAGTTTCGAGTTCGTACGATGTTCCGTTCTTGAGATATTTTGTTCACACTTACACATACCAATCGCTAAAAACATGTTTTTTGGAGTTCAGGAGGTCTGATAACGTGTAGATCTGGTGAAAACTCGATTTCGAAAAATTAACATGAAAACAATACTTTCCTTCCTATATATTCATAAAGGCAAGAGAAAGTAAAAATGAAATAATAATACCTTACCCTGTTTTCTTTCCATCTGTTGTAACTGTTGCTCTGGAATACAAAACAAGTCCATTCCATGCCTCTGACACAACTCTATAGTCATTAAGTTTTGAAATCTTTATCGTGAAATTTATGTCATTTTTTAATTCAGTTGAATCAAATAAACTATCTGAATAAATAACATGGCAATATTGTATTAAAATTAATAGTGTTAATTGCAATAACATTTTCACCTAAATTATAAAAATTATTTGTAGAGTAATCCTCTTTCTATAAAAATGTTTTAACTACTGTTAAACCTTGTTTAACTATATCGAATTAATCGGTATTACAAGCTACTTATTAATTTAATTATCTAAAATGTTAAAAGTTAGATATAAAAAGGAAATACATTTTAAAAATTATATTGACAGTTACAAGATGTAGCCTGTAGTACTACCTGATAAGATTTTTTTATTTCTTGAAATAAAAGCTTCAGTCAAAAGTAGGCTATCTTATAATCTCATATTTACACATAGGTACCATTTCAAGTTTTCTTTATTACTGCCTATATTATTATTTTATTATTTTCAATGGTAAAACTTCAAAATATTTCTACAATGCTTAATATATTTTTATGTTTAATTTTTTACTTTTTCTTGCCTATATGAATATATAGAAAAGAAAGTAGGTAGGTAGGTATTGTTTTCATGTTGATGTTTAGAAATCGAGTTTTCACCGGATCTACACGTTTTCAGACCCCCTGAACCCAAAAATCATGTTTTTAGCTATTGGTCTGTCTGTCTGTCTGTGTGTGTGTGTGTGAGTGTGTGTGTGTGTGTGTGTGTGTGTGTGTGTGTGTGTGTGTGTGTGTGTGTGTGTGTGTGTGTGTGTGTGTGTGTGTGTGTGTGTGTGTGTGTGAACAGAATATCTCAAGACCGGAACATCGTACGAACTTGAAACTTAAGTTAGATACTACTGCCGGACCCGATACGAACATTTTCATCAAAATCGGTCAACCAGAAGTAGTAGTTTATTCGTGTTATTTTTTCACTTTTTTGCAATTTTCTCAAAAACGGCTCCTACGATTTTTTAAAAATCGCCTCATTTACTAAATTGTTTATGCTCTACAAGATAGGGTAGGCGCCATGTCTGCTAAAATTCTTGGGGAGGTTGTTTTCGCGTAAAAAAAGGTTTTTTTAAGATTGCGATTTTAATATGCATTTTAGCGCAAAACGTACTTATTAATAGTTGTAGAGAATTTAAAATCCTACAACTTTAATTTCAAACATTTTTTTGTATAACGCTTAGTTTAGCGGTAATTAGCGATTTTCTGTTTTTTTTCACGATAGTGTAAAAAATCGAATTTTTAAGATTTCATCCTTAGTAGGGCCTAGGCATTTTACGACAAAAGTGTATACGTACTCAAATTTATAGGAAATTAATAGATCTACATTTTTATTCAGAGCATTTTTCTCTACAGAGCCTAGTTAGCGTGAAAGAGTGATTTTCCGTATTTTTAAGCCAAACTGAGGTTGATTTTCATTTTGCGTCTTTCACTCATGATTAAATTTAGGTTATGTTTTTTGAGGTTAGTTTTTGTTTATTTGTATTGTATTATTACTAACGTTCGGTTATATTGTTAATTATTTGCATTGGCAAGAGAAAGTTGTGTGAGTGTTTCACATCAGATTGTTAAAAATATTATGCTTTTATAAATATACATTTTGAATGTAACAATTTTGTAATATTTTGATTTTTAACAAAGATAAAAAGTTAAATTCGGCTCACCTTTCAGACCTATGAATTTTTGAAACATCTATAGCTGTAAAATATTTTAGAAAAAAATTTTTCACAAGTTATTCATAGAAACTAGCACCCTTAGGAAGGTTAACTACCCTGAAGTTTTTACGGTAAATTTTAACTAATTTCCACCCAGTATTTTTTCCCTTGTAAAGGGTCAATTTTAGACCATGTATAGTTCGTTTGTTTTAGGAAGAAGCTTGTAAAGGGAGGGTGAGTAGGTAGAGTAGGGATAGTTTCAAAGGGGCAAGTGTTGTCTCCTTCTCACTTAATGATCATTCCCTCTCTTTCTAACCGTATACTATGTTACAACTACGAGGTGCTTCCCCCACCACTAAACAGAACAGCTCAGCGGCACACAGCGTTGGAGGGAAAGCTTCTAGCTAGAACAAATGACCTGTAGGTTTAGATGTTTCTGGAAGCTCTTTTAGGAGGTTACATTTTCAACATTCGCTCACTGTAGGCTTTTCTCCTTTCTTCTGTCCACCCGTGTTCCATTTTTACTCTTCATAGAAGACCTTAAAATCCATAATTGGTTACCTGAATTTAGTTTGGTTTATAAAGTTTTCTCGGTGTATTCTGGTTTTGTCAGTGTCCTTTCTGACTTCTTTAAACCATTTATCCGACACCTTATGTCTACTGTTTAGCGTCTTAAAAATTTGTTTTGTGAACTGGTTGTCATCCATTCCCTGCCCAACTTTACCGACCATGCCCGGTAGAAGCATTTGCCGGTTTTGATCGCTCCAAACTCTTTTTGGTGCAGGAGAACGAACCCCTACCATCCAGTATACAGTGGTGAGTGTTTTTATACATAACCTAAAGTGCCAAGCACAGCCAAATTCAAATGACCTTAAAACATAGGGTGATTTTAATTTGATCTGAATAAATAAATAATATTAAAGAAGTTTGTTAAGGGACGCTTGTTAAATTATTTTAGTTAGTTATTTAAATTTAACTTGGAAGGTTTCCTGCTATTGGTAAAATTTAGTAATCTTTATAATAATTTTTATATTTTTTTTTATTTCGGGGGTGTCGGGACACCCTGAACCTCCCTCTTATCTACCCCACTGGTCCTTTGTTGGGTTTACTCAATGTTTTCAACATAAACAGATTGGAACATTAAAAAAAAAACGGGAAAAATGTTTTAGCCGTTTTACATTATACGGAGTTAATGATAGAAATGCTAATGCAATTTATTACTTGATTGTAAAATGAAAAGTTCATTTTAAAAACTCAACTTTTACTTCAATACATAATCTTGTTTTTTTAACGAATAACAATTTTTTTGCATTTACAACAAATTCCTCAACCAAACACACACATTTTTTTATTCCTAATTTGTGTACGTTGCAATCTGTTCAATTTAGAGCAATAAGCAACCCCATGACCCAATGAGATGAGGATGATGTGTATGACGTGTAAATGAGGTGTAGTCTTGTACAGACCCAGGCCGACTATTCCTGAGAGAGTATGGTTAATTGAACCCCAACCATCAAAGTACACCGGTAACCACAGTCTAGTATTCAAATCCATACAAAAGTAACTACCTTTACTAGGATTTGAACCAGGAACCTTCGTCTCCGAAAATCAGCTGTTAAACAGCTGATTATGGCGACGACTTTACCTCTAGACCAACCCGGTGGGTAAACACATACATTAAACTCTAAATATTGAATTTAGAAAATTTAGTTTTGCTTGGGTACAAGATAGCAAAATTCTCACAAATTTATACAACTGAATTATTGTATTTTGTATAATTAAATGTGTATAAATTATTTTGAGACACTTGGTATATCTACATTATGATCTACATTATGAATGTTTCAGCCTGACAAACATTACTTGGCCATGCGTATTTTTTCCCTTGCATCCTAGACATCCAAGAGACTCCAAAGGGAGTATAGGACATGTCAAGATAAAACTGATAAACTGAAAGTTTATCACCAATGATAAATTCATCACTTACCACCAGAAAATTGTTTTTGCTACTGCTTACTTCAGTAGGCTTGTCATGAACCCCTTTGTATCAAATAGTACACAATATTTGTTTAATTAGAAGTTTAATATTTTTCAATCAAAACTATTTAGAAAGGAATTCGTGCACACTGTAAAATGTTTCATCAATCAACTATTGTTTTAGCTTTTTTTAAAAATGACTTAAATTGTCACAACTTTTTAAACCTTGTGGCAATTTATTGATGTATAAGTTGGTTTTTGTTCAAACAATTTTGAGTTGTGATTAGCAACATAATAATCGATTCTGTTTCTTGTGTAGTGGTTGTGAACATCTAAATTCTGTAAAAAGGTATTTTTCTTTACGTACATTATCACTTCAAAAATGTACAAAGAAGGAACTGTGAGCAATTGCAGCTCTTTAAATAGTGATCTCCATGAGGTAAAGTGGTTGACTCCCATCATACACCTAACAGCTTTTTTCTGCATTTTAAAAACTCTTTCCATGCTACCCTGTGATGAATTACCCCATACACATACCCCGTATAAGAGTAACAGTAGTTCACTCGTGTCTTGCATCTCGTTCTGAGGATATCGATTATAGAGTCCGTTAACTTGCAATACTTTATTATATAATCAGCTGGTTTTATCTTTATAGGTTATAATTGTTATTAAAACACCAAAAAAATGCTGACAAAATATTTAACAGAGCTACGAGAGCAAGTATTGGTAATGTTGCTGGCAAGTCATCGGCTAGCTATGAAGTAGTGGGTTGGGGGCAATGCGTACATTCAGAGCTCATCAGCTTTGAAAAATAGTATAAACTCTTTTTATGTCGCATACTTAAAGAAAAATACATCCTTCCAGAAAAAGTAGCACCTAGATTAGTCTGCTGTTGTTGTGAATGCCTGCTAGTAACACAATGCTACAATAGAGACTAGAGAAAAAGTAAAAGCCATTTCTGTTAATTTTGCCTAAAATATAAACTCTGTTGTAAAAAATTATTTTGTTTTGTAACATCTGCAATACACAGCATTGAGAACTAAGCAACCTTAACAAACATCTTAAAGCCATTTTTTCCTTTTCTAAACAGCAACATTTTTCTTCGTAATTCAACTTTCTGCGTTATTAAACTTTATAAATTTGCTCATATTATCTTGCTTAATAATTACAATTTTTTTCGTCTACAACCAGTAGGTATAGTATGCAATGAAATATAAAAGTAATCTTATTAGGTCATTTATATAATTTCTACAGTTAAGTGATGTTTTTTTTTGTTATAGATAATAACATCTTATTAACATTAAAATCAAGTCTCCAAATATACAAGGAGCAGAGATCAGCTGTTAAAAAATCTGGCCAAGTAAGCTTGGCTAGTTGTAAAAAAAGACAATGCCTGCAGTATAAAAGATGCCATAGAGAAAATGGCAAGTGTTCAACAGTTGATCTGGCAACTTTGCCAAATCCTTGTGAAGGTTTTACTCCTACAAAGGATAATCTGGTAAAGGTATTATTTTTTCATTTGTGATTTGTGTTTTTAATATGTTTCACCTCCAACAAAAAAAATCCTTAAGCAGGGGTCCGGGGGCCCTCCCCTGGAAAAAATAAAAATATATGCTTCTTAAAAATATATTTTTTGCGCATTTCTCAGCCTAAACTTATATACTGTTACAACATACAAAATTGAACAATTTTAGGTATTTAAGAAATTTAACAATAGTGAATAGATTACTATTCCTAATTTTTTACAAGAATTTTATATCATAATGCCTCTATACAACAAAAAAAATATGAAAATAATTTATTGGTTAAAGTGTACAGTAATATAAGCACTTACTTTATATAAACTATTTGTTATGTTAGGGACTTAATATATAAGTTATTAAAATATGTTATCTTGGGTGCTTATTTTGCGGTATCAATATCGTGTAAGAAAATAATATATAATAAATAAACACATGATCAAATTTGTTAAAGTAGGCCTACGAAAGGGGGAATATCAAGAAAAGAATTAAATACTACTCATTAGTTAATTTGTGTAAGATAAACTATCAAGAGAGTACGATTAAATATGAGGTCTGTCCCAAAAGTAAGTTTACTGATTCTCGTACGGAAAAACTGCGTGTAGCACCTCCTTGTTGTGTATTAGCATGTAGTTAGTGATCTTGGCTGCCCGTACTAACTTGTTTCAACTAGTGAAGAGCATTCACTGTTTCAACCAGTCACTGTGATCACGGTGACAGTGATTTTGCGTTCACCGTTACTTTTAATAGTTACTAGTGATTTAGCAATAACTGGGTATTTTCTTAGTATATTTTTCAGTTATCATGAAATAATAATAATGTTTTCATTTGTTATTGGATGATAACTGAAGTTTTGATAAATTAAAAAAATGGGCTACATATATAACTAAAGTAAAAATTTAGCCTAAAACTGATTAACACAAGGTATCCTAAATTAGTAATAAAAAGAACATTTTGTACAAAAAATAGAAAGTACAAGAAACAAAATTTACAACTGAAAAAATAACAACGCACATTATAAATAAAATAGCTAGGTAGAACACGGCGTGCAATAAAAATAATACTGTAATGTAATTGTGTTACCGCGATCAGAGATGTAAAGGAACTACCCTCGTTTTGTTAAGTCTAGTAGATGAAAAACAAGGGGAAGAGAGTGTGTGAGAGAGAGAGAGAGAGCGTAAAAATTGAAGTAAAAAAGAATGGACGTGCTGGTTATCAAAGGAGAGGCGACAAGGAGAGCACTAAGCCCAGTGAACAGACCAACATATCTTACGTAGCTATCATAGGGGCCTTGAAGAAGAGTAAGCATATTCTGTCGTTTTATCTATTAACTGTGAACAGTGAATGAGCGAGTGAATTATTTTGTTCACTAGTTTCTAAGGTAAAGAATTCGTTCTGTCTTAAAAGTGACAGTGAACAGTGAATGAGTAAGTAACAGATTTTTGTAAAAGTGATTGAAGGAACGAGAGGTCTGTTATCTGTAGAATTACGGTCGCCGTGTCGTCCTGGCTTAAACAGTGAACAGAGAATAAGTAAGCAATCTTTGTAACAGTGACTGGGGAACGAGAGGTCTGTACTATATTGTAGAAGTACGTGAACATTCGCCGTGTCGTCCTGTCTTCTAGTGACCGAAGAGTAAGCGATTTATGTAACAGTGACTGGGGAACGGTTACTCGCCTATCGGAATAACTGTGGTCACCGTGAATTATAAGTAACCGTGACTCGTTCACAGTGACAGTTCTTTGGTCTCTTCTCTCGTTTCAACTGGATTAGTCAAAGCGCTAATACTGTTTGTATGTGTTCGTGTTTCATAACCTCGTTACGTTTGCGATGGACGAAAATATTGAACAACGGTACAAGATCAAATTCTGTGTGAAACTCAGTAAGTCTGCCACAAAGACTAAATGCTCCAGTTTTACGGGTGTTTTTTTTTCAGTTTCTAATGAAATTATCCAGTTTTGAAAAATGTAGAAATCCTCAGCTTCATTGACCCGTTCAGAGATTTGAGGTTTTTTTTTAATTTTTTACCCTATCTTGTCGAGCACAGAAAATGTAAATGTGGCGATTGTAATCAAAATCGAGGAAGCCATTTTTGGAAAAAATGGCCAAAAAAGAAAAGTTGCACGAATAAACTCTGATTTCGATTGACTGATTTTGAAGAAAATATTTCTGTAGGGTCTCTTTGTAGTAGAACGTACCTGATGAAGTTCCAAGATTTTTCATTTTTGAATTTTTTTCACACGTGCGGGCTTGTGTTCTCATATTTCGTTCTGGGTAAGATCATGTGAAAAGTATGAAAAAAATTTCTTGAATACAAATTTAGATTATCCAAATACGTAAATATGTAGTTAGGAAATAAATAACTAGGTTAATTACAAGTAACGTAACATGTGATTTGGGGTATTAAAGATGCAGTTCACAAAGAAATATCCTAAGTTCAATTACCTGCTAGGTTGTAAAAATGTTAAAGGCCTTATCAAACAGAATGCGGGTGGTTCACTCTTGCCCGCGCTGACTCTGTGTTAGTGTTTATTGCATCATCCTAGTCGAATAGGAAGTGGTTGACACAGCGGACTGTTGGGAGGTTGTATTTTTCTACAGAGTACGCAACGGATTGGATGGACGAAGAAGTTGAAAAATTTATCGAACTTGTTTCCTTTGTTCTAATGAATTCCTCAAACTGTTGTTTTGACATTCGAAAATACATTAAAAAAATCAGTCTTCGAAGGACTCGGTGAAATTTACCAACCTCCTTTCTTTTCCAATTAATTTTGTGCACCTATTTTCTTTTCGTTTCGACCGACTCAAAAAAGTGAAACAAAAGAAGTAATTTTTCGTCAGAGGAACTATTTACTTTTTCAAAGTTGAAAAAGTAACAAATCATGAATTCACCAAGACTCGTTCACATTTTTTCACAACTGTGGTGGTCCGTCTTGATTTGACCGTCCTATGTTATGCTCTCTCAGTTCGCAGCGTACTGCAGGGGGAACTGACCGCATGTACAGTCTGCGTTCTGTTTGACAAGGCCTTTGCAGGTTAAACACAGAAATACAGATCCAAAATCTAAAGTAGTGTAATGTTAGTCGCTAATGACAAAAAAGTCATGTGACTTCATAAATTAAATTAAATAAAACTAAATTGTTGTATTCATAGCAACAGTACTATTAATTAAATGAAATAATCAGCATCAATGTAAATCAAATTAAAAATTTTAAAACAAATTTAACCAAGTTATTGCAAGTTTTGTTATCTTGTTAGACAATTCCTTTTCATTAGAAAAAGAATAAATCCTTAAACTTTTGTTTAAGGATTTGATAAATGATTGATAAATGATTTGATAAATGATTATTAAATTTTTAAAACTCAAATAAAGTTTTAACATTTTAATTTAGAGTAATTTTGTCTGCATATTCTATATTATTTTGTACAATATACCAGGTAAACGATAATTATATATTATTTTATTAGCTCTTCATTTATTTAAAATGCAGAATCTGCCCCATTGTATTTTAAATGGAGATTCTGTTAGTTCTTAAATACAGAGTTCTACTGAACAGATTCTAAAAAAGTTTTTACATGTTTATAAAGATAACACTTTCAAGATTCTTCAAGATTGAAGTTTCAGTGGTGCTACTATTCTGGTGATGACGTTGTGAAGTTCAGTTTGTTTTGAAAGGTAGTTGTAGTGATAGGAATTATTTATTTAGGGGCTTATCTTATTTCATAAATAAAATTGATAAAAAATAAAAATAATTTTGATGAATTTTTTGTAATTTTATTTTTTGTATTATTTTTAGAAAGTTTTTTAAAAAACCCAAAATTTTAGTAAACATTAACGAAGCTCAACCTGAAACCTCCAGCTCAAACCCTCAGTTATTAAACCTTCAAACTTCAAACCTCAAACTTAAACATTTATAACTTTAAAACCTTCAATCTTAAAAACAGCAAAGTTAAACTTCAAACAATCTGTAAACCTAAACAAATGTGCACAGCTTCACAAACAAATTTATTCGCTGACTACCTTATACACCTATTTTACTTTGTGTAAGACCCACGTATTTTTAACCCTCGAATGTGATCACCAATCTTCATGGCCGATGACGGTTATGCTGTTGGAATTTCATTATTGTTGCCACCATGAAATATTTCAAGTTTAAAATTTATTAACTGAACAAAATTTCGCAAACAGTTTTGGATAAATCAGATACATGAATCAACATGTTAATCACAGCAAATGCTGTTCAAGTGGCGATCATGTCACTCAGGATTCACTATGCGAATTTATTTGCGTGGGCCAACTACTGTCTGTTTATTTATTTTGTGTATTTGAGTTAGAGTATAATAAAAACTGATTCATTCAATTGATTAATGAAAGAAGTACATATACTTTATATTATTTTATTTTCCGTTTAATGATGTTAAAATAAAATTTTAACTATTTTTCCAGTTGTAAAATTGCAGGAAGAATGAAAAATGGTCCCATTTTTACAAATTTTACCACTAAATGTGTCTTTGATTATGTGAAATCTGGTGCGAGTTTTTCACACAAGATTTTTAAACTAAAATGCAAAGGCCTATATTAAGGTTTCGGCATACGACCCTTTTACCCCATTTTTTAAAGCACAAAACAAGTATTAAATGAGGCAGTTTTAACAAAAATCATTTCCGTTTTTGAGAAAATCCCAAAAACGTGATAAATTGCATGAAAAATCCTCCTGATTGACCGATTTTTATAGGTCTCATGATTCCAAGATTTGATAAGTTTGTACAATTTTCGGCTTTTTAGTTAGTTTGTTCACACACACACACACACACACACACTGCAATCAGTATAGACATAAGTGAATTTCTGGTGAAAAATCAATTTCAAAAACTAGTGCAAAAAAAAATACTGCTTAACTTTTCATTTTCTTCATAACAAGCAACAGAAAGTAAAATCAAAAGTATGTGAATATAATATGATTTCATTTAAATTTCAGGGTTAAAAATCATAGTAATTTATGGCTTCTCGACCCACAGGAAGATTTGTGTCAAGGAAATCTACTAGTGCTTCAAGAACTTTGACTAGCACATCACATGCCTCAAGAACAACTAGTGAGATTTATGTTTATTTTTATACATAATTGTAATAATAAATATTTATTTCCCATTTAACTGATTGCATGACAAAAAGAACAAAATATGTTAATTTTCTTAAAATGCTGTTTGCCCATAACAGGAAGTTAGTGTTAAACTACCTGCACTCAATCTGTTCTGTTCTTATCACATAGTCAGCCAATTATACAGTAGCGTGCAAATTAATCTGAATACAGGGAATTTTTTGTTTTTTCTATGTTGTGGCTACACTGCTAACCACACACATTCTGTGAGCTGTTTGTGCAGTGTGAAGTTGTTGTTCTTTGTCTCTACAGTAATTTCGTGACATAAGTAGTGGTTTATACAAGTATTTCATTTTTTATGACAAATTCATACATTATTTTTGTGTCTGTTTACATAATATATTGTAACAATGGATGTAACTCCAAGAAAACGTTCAAAAATAGTTTCTCCCTGAGTATACCGGTATGACATAACGACAAATAGCTTCAGAGTGTGGCGTTGGTCTCGGGACAGTAAATGCTGCATAAAACAATTTCAAAAAACTCATTCCTTTTCACCTTGAAGGAAAGGACAATGTGGCTGTAAAAGAAAAACCACTGCGACTCAGGATCGGTTATTGGTGAGAACAAGTAAAGTGAATCCAAAATTAAGTGCTGTGGACTTAAATCGACAGCTTGCAGCCAGTGGAACGAATTTGCATGTGACAACTGTTAGACGCAGATTTCTTGATGCTGGATGGAAAGCTCATCGACCGGCTAAAAAACAACTTTTGACCCAAGCAATATCCAAAAAAGGGTTATTGTGGGCCAAAGCACATGCTAAGTGGACGGTTGCAGACTGGAAAAATGTAATGTTCTCCGATGAATCCCATTTTTATGTTCAGGGGTAAAAGGTTTCTTACATTCGAAAATCAGCGGATGAAAGAACATCACCGGCTCATATCCAGCAATCAGTTAAACATCCACAGAAAAAAATGTTTTGGGGTTGGTTCACATTTGAAGGTCCTTGTTCATTAATCCCAGTAAATGGTATGTTAAAAAGCGATGAATATATCCAAATTGATAAGTCAAAGGTTGTGTCCCAACTGCAAACAAAATTTCAAGATTTAGCGTCATGCCATACTGCCAAAAAATTGAAAGCATTTTTCGAACAAGAAAACGTTAAAGTGTTGACATGGCCAGGTAATTCCCCAGATATAAGCCTGATTGAAATTCTTTGGGCAATAGTGAAAAAACGACTATCAAAAATGGATTGTACTACAAAAAATAACCTCGTTGAAGCAATAATATCGGTATGGTTTCGTGATGAAGAAATTAAAAACATGTGCTGTACATTAATTGAATCTATGCCAAATCGCATACGTGAACTGATAAATAATAAAGGTGGCCATATTAGTTATTAAACATTAAAAAATAGAATGTATAATATATTTTTTCAAAAATAAAGTAACTTTTCATTACATAACATCTGTGTTCAGATTAATTTGCACGCTACTGTATGACTGAAGCATTTAAGAACAGGAATAGGTAGAGGAGTAAGACACTAGTCACAGTTATATCCTTTGAGAGTGATGAATTTCATTATACAGCTGAACCCTGTGGTGAATGAAGTGAAGGTGTCATTTGCAGGGTGGAAAGTTGCTTTTCAGAAAACCAGGCATGGTAATAAGCACACTTTTCCACTCAGTGCAGAAGGGAATTGTAAACCACCTCACTCCTCGTTTTACTTAGTAAAGCCTCTAGAGGTTCAAACCAGCCTTTTGACAAAAAGTTGCCGGCCGCATCGGCGTAGTTGGTAACGTGCTCGCCTCTCATCATGCGGTCTTGGGTTCGAATCCCATTCAGGCACGGCACTTTTTCATACGTTACAAAATATTATTTCATACTTCACCGTCTGCATTAGCAGTAATTGCAGAACAGTCGGACGTTAAACAAAAAAAATTTGGCAAAAAATTACTAATTGACACTGAACTAAATTTTGTAAAATTCTTACAATTAAAGTTGTAGATTTTTTTATTTCCTAAAACTTTGATTATATATTACACTTTTGTTGTAAAATGGATACTAAAGCTACAATCTTAAAAAAATTCCCATTTTTTACCGATTTTGATGAGAAAGTTACAGAAAATTACTAGCTTAATTGACTTAAAAAATTTTAAGATAAAAGTTGTAGGTTTTTTAAAATTTCCTACAACGTTATATTTATACACTTTTGCCCTGAAATGCATGTTAGTGGAAGACTACAATCTTAGTTTTTACCACGAGAGCACAGCCCCCATGATTTCAGTAGAAATAGTGCTCACCTTATCGATGTCGAACATAAAACATGTAGTAAATGAGCGGTTTTAAAAAAAATTGTAGAAGCAGTTTTTGAGAAAATCGCAAAAAAGTTTAAATTGCACAAATAAACTTACTACTTCTTACGGTTGACTGATTTTGATGAAAATGTTAATTTCAGGTCCCCCACTAAGTTGAGTTCCAAGTTTTAACATTGTAGGATATTCCGTTCTTGAAATATTTTTTTCATACATGCACGCACAAGCACACAGACCAATCGCTAAAAACAGGGTTTTTTTGGGTTCAGGGGGCTTGAAAATGTGTATTTCCGGTGAAAATTCTATTTTTAAAAATCTGAATGAAAACAATACTGCCCTTCCCTATATATTGCCCTCGTATATAGGGCAAAAGAAAAAAAACAGTTTGTGTACAGTATTCAGATGATTGAAGTCCCCTAGCCGTGGGAGTAAGAGAATGCATAACGCTCTCACTCGCACAACCCATACGCGCCGTTCCAATTACATTGTCTTTAATTTTACTCATTGTTGTGAGCAAGCGTTTATACATCTAGCATTTATCGACTATGAGAAAGCATTCGACGCAATCGAATTCTGGGCCGTTGTAAAAGCACTCAAATTCTATGGAATTAATGAGACATATATAAGCATTCTCAGAGAAATATATAGTAAGGCAACATCTTGTATTACAATATCAGACACCAGCAAAATTTTTAAGATCGAGAAAGGAGTAAGACAAGGTGATACAATATCACCGAAGCTTTTTACAACTGGTTTGGAATATGTAATGGGAAATCTGAATTGGAGAGAGAATGGCATAAGGGTGAATGGGAAATGGCTGAATCACTTGAGATTTGCGGATGATATTGTGTTGATTGCTGGCAGTGGGTTGGAACTGATGGAGGTGATTGAGGACCTGCATAGGGCATCAAAGGAAATAGGGCTCCGGATGAACCTTCAGAAAACTAAGATAATGGGCGGAGAAGATGACCAGGATGAAGTTACATGTGATGGGGAAACTATTAATAAAGTCCAAGATTATGTTTATTTGGGACAAAATACACGCCTTGAATGGGGAGGTGTTAAAGAAGAGGCAAAGCGAAGAGTGAAATTGGGATGGGCAGCTTTTGCAAAATTGAGAGGGGTACTGAACAGTAAAATAAGCAGAGAAAACAAAGCTAGGATCTTCAATCAGTGTATCACTCCAGTAATGATATATGGTTTAGAAACGTGGCCGCTAACAAAAGAGATTGTATACCAAATGCAAAAAACGCAGAGAGCTATGGATAGATCTATTCTGGGAGTCAGGCTGAGAGATAGAAAGAGGAATGAATGGATAAGATCCCAGACTGGCCTGGAGGATGTTGGCAGGGCGATGGCTAGAGGCAAATGGAGATGGGCGGGACGCGTGGCGAGAATGGAACCTGAGAGATGGGCAAGGAGGATCCTTGATTGGCGACCATATGATGGAAGAAGATCAAGGGGAAGGCCGGAGAGAAGATGGGAGGACGACATAAAGAGAACCGCTGGAGGGAGCTGGAGGAGGACGGCGCAGGACAGAGAAGAGTGGAAGAGTCATGAAGAGGCCTACATAGCTAATATTTTAGCTTTGTAAAAATGGCTAAGAAAAAAAAAACTAACAAGCAAGATAACGACTGTAGTATGTTTTCAGATTTGGATTATAACAGTAAAGACCTTTGAGCGCATGCGTAGTTATGCCACATATCCCCTCTCACTTGCTCGGCTATGGGACATTAGTTCGTCTGATACTTTTACTTGATTCTCATTTCCATTGAAATGTGGATAATTTAAGTCACCATTATTACAGTAAATTTCCATTGTTTTGATTGTGTATATTTCTCTTTATTTTAGATTTGAGGTTAAGTAATATGACTCACAATACTGCTTCAACAGCAGCTGGCATACGAACAAGACCAGCTTTGCCGAGATTCCGTACTCTGAATCATTTGTCTGGTAAGCCACAGTGTTTTTTAATACATAACGTGTGTACGTTGCAATCTGTTCAATTCAGAACAATAACAATAAGCAACCCCATTACCCAATGAGGGAAGGATGTAGAATGATGTGTAAATGATGTGTAGTCTTATACAGAGCCAGGTCGACCGTCCTGAAACTTTCAACACAGTTGAGCAGCATATATCTCACAGGATCAAACTTTGCAGAAAAATATCATTGATCAGGCCGTTACCCAGGAATCCTGGTTCCAACATAGACTAACCTGTGGATTAAACTTTCAACACAGATGAGCAGCATAACAGGGTCAAACTTTTCTGAAAAATATCATTGATCAGGCCCTTACCCAGGAATCCTGGTTCCAACATGGATTACCTGTGGTCTAGGAAGTATATAAAGTTGATTAATTCATGATCCCTTGCATGACTCAGGAGTCATGCACTGGAAAAAGAAACAGTGGATAAATATGAGGGGGGCTCAAAAGAAACCTGACTCACAGTGCGCTGCCATTCGTAGATGTAGTAGAGAGTTCTCCTACTATATGAAGTTAGTAGAGCCCTTCAACAAACAACTGCCCAGATGGCGCAAGTTTGTAGGTTAACATTTGATCGTAGTGTTGTGTTTCTCTTAGTGTTGTCATGTTCTGTCTGTGACGTCATTAAAGCAGATTTAAAAGTTTTTTAGTGTTTTGAAATTGTGTTTCCTGCTTGAAAAATTGGCAATGGAAGCTTACTAAATGCTTCAACAAAGTTTCAAGGAGGATGCTATGAGCCTCGCACAAATTTTCGTGTGGTTTGGGCGCTTTAAACGAGGTGAGATGAATGTTGAAGACCATGTTCGTTCTGGGCACCCTTCAATATTTCAAAACTATAAAAACTTGAAAAAAATCAACAAGGATTGTCGTTTTATGATCGATGGACGAAACTTCAGAAGAGACAGGTGTGAGTTTGAGCTCATACCATCGGATTTTGACAGGATTTGTAAGTGAGACATGTTGCCACTAAATTTGTTCCTTGACTTCTCAAACAGGATCAACAAAACATTCGATTGAATTAATCAGGACTTGAAAAAACAAGATTGAAAGTGATACAAACTTTTTGACCAAAGTCATTACAGGTGATGAGAGTTGGTGTTACGGGTATGACCCAGAAACCAAGCAAGCGTCAAGCCAGTAGAAGATTGGCTTGAAGCTTAATGATGTCACAGGTGGAACATGATTACAGTAAGAGAAACACAATACTACAATCAAACATTAACCTATAAACTGACACCATCGAGGCAGTTGTTAGTGAAGGTCTCAGCTAACTCCATGTAACATTACTATGTATACGAATGGCAGCGCACTCTCACTCCAGTTATTTTTGGGTCCCCCCTTGTATATTCAGTTCGCTGGCATTTCCTGCCAGTAAAATTTCAATTAGTGAGCTTGAAGGAAAACTGAGAACGTACCACCACAAGAAGTTGTACACAACAATATAAAACAATAGAAACATAGTTTTATAGAAGCAAACCTTTGGAAGTAAGGATGAAAATTTGGGAACCTTATTTGAGCCTAATATTAGGTTGTTTTAACTTACCACTTCTATACGCCAATTTAGGCTGGCCCGTCGGCATAGTGGTTAGCACAACTGGCTTCTATGCCGGGGTCCCGGGTTCGATTCCTGTAAAGGTCTACCATTTTTCATCAATTATGTTCAGTATCATCATTCTACACCATCTGCATTAGCAGAAATTCCAAAACAGTCGAACGTAGTAAAACAAAATAAAAACAAAAATAGGACATTTTTAAAGTTTTTTTAATTTTTTAATTATAGATTTATTACATGATCCTGGTCGAGTCACTCGCATAACAAGACTTAGAGCCAACACAGGGACGAGCAGTACAACGATTGCTAGTACAACAGGGAGAGTAACTCGCTTATCAACTCGTGTACCTACGGCTACAGTTACTAGCCCTACTGCCAATATTCTACCAGCCGTTAGTTCTCATGATTATGTTGGGGAAGTTTTAGCTGATCCAAATCAACAGAATATTCCTAGAATCGCCACACCTGAATTTATCGACCTTACACAAATAAGCTTCTCAGGTAATTTGTCACATTTTGAATTAATATTATGTACAGTAATCCCTCGGTATCCGCGGGTTTTGGTTATCCGCGGACTTTGTCCGTATGCCTAAAACCTTAAAATACTTACGTAATCTCACCTTGTGTACACCGTACTTGGTGGGAGGTGGGGACGTCATAAAATTCCGAAAACATGTGTTTGAATAAATGTCTTGGCGTTTGTATCATGTTGAGTCACACACTAGTATGGCGACGGCCACCAATACGTATGCCCAGACGTGATACTGTAATTTTTCCATAGGTTTTCCTCCATGTGTCAGTCTAACTTCTTCGTACATACGTACGAAGTCTCTTTGTTTGTTTGACGATCCTGAAACAAAGCCAAGTATTTCTTCACAAACCATCAGCGAGATCCTTATCATGGCAACGCAGTACGCTGATTAGCTATACATGTTGGAGACGGATCCCGTCATGGAAAGGGCCCTTCAATTCAAAAGAGGAATCCAGGAGCTGGTGATACCGTACAAAAAAGTCCAAAAGGAGAAGAAGAAATCCACATACGAAAAAGTAATCTCCACAAGGAGTTTGAAAAGAAGAAGAAGCAAACAGCCATAATGTCATAAGAAATGTCAGCGATTGTTTTTCACCCTTGTTTTACTGTTGTAGAGTCCAAGCTAAAACTGCATCTCTGGTGTCAGATAAGCAAAAATTATGAAGTATTATAAAAAATTTTAAAGCCTATAAAATAATTAAAATAATGACGAACTGAAAGATTTATTTAAAACATTTTTTTTTTAAAAAAACTTTCTTTTTTCAATGCAAATAATGAATCATATAACCTAACATTAATTAATTAACATTAGAAATAAACAAAAAGACTTTCTTTTTTCAATGCAAATAATGAATCATATAACCTAACATTAATTAATTAACATTAGAAATAAACAAAAAAAACTAACCTCAAAAACCATAACTATTTTAATCTTGAGTAAATGATGCAAAATGAAAATCAACCGTAGTTTGGCTTAATAATATGGAGAATCACTCTTTCACGCTAAACTAGGCTCTGTAGAAAAAAGTGCTCTAAATAAAAGATGTAGATCTTTCAATTTTCTATAAAGTTTATTTCATACACTTTTGTCGTAAAAAGGCTGAAATCTTAAAAAATCGATTTTTTACACATTTTTGTGGAAAAAACCGGAAAATCGCTTATTACCGCTAAACTAAGCGTTATACAAAAAAAAGTTTGAAATAAAAGTTGTAGGTTTTTAAATTCTCTACAACTTTTATTATATATTTTTGCGCTAAAATGTATATTAAACCGCAATCTTAAAAAATAATTTTTTAACAAGAAAACTTTCTAAGAATTTCAGCAGACATGGGACCTACCCTTTCTTGTAGAGCATAATAATGTAGTAAATGAGGTGATCTAAAAAAAAATTGTAGCAGCTGTTTTTGAGAAAATCGCAAAAAAGTTGAAAATGACATGAATAAACTACTACTTCTGGTTGACCGATTTTGATGAAAATGTTTGTGTCGGGTCCTCTAGTGGTGTCTAACTACCTAACTTATGTTTCAAGTTTCAATTTTGTACAATGTTCCATTCTTCAGATTTTTGTTCACACACAGACCAATCGCTAAAAAACATGTTTTTTGGGTTCAGGGGGTCTGAAAATGTGTATATCAATTGAAAAATTGACATGGAAACAATGCTTTCCTTTCTATATATTCATATAGGCAAGAGAAAAAGTTTGCGTAGAGAGGTGCATAGGTGGTTTAGTTTAGGAGATAAGGTCTTGTAAGAAAAACACTGCGAATTCAAGTTTTTGGGGGCACTGGGGGGAAGCACGTAGGATACAAGTGGGGAATTTTCAGGATACAGTACTCTTAATATGTACTCAATACCTGCCAAAATTCAGCTTTGGCCTTCTGCATGTCTGTTCATTGACTAAAATTATGAATAAGACGAGGTTTCACCGGAAGAGAAGTGCTTCATAAAACAAATTGGGTGTTAATTATTTTTAATATCATACTTATTGAAGCAAGGAAGTAAGTATTATTAATGAAATTGTAACAAAAATGATCTTTTGTGTAATTTACAGATCATTCCTCTGTCAACCGTGGGGAGACTGATTCAGCAATGTTTGATGACTCTACTAACAGACGGAACAGGTTGGTTTTTAAAAACTGCAATGAACAAACAATGAATTTCTCTTATCTAAATAAAGTCCCAACCAAATTAAACCATTTGCTTTTTTATAAATTTCATGGTTACATTTTTGTTAATTGCAAACCAAAGAAGTTATCATAAAAAGTTGGTGTGAGACACTCACACGACTTTATCTTGTCAATGTAGATAATGAATAATATAACCTTTGTTTAATCATAAGTAAACTATGAAATACAAAAACATAATCTAATTTTTATCATAAGTGAATGATACAAAATGAAATTTAACCTCTGTTCAACGCCTACTGCACCTGCATGTTCTTGTATGTATACGTTAGTTGATTAGTATTTGCGGTGTCGCACAGTCATCTCAAACAAAACACTACACGAATACCTACTCTTCCCTTCCATCGAAGACTATAATTATCTAAAATACCTCACGGAAACTACACGACGCTGGAAAGACCTCCAGTTTCGACATCGTTCCGAAACACCACATCCACCAGAAGACTACTTGACTCTACCATTCCACGATTTCCTCTAATCCCTAATATTTTTTACTAAAAAAAAAAAAAATAAAGGCCAATTGAAATCAACAAAAAATGAAACGAGCCGCTGTATTCAACCTTTAACGTGTTTCCACCACCCTCTTATATTCACCTCCACCCCAAATTAATTCATTCCAACCCACAAAACTTATCACCCTAATAATAAACTTCCACCTCACACACTTATTCCGTAGCTTCTAAGACGCCATGCTCCCTTCGCCACGCAAATCCCAAATCCAATTACTTTCATGTATACAATTCACCTCAATTTCCCGAGTTGCATTAGTTCTGTGATTTTATTCTACGAGCGACCAGGTGTTCCTTAACACGATGTCGCCTACATATAAGAGGGTTTCTTAGCCCTCTCAACATGTATTGGATTTGGATTTTGCAAGTTGTATTGATTAGAATTTCTTTTGATTTGGTTTCAGTTTACGTTCATCCCGTTCATTCCTAGTCTGTCCAGTGTGTTATCATTCATCTGAAGAAAAGAAAATGGCAACTACTCAATGTGGACATGTCTTCTGCATAAATTGCATCATGTGTTGTGAGTTATGTCCGTTATGTCAACAACCTATCTTACCAGGAAGTTTCATTGCCTTATTTATATAAAATTTGTTTAGAATAGGTTAGAATAAGATAAGAGTAAGCATCATACTTTATTGATATAATCAATATAGATTTTAAATTAATAAAAACAAATTTAAAATATTTTAGCATATTTTTTTAAAAATAAAATCAATTTTTTGTATACTTAGGTGCCTGTATTACGCTACAAAAGATATTTGACATAGAACTTTTATAAAAGATTTTACCATAATTATTATTTTTAATATAAGTTTTTATAAAATATTTGATGAAATATTATTATTCATATTACTCTACTATGATGAAAACTTAAAATTTTTAAATTAATGCTTGTGCAGCAAGTGGAACTGCTACAATAAAATTATTTATTATTGAAAAAAAGGAAAAATAAACCTGTTTGGGTTAACTCATGATCCGTTGAGTTTATTTTAAACGAGAGGATATTAATGGACTGAGCTATTTTTTTTGTACATTCCCAGTCTCTTATTCCTGTTTTTGTAATCTCCATGTTTAGGAGTAAACAGCATTTTGTTAGATTTATAGGTACTCCACAATCAATACTTTAGTAGTTTCTATAGTCCAAGAATATTTACTGCTCTTGTAGTTCACCATTTTTTTTTTGTTTATATAAAATCTTTTATAAAATGTAATACCAACCTATTGCATTTTATAAAAGAAATTTTAACATAAAAATCTTTTATAAAATATGTCCTATTACACCAAAAAATATTTTATAGTGCAATCAAAATGTTACACCGTAATAATGTACCCCTAAAAGCTTTGAGCTTTGGTTATACAGGTACATGCTCAAAATAACCTGGATGAATCAAGTAACAATGAGACAGTCTCGTGGAGAATGGTAGCAGAAAAGGAACGTGTGTACACCATCCAAAAAAAGGAAAATGGAATATCTGGGTCACATTGTGTGTCTGAACCAATATAATGTCGCCGATCGGGGCCAACAACACGTGGCAAAACCTTGTTTGAAAAATTGGTGGCCCTGAAAAGGGCCGTTTGATTGGTTGGAGGTCCTGAAAAGGACCGTTGTAGGCGGTTGGAAGCAGCGAGCTGGCGTGATGGAAGCAGAGCCCGAAGAGTGACGGCTCAGTTACCGGGTTCAGACCTAGCCTTCCCTCAGCAGCAGTTGGGTCCCCACTGCAGTGTGGCCCCAAGAGCACCGCAGTGTCAGGTTGATGTAGGCCGTCTGCCGATAGCGGCTCTCTCCGGGTCGGTGAAGGCTGATCGGTGCGGAAATGCAGCATCCGCCACCGGTAGCGTAGACCAGAGATGGTGCGTCTGGTCTCGGCTGAGCTCGTCTTCTTCTGTCTGGAGCTCTTCTTTCTTGTTCTTCTTAGGTTGAGAGATGAGTGAGGAATGACTCTCGCTGGCCAGGGATCTCGCTTAAATCCCCCTCCGGTGAGTCCACTTTAAGGTGGAGGGGAGGCACTGTAGTGCTCTGCGGCAGGCAAGTAGTGGGATCGTCTGCAGGCGCTAATGTTGGTAGGGGAGTCTGCGACAATAAATGAAATACTTCACTTAATAAAACAAAATAAGGTTCAGGGAAAGAGAGACATGGGAAGGAGAAAAATTTTTGGTCAAAGATTCTTGGCGACTGGTTTCATTGTACCTCAACGGAGCTGTTCAAAGCTGCAGTGTCCAAGGTCTGAATAGGCGTCATGATTACCAACCTCCAGTCGCAGAGGGCACACTAAGAAGAAGAAAAGATCCTAAAAGGTTAAAAAGGGTGTACAACCCTTAAACCAATATTTTTTATTTACTAAGTTCCAGATGAATTAGATAGATGAAACTCAGTGGAGATGTTATGTGTAGTGAGGCTAAAAGAATTACACTGAAACAATTTCAGAAATTTATCCGGAAGGGGTTGAAAACTGTGTTTAACCCTTAAACCAATTTTTTGTTTTATTAAGTTCTTGACAAGGTTGATGGCACTTAAATGTTTATAAATTTCAAACTAAGAGTATTATACTTAAAATTTTTCCATTTGAGGAAATCTTATTTTTTTATTTATTTCTTCTCCTTCCAACCAAGGATTAGGCCGCAGCCTGTTCCGAACTCACATACTATATCATCTATCTCCATCTTTTCTTAGGTCTTCTGACATCACTTTTACCTTGTGGTGTGTACCGGCGCACCTGCTTAGGTATCCTGAAATCCGTGCCATGTGCTGTCTCCAACTTGAGCGATAATGTTTTATCTTTTCATTCAAGTTGTAAATACCCGATTCTGGCCTTATTTCATCATTTCTTATTCTTTCCAAGCGTGTACACCACTTATTCCTTTGCAAAAATCTCATCTCTGCCATCTGGATTCTCCAATCTTGGGTTTTTGTTGCTGTCCATGCCTCATTTCCGTACAGAGTAACTGGAGCTGTCATAACTTTGTAGAACTTAAGTTTTGTTTTATTTATTTATAACCCTATTTAAAAATTATTAACAAAATTATAATCGGATAAAGTTGGGACGGGCATCTATTTACATATGCCTACAAAACCAGTAAATTTTCATTTATTTTTTTTTTTAAATTACCACCAATCAATACATCTATGAAATTCTTGATGATGTGTCTTGTTGTAGTAGCCTAAGAGGTGAAGTTGAAACTAAATACCCTAAAAAAAATGGTTAGAATGAAAATATAAAAAATAAAAATGTTTATTTATTAATTTCAAAGTACATCACATAATCTTCAATAAATTTAAATAATCTTAGTTTATTTATAAACCCAATCTGTTAAAATTGGTTCGAAGTCCCATGTATCAGGTTGTCCTAAATGAAGTAATTTTTTATCGTAATCACTTGTACTCCACTTAAAAACTGGAAGACTTATTCCAGTAGTTGGACCACTGATGGCAATAAATTGCAGTTTCTTCACTAAGGCTGAACTTGTTATTTTTGCATCGATTGCACCACCACCTCGCTGAGCAACATATTTAAACGGATATGTTCCATTTGGCAGATTTAAATCATGTCTGGAAACAATTGAAAATTTTTTTTCATTATATAGTATATTACTGATTAACATTTGAATTTAAAAAAAATTAATTACGGTTAAATACATTTGAATTGCGAACTCATGAAAATTAAAAAAATAAATGTACAGGTAGGTAAATAAATACTGTATGGTAGTTGTGATAAAACTGTTTTAACCCTTGAGCTCCGGGAACCACATATTTGAGGTATGCGTAGTTGCGAGCTTTGAGCGGCCATATGTATAAAGCTATCAGGGCGTATGATATCTCTATTACACGCGCTGAAATGTAGTCAAATTTTATATAAATATTGCCTATTTACTTTTGATAGTGCTGGTGAAGTTTACCAACCTAATGTTTAGCTTTACTAATCTTTCAGATAGTGTAACCTTGGGAATATTTCATCTTTAGGGTTGGTAAAACTGTAGATCTACTTTAGTGGATGTGTGTTATTGTCTGAATAGAGATTGAACATTTATGCCATTGCTGAGATAAGTTATGCGGACGTTTATGAGAGCTTTCTTTCTTTGCTGTGACACATGAACCTCCTCTTTCCCTACTCCTTCCTTTACTCATTTTACTGGTATAATTTTTGTATTTGTGTAGTAAACTATTCCGTGATGTAAGGTAAATGCCTTTATTCAATAACAGTTAGCAAACCTAAATGATTCCTTCATTAGCCTTTACCAATTTTTCAGATGACATAACTTTTGAAATATTTCATAGCGACCGTAACGCGTAACCAATTTTCATATTTTTACATTCACAAAAACTACGTATTATAAGAAGCAGCTGTAATTTTTTCATAATTTTTTATCATTAATGAACATAGCTAAACGGATTTATTTGGGACCATGTTTTGACATTTATAGTTTGTCATTAGTATGAAATGATTACTGCATACGGCATTACTGCGAAAGAAGGCTGTAAATATTGCATGATCTTTATGTTTGTTTCATGTATTTTTATGTTAGTCGTGTCTATGTGGTGTATGTTGGCTTGGCGGCTGACTGTTTTCTAGTGAAGAAAGAATGACTATGTTAAAGTTATAATGGTGCAGTACACTGAGGCGATATTCTATTGCTGTTCTACTGTACCACTTCGCATCCTTGCGACCAGCCATAGTAGCAGGTGGAGACGGTTTGGGTGTAAGGGAGTTTGGGAGCCCCAAAAAAAAAAAAAAGAAAAAAAAAGCGGAGTGGCGCAAGAGGGTTAAATACGGAATACTTAAAACAGTAAGGAGTACCTCTGGTTATTGAATTACATCCATTTTCCATAAATTTATTCTTTTGAAAAATTGATGAAATAAATGTATCTTCTAAAAAGTTTAGAGTTGTTACTTAACGTATTAATAATGGCATGAAGAAAACTAACATTTTGACCCAAAGCATTGAAATATGACATCCCCATCAAGTGCGGTAAACACCATGGGACTGCGTCTCAGATGTGCATGGGCACTAGCAATGTTCCTCTTCATCTGCCTCCACTGTTTTACTTTATATACATTAAAATCTTGTTGGGGTTCAAGAATTCAGAGTGCTTTCTTCCAGATTGCCAAATAGCTGACTATAAACTAAGATAGTAGAGGAAATGGAGTGGGTTGCATGCTCTATCTTTTTCACACTTCTTTCTTAAAACGTGATCTGACTTATAGAGAATGTAATGTGGTATGTGAGCAAATGCACGAACACTAGTAATAGGTGAGTCCTCTGTCCTGAAATTCAAATGGAGGAAAGCAAAAGCGTCTGCCTGGCAGTTGTTATCATTCTAAAAATTATTCAGAAATATATTTTATTTGAAAAAAAGACATTGGTTCATAAGCTCATATTCATACTACATCAATAAATATAACTATAAATAAAAAAAACAATACTGAAATGTATAATGTTGTCGCCGCCGGCTTCTTGTAGCGCAGTCGTCGAGCTCATAGAACCGGCCGGGCCTCCGGCGGCGTAGTTCAAAAGTAAATGATAACATCCAAGGGGGGAAGACGGGAAGTCGTTTTCGCCGCTGCCTAAAAGATTAGGAGCAGCCGCCGACGCAGCGACCACCTTTCACGGCTGCCTCCGAGGAGGAGCAGTCACCGGTGAAGTGAATCGGGGTCGTCTGTACCGCTGCCTAATCTAATAGGAGCGCGTCGCCGACGCAGCGTGCACCTTTTACCGCTGCCCCCGAAGGGGAGCAGTCGCCGGTGAAGCGAGGGTAGGGGATGGAGGTAGAGATGACTGAAATGAAACTCAATGTTGAGCTGTCAACTTCCCCGTATCGATTCCTCGCAACACAGAGAGTATCGATACTGTCACCTTCTCAACTCTTGCCTCGCCAGTCGCAGATACTATATGATGCCACTTGGTACATGCGCTGTGATGGGGTTGCTGCTGCCGATAGAATGCGCCAGCGGTCATACCTCTCACAGCGCATGTACCAAGTGGCATCATATAGTATCTGCGACTGGCGAGGCAAGAGTTGAGAAGGTGACAGTATCGATACTCTCTGTGTTGCGAGGAATCGATACGGGGAAGTTGACAGCTCAACATTGAGTTTCATTTCAGTCATCTCTACCTCCATCCCCTACCCTCGCTTCACCGGCGACTGCTCCCCTTCGGGGGCAGCGGTAAAAGGTGCACGCTGCGTCGGCGACGCGCTCCTATTAGATTAGGCAGCGGTACAGACGACCCCGATTCACTTCACCGGTGACTGCTCCTCCTCGGAGGCAGCGGTGAAGGTGGTCGCTGCGTCGGCGGCTGCTCCTAATCTTTTAGGCAGCGGCGAAGACGACTTCCCGTCTTCCCCCCTTGGATGTTATCATTTACTTTTGAACTACGCCGCCGGAGGCCCGGCCGGTCCTATGAGCTCGACGACTGCGCTACAAGAAGCCGGCGGCGACAATTGGCGCCCAACGTGGGGCGATTCATGAAGGACTTCGTGAAGACCAACGACCATAGGACCCGACAACTAATATCAACACTTTCTGGGAAAGTTTAAAATCCAGTGGCGCCCAACTTCATTCAACATGGTAGTAACAGCCGAACGATCCTGTTCAACGGATCTCTGCATTCATCCGACGACCGAGATCACGAACCAAGAGTGCATCCACTGCGCTCGACCGTTCCATCTCGCCTGTTTCCAGCCTGCCACCAACCCAAGGTACGTCTGCCACAACATGGAGCTCGTCGACACGGAACTCAACCACTCAAGCGGTGCCTGTCACAATTCCATCCACAGTAACAGACACCACCTCGGACTCAGCAGCTGTAACACAGATGTCTAACACCATCATGCCAGCATCCGCCGGACAGCCTAGTCCGAGCAGCCTTGCGACGACAAGGACTTGGCTCATACTCAACCGACCTACACCTCCCAGACCATCTTTACCTTCTGCATTCCATTCAACTACCGCCAATCTAAACATGTCTTTCCAAGTACCTACCAAATTATATCCTTCCTTTTCACTCAGTATCCTTACAACAGATGACTAACTTCATCCCAATAGCATCCTCCGACTAGCCAACCACTGCCTGAGCCACCCTCACTACAACTTCAAGAAAACATAACTACATGATCCTGCCACGAGTGAAAAGATTACTAGTTGGCATCAAATACAATCCTTTCCAGAAGACCAACGTACCGCCGCCGCTGATACAAACTTCGGACCACGCTACCCAGTGATCCAAAAGTCTAATGATATGATATTCATGTGAGAGAGCCAGATTGGCGACTCGTCGTTCCCGCAGCTGACAGGAGCCACATAAAATATCTATTATCACGACGAAGATCCCGCGGAGGATCCAGAAACCGAAGACACCTACCGAACAGCAGCACGGCAATTCACATGGCCACAACTTCGAGCCCTTGTCAATCGCTACGTCACCCAGTGCCTGTTCTGCGCCTGCACCGAAGGCAACACCCACTCACGACCAGCTGACCAACGCCACACCGCCCCTCTCAGCCTAGGGAAACGGTCTGCCTGGCTCTGATGGCCCGTACCTTCTCAGGTCAAAAACGCAGCATACTGGGCGTGCCGACCCATTCTCTCGAAGCCTACCCCATGCCGAATTCATAAGCGTACAAAATCATCACCACAACAAATACAGTGAGCACAGTGCAGTGAAATTAAAAAAAAAATCCCACACACCATACAAGTCCGTTTTTAATAAATAACGTGTAGTGTAATATATATAAGTAATTGTGAATATGGTTTAGTAAGTATCAAAAAAAAACCACTAACAAGTGATGTGTACATAATATAATATGTGTATATGTAGTGCAACGTAGAAGTGTAAATATTAGTAAGTAAGAATACCTCAATTGTAATCACTTAACTTTTAGCATGTAAGTATATCCTGTAATTGTACATAATTTAGCATAGTAAGTAGTTTTAATACCACGGTTGCGCAACCATCTTATTTCTTTACAATTATCAACCTAGCATCTAAGCGAGCCTGCGCGCTCAACCCTAGTATTAAGCGAGCCTACGCGCTCAACCTAGAAATTAAGCGAGCCTACGTGCTCTACATAAACTCACATGGGCCTGTGAGCCCTCATTTTTTCTGTACATAATTTTGTTTTTTTCTTCCAAATAAACTTTAACTCCGGACTCGGCTCTCTCGACCGCGGAGGAATTGATACTGTTTTTAATTGTACGCCGGTCCGTAGTTCATATTTTGCCCACTGTGGCGCTGTAATGGGGTTGCTGCTGCCGATAGAATGCGCCAGCGGTCATACCTCTCACAGCGCATGTACCAAGTGGCAACATATAGTATCTGCAGACTGGCGATGCAATAGTCGAGAAGGAGCAGGTGACAGTATCGATATTCTCTGTGTTGCGAGAATCGATACGGGGAAGTTGACACCTCAACATTGAGTTTTCATTCCGTCATCTGTACCTCCATCCCCTTACCCTCGCTTCACCGGCGACTGCTCCCCTTCGGGGGCAGCGGTAAAAGGTGCACGCTGCGTCGGCGACGCGCTCCTATTAGATTAGGCAGCGGTACAGACGACCCCGATTCACTTCACCGGTGACTGCTCCTCCTCGGAGGCAGCGGTGAAAGGTGGTCGCTGCGTCGGCGGCTGCTCCTAATCTTTTAGGCAGCGGCGAAGACGACTTCCCGTCCTCCCCCTTGGATGTTATTATTTACTTTTGAACTACGCCGCCGGAGGCCCGGCCGGTCCTATGTGCTCAAACGACTGCGCTACTGAAAGCCGGTGGCGACAATGTTAATTAGATAACTATTAGAAATTTATAATTTGTTAACCAATAAATAACGGGAACCGCACTGATGCATCAACAAGTCGAGCACAGATTGAATGCTCATAAGTTCTTTTTTAGTAATTGTAGTTATATCAACATGCAAATCAATTTGTTCACAATAAAATGATCTATAGGGTGATTCAAAAAGAGCGCCGGTTTTGATATATCAAATTAAGAGATTTATTTTATTGAAAAACTGAAAATAAATACATCAACAAGTTCATCTTACCTTCCGATTTCATGTATGAAAAATGATGTCATGCATGTGTCCTCCTCTACTGCGCTGGCACGCATCAACTCTGTCCATGAAATTGGATATTACTGCACGACAGTTTCGACTTCCATTTGCCCGATAACCCGTCGAATTTCCTCCTTCAAGTCATTGATGTTTCGGGGTTTATTGGCATACACCAATGACTTCAGATGACGCCAAAGATGAAAGTCACAAGGCGTCAAGTCACACGACCTTGGTGGCCATTGATGGTCGTAATTACGAGAAATGATGGGATCCTGGAACCGTTCACGGAGCAACAACATTGTTTCTCGTGCAGCGTGATAGGTGGCACCATCCTGCTGAAACCACAACTCGTCAA
This sequence comes from Catonia carolina, assembly GCA_035578175.1. Lineage (NCBI taxonomy): Eukaryota > Metazoa > Arthropoda > Insecta > Hemiptera > Achilidae > Catonia > Catonia carolina. Next base: position 64,568,087 of record JAQMRL010000004.1, on the reverse strand, counting down.
TGTCCATTCCATCCAAATGACGCCACAAAAACTCCCTAATCATTGTACGGTATCGGTCTCCATTTACTGTCACGGCTTGTCCTTCTTGATTTTCAAAAAAGTAAGGGCCGATGACACCGCCCGACCAAAAGCCGCACCAAACTGTCACTCGCTGTGCATACATTTCCCTTTCATTAACCACGCGAGGGTTTTCTAAACCCCACATACGGCAGTTCTGTTTATTAACAAAACCGTTTAAGTGGAAGTGCGCCTCATCACTGAAAATGATTTTGTTTGCGAAGGTGTCATCATCCTGCCATTTTCTCAATACCCAGTCAATAAACTGTCGTCTCTTCTGGTGGTCTGCCACTTTCAAATGTTGCGTCAACTGAATTTTATACGGGTGATATTGGAGATCGTACCGAAGAATTCTCCGTACAGAAGAACATCGTAAACCCAATTGTTGAGAACGCAACGTTATGCTCAGTTCGGCCAGAACGACGATGTCCAGAACTTTTAAGGTCGACTGTTGAACCCGTCTCAAAAAACATTTTCATGCGCCTGCGAACTGTTGATTCATTCGGTGCTTCATTACGTCCTAGAGTACCGCGAAGTCGCCTGACAGTAGCCGCATAACTCTCTCCACTCTGGTAAAATGTTTTGACGATTAACACTCGTTGCGCAATAGTAAACTTCTCCATGGTTAGACAGAGACTGCGAGAGTATTACACTGCGAACAAGGGAAACTACAACTGAATCGTCAATCGGAATGTTCTCCGAAATAGAAATGAGGTCTAACAATGTTGCCAACCGATAAACAAAAATTTACCAGCCGTTTAAAAACCGGCGCTCTTTTTGAATCGCCCGTTACAATCTAGTGCCAAACTAAATATTTTTGTTCGGTTTCCACATGGTTTGGTAGCAGTGGAAAGAGAGAGAAAAAACAAGGTAGAAACATAATTGTTATCAGTATTTTGTATTACAAAGTCTTTTTTTAACAAATAAACACTTAATATCGCATGGTAAAAGGTTTATCTTGAAAATAAAGTGATTTATTTCGGTTTTGTTGACAGCTGTGAGAAAATAATGATATTATAAATGACCTGATTGTTTGGGTAGATTATATTTGGAAACTAAAAATAGTTTTGTCCTTTTTCTATTACTATTATTTTTTATTCTTACTTCTCTTTCCTATATGAATATATAAGAAGGAAAGTATTGTTACTATTATTTTTACTTTTCATACAACACAGATATACCAATGTAGGCCTAGTTTAGCAGTGAACTGGAGAGCACAACACTGCTTCATTCAAGTACATTCAACTCCCTATTATCCGCGCACGTCGGATGAAATTTATTTTCATTCTTTTTTCTTAACGGTAACGTTAAGTAAATTTCTTGTAATGTGATAACATTAAAGATAAAATTTGTACAGCACAGGAAGTATACGCTTTGTAAAGTAAAGCACAAGCTTAAATTTGTAAATACGTGCTTTGTTAAGTAAAGCACATGCTTAAATTTATAAAGCACACGCTTTGCTTTGTGACAAACTTATGTTGAGAAAACTTCTGTCCCAAATCAAGAAAAAGTGTTTTAACTCAAAAAAACAAAAGCAGATGACTGACTTTTTTAAATCGTTGTGACTTCTATTACAACATAGCTTCTGTACATCATTTGTAAGTAAACAATATTTTTATGTTTTTTTTTCTAAATACATTGTATGTACTAATTTAAAAAAATTACAGTAAACAAATTTTTAGGGACAAAAAATAATTAACATTTAAAATTTTAATGTTATATTTTGTAATTTAAGTTAGTGTTTTCATTATTGCACATATTTATGTACTTTAAATAACAAAAAATTAATAAAGATTTTATAAGTATACTACTGTATAGGCCTATGCCTACGCTTTTTTCGTCATTTTGCGGATTATCCGGGGAATCGGATTATCCACGGCACTCATGCCACCCAGTTCCGCGGATAAGCGGGAGTTGACTGTATTGCCATTCACGAGTCACATGATGCAGCGTTTAGCATCATCCTTATCCCTTATTTTCTACATTTTTTTACTTTTTTAGTAAAAAATTATACACTGAAATGTTCACGTTAAAATCTTGTAATTGTACAAGGATTCCAAATTTTCAGTCAATTTTTGAACATCTAATTTTGAACCATTATAACTAAAGTAAAAATAAAGCAATTTATGCAAATTTATTTTACAATAAAGCTTGTATTTCTTGTAAACCATCATGAATTTTTTTGAATTTTTTTGTAAATAAAATGGCTGAGGGATAAGAGTAAGAGTGAAGAGAGTTTCGCAGCCGACGTTCAGCTGCTGCTTACCGCATATGTAGGGTTAAAATCCAGAAAATTTATAGTAACCGAAAAGCATTACTTTGTAAACTAATGTTTTTACAAATTACTGATCAAGAATGGAAGTAGAATAGAGAAATCAGTTAAGATACAGAAGACACGACAGCTTAAAAAACTCTAATATGTGCTTATGACAAGATGAAAAGTTATTTTAAAGGTTCCATACTTTACTGACAACTGGTATTATGAATACAATATTTATTAAACCTACTTTACCTGGCTGCAATTGCATTCGAAGCACTGAATGGAGGTGTACAATTACATTTCGATAAAGGGTCATTTTTATAATCATTTGATCGCATGAAATACATCAGTGAATCAAGTGCCTTTATTCTCTTATGATCCCTTTTCATTATTTTTGCTCTCGGTGCTCCATGATAACTGAACCTGTTAGAAAATATATTATTATTAAAACCTATTCTAACATAGGATATCTATGTTAATTTAGGTATGAATATTAGAGTAAATAAAATGTATTGGCCACCTCCGTAGCGTAGTGGTAGCATGCTAGCCTACTACGCAGAGGTCCCAAGTTCGATTCCCATCCAGGGTCTTAGAAATTTTCACTTGGTAAAAACCCACTGTTCATATCCCACCATAGTTGCTAATAAATCGAGCTGTTGATGTGACTTTAAGTAAAGTACAAAAAAATGTATTAATCAAATCAGAGATTCAACTCATAATCCAGGTTCAAATCCAGTGGTGTTACTAATTGTTTATTTATTAGGTAATTATAACAATATTTTTAATTAATTTGTTTTAGTTTCACAGCTTGGTCATTAGCAACTACACGCGTATTATCTGTGACACTCCTCTACCGACCACGCCCATTCCGGAAAAATTTAAGCAGCTTAGTGGTTTCAGAATGCTACCTAGCAGGCGAACTCACACCCCTGAGAGGCCAACCCAAATGAGTGGGTGCGGTCACGTCCACAGGGCACCCCACTCCCCTCAGTACTCGTGTTAACGTTGGACGAGTAGCCGTCGAGCTTCTTACGCAGCTAATGCTTTGCACATGGCTCTACCACACATGGATGTACTGTGCACACAACCATGTACTACGAATAGCACATGGAGGTGCTACGGCCAGCGCCCGTTACCTCGAAAGCAGGCAAGGATAAGGTAGCTAAACTGCAGTTTTATGGCCACGCTCTGTGTGGTCTGGGGCGTGCCCCCTCATTAGCAACTACAGTGGGTCATAGTACATCAATCAGTTGCTTTTGATATATAATTTTCCACACCCTAACCAAGAATTGAACGTGGGGTCTTTTTCTTCACATCTTAGAATACTAGCCCCTTTACTGTCATCAAAAATCAAAAATGGTCACAACTCATCAGATAACCTCAGCAGATGAACATTATTGGCTGCACCATGAGATGTTTTTTAAAGACTAATGTATTGTAAGTTATACTTAATTAAATTTAATATTTACCAATCTCCATATTTTTTAACCATCTTATCATTACCACTCAGTGTAAATATAGAAGTATAATATGCTATGTTGTAACTTGGCCAGTATTCATTCCTTATCAATATTTTTGTCTGATCTTCAGCTTTTATATGACCAGGTAATTGTTCAAGTATCCAGAGAAGTCCATTTCTTGGTGATTTACTGTTAATAAAAATAATAAAATAATTCCATGCAAGAATTTTTGTAGTTAGATGTCAATATAAATATGTTATAATCAATAAGGCGAAGATTAATATTTACCCTGCTATCCTGGAGAGTGTGTGTACCTATGGGGCGGAAGTATGGGTACTGACACTAAGAGGCAAAAGGATCGCCTAAAAGTGGTGGAGATGTGAAATCGGAGCTGTGGTATGTCACGCACCAATCGAATTCTAAAATTGAGAGAAGAATTGGGGGTAAAGGAAATATACCATATCCCGGAAGTAATAAAAATGGTTTGGCCATTTGCAGAGGATGGAGGATGGTAGGTGGCCAAATAGGGTATGGGAGTGGACGCCAGCTGGTAGAAGAAGGAGGGGTAGGCTGGAGGTGACATGGTAGGACAGTGTGCAGGAGGCAATGTCTTTGCGGCGGCTTTTCAATAGTGACTGGCAAGACAAAGAGAGGTGTTGTTTAGAAAGCAAGATACGGCTGGGGCTGTAAATCCTCCATTGGATATATATATATAATCAATGTAATTTTTTTATTCCTAATTTGTGTACATTGCAATCTGTTCAATTCAGAACAATAAGCAACCCGATGACCCTTCTTCTTTTTTTCTTTTTTGGCTTAACATCCGACTGTTCTGCAATTACTGCTAATGCAGACGGTGAAGAATGAAATGATTTTTTGTAACGTATGAAAATAAGCCATGCCTAAATAGGATTCGAACCCAAGACCGCATGATCAGAGGCGAGCACGTTACCAACTATGCCAATGCGGCCGGCAACCCGATGACCCAATGATATGAGAATGATGTGTATGACACGTATAGTCTTATTCAGACTCAGGTTGACCATTCCTGAGAGAGTATGGTTAATTGAACCCCATCCATCAAAGTACACCCAGTAACCAGTCTAGTATTCAAATCTGTATTGCTAGGTTTTTTTTAGTTTTTATTTGTTATCGGGAACTGTACTTTATTAATTACCACCCTATTTGAAGTGCTCCAGCATGAATTTTTGAACAGACCCCCAGTGGAGTTTGTTCATAAAAGCTGTCAGCTGATCACCATACTACAACGTCGTTTCCCCAACCAGTGTTGCTTAACTAATAAGAGCTATGTTCTACCAGCTGACTGACTGGGCTGGTCCAAAAGCCTTACTAGGATTTGAACCAGGAACCTTTGTCTCCAAAAATCAGCTGTTAAAACAGCTGACTCGTAGCGACGACTTTACCTCTAGACCAACCCCGTGGGTCAATATAATAAGCTGCATCAATATATTTGTTATTAGTGGTTATGGTTGGATATGGTGTATATGGTAAACTTTTTAATAACATTTCCAGATCCTAGATCATAATAAAACTTGGTGTAGGAAATTCTAGCTTGTATATAATCCTAAACACTATACGTACATCCTAAACACTTTACGTATTACTTTATTTAAAAACAACGCACCGGGTCTAGTGGGTGGGTCTAGTGCAGTGATCACCAACTGGCAGACAGGAATCTGAACCACTAACTCATTTTTGCGAACTGTGAGCTCCATAGAATTTTTCTTATCTTTGTATAAAATGTGATTTCTTTTTTACATTCAGGCTGTGTCCATGCTTAGAGCAACTGGTGATGTCAGTAAACATATACCCAAATTTCTCTGAAGAGAATTGTTGCTCACTGGACAAGTTTACGGTCGCTATCAGGCTGAAAGTAATTCATGATAATAGCGTGTATATATTTAATAAAAAAATAATTCTGTAAATAATCTTTCTATTTGAATTTAAATTGCTTACCCTGTTGTAAATTTATTATAGTCTACTATCATCCACTGGTTATTATACGTTCCACTGTTGTATTTAGAGAATACTTTAGTCCAAGATTTACCATCTGTTGCTAATCGATTGGCTATCATTGCTCGTGCAAATGTTAATACCTGTCAAATAATTATTTAATTAATTATATTTTGTATACGAGGTGTGGCTATTAAATAATGAGACTGATGTAAAAAATCTTATTTTTATTTTATACATAATCACTTATTGTCACCTTCAATATACACTCCTTCTCTATCCCTACAACGCTCCATGTGAATTTTCCATTGTTGGAAACAGTGCTGGAAGTCATCTTCTGTCAGCTCCAGGACGCGTGCCGCTTTCTCTTTTACAGCTTCCACAGACTCAAATGTTGTCCCTTTTAATGCAGATTTCACCTTAGGGAACAGGTAGAAGTCACATGGTGCCAGATCTAACATCAAGATCCTGTACTTGGCTAGGAACCTCTTGACAGATAACGTGGAATGAGCTGGGGCATTGTCTTGGTGGAGAACCCATGATTTGTCCTTCCACATTTCGGAGCGTTTTTTCCTTACTCTTTGACGTAGTCTAGAAAGTACCTCAAGGTAGCAATATTGATTAATTGTTTGACCTTCAGGAACCCAGTGAAGGTACACAATCCCATGGATATCAAAAAAAACAATCATCATTGCTTTAAATTTTAATTGCTCATTCGAGCTTTTTTGGCTCTCGGTGAAGTTCGGCTCTTCCAGTGCATGGATTGGCATAAGTAAAAAACCACGTTTCATCACATGTTATTATCTCCCACCTGTTCCCTAAGGTGAAATCTACATTATAGGGGACAAGATTTGAGTCTGTGGAAGCTGTAAAAGAGAAAGCGGCACACATCCTGAAGGAGCTGACAGGAGATGACTTTTAGCAATGTTTCCAACAATAGAAAATTTTTATGGAGCGTTGTAGGGATAGAGAAGGAGTGTATATTGAAGGTTGACAATAAGTGATTATGTATAAAATAAAATAAAATTTTTTACAATGTCAGTCTCGTTATTTAATAGCCACACCTTGTATTTTAAATTTCACTAACTTTTTCAGCTACCTTGATTGATCCTTATTATCTCCTTACACAATTTCGGTGGATCCATCATCATCATCAGTGTATATAAAATATCATTCAAAAATTTAAAATTTTTTATAAAACTTCAGAAAATGTTGCATCTTCAGTCATCTATGTAAAACTAATAAAATTTTAATGTAGATGACTGAAAATTTAACATCTTCTGTAGATTTTAAAAACATTTTTAATTTTTGTATGAAATTTTTTGTATTCTGTTGATGAGGGATCCACCAAAACACGTGCAAATAGATAATAAGGATTAAGGCAGCTGAAAAAGTTAGTGAAATTTATAATTATAAAATAGAACTATTCCAAGTTGCAAGATGCTTACAAAGATTTATTTTTAAATTATTTATTTAGATCATCATTTGTTGTGAATGCACCACAATGACTTTTTGTAGAAACGTCTTTCATCTATAAAAATTTTTGCATAGTTGTTTGTGTAAAATCGAATAAATTGTATGGCTATGTACAAACAATAGATAACTTTTGACTTGTTTTTTGAATTGTGTGGCTAGGAATCCAGATTAACTAGATTTAATTCCTCTTGTTGAAGTTGAGTGTGTTTATTTATTTATGTAATTTTTTGGTTTTACGTTTGACTGTTTTGCACTAAATGGTAATACAAACAATGATAGGTGATACATAAAAATAAGTGATTAAAAAATGCTAGACTTGACTGGTAGTCGAACCCAAAACTCCTAGCATCAAAGCCAGTTGCACTGACCACCAATGGTTTTGGAGTAAATTGTAAAAATTGTAGAATACCTTATAGCTGAACTTCCATGATTCCAAATGCTCCAAGAACAGCCAGACTGTCCATGTGTAATGTGAGGTTTCTATTTGCGTGGCCCTTCAATACAATTTGTTTTACACATATGAATATACAGTAGAGGAGTCATTCACTGACTCTCGTTATATCACCTACAACGGTATAAACAAAGTCCGGAATTTTTGTACTTTTTACAAAACATACTTAGTGCCTATGAGTGTACAGCAGCCAATATCATATTATAATTAGAAAACCCTAATACTACGAATTGGGTACAACTTAAAAACTAAGGTAAATTTAGGTGCAATTTTATAGTATGTAGCTAAAGAAAATACTGAATAGCTTATTACAATATAGTTTAAAATGCATCTTGTAAAAATTCCAATTCGCTTAAGGTGTTTCAAAAATTTGTTTTTCTTCTGCCCTTCAAGGATTAGTCATCTTTGCCTGTTCCAAACCTCTCAAATCAGCCCATCTCTTTCTTGGGCGTCCTCGTTTTCTCCTGCCCTCCGGCTTATAGCCCAGTGTCTGCTTAGGTATCCTATCCTCCCTCATTCTGTTTACATACTCTAACCACTGCATTTTGTTCTGAGATACCTTGTTATTTATAGAGAAGATGTTGAGTTCTTTCCTTATCTCAGTATTCCTGTAACGAATCTCTTTATTTTACCCATACTATTATATTGCTTGACAGAAATGTGAAAAGCCTACAGTGAAATAATATTGAGAACATAAGTTATACAAAGAGCTTTTGTTGTTTAGGTCATCAGCTGAAAGGCTGGTTTGAACCTCTAGAGGTATTACTAAGTAAAACGAGGAGTAATGTGGTTTACCATTATTGCCTTCCTCACTGAGTGGAAAAGTATGTTTATCAGCATGCTGGGCCCTCTGAAAAGCACATATTTTCCACTCTGTAAATGATACTTTCACTTCATTCACCACAGGGTCTGGCTGTATAATGAAATTCATTACTTTCAGAGGAGATTACTCTGATTAGTGTCTTTTACAGCTCTGCCTCTTCTGTTCTTAAATGATTCAGTCATTTAATTGGTTGACCATGTAATAAAAAAAACCGAACTATTTACTTTAGCCCTGCAACTAACAGATTGAGTGTAAATAATTTGACACTCCACCTGTCTGTTATGGGCAGAAAAGAGCTTTTAGAAAACTTTAATGTTACGTAAAGTGGACTAAAGACAACTTAAAAATATTTAATATGAAATAAAAAAACTCTTACCTTACTAGGTTTTACAAATTTCCATAAGTTTTCATTGTAGTTTTCTATAGATGTTTCCTGAGCAACAATATTTGAAGACATTATATAATAATCATCCAATGAATTTAACACTCCAGGATAACTTGACATCGTTATCACTTCACCAGGGATTAGTTCTTTTGAATTTGGCAACTGATGGTATCTTAATATATATTTTTTAAGAATCCGATTCATGTGGTTGTACCTTCGAAATAAATCAAATTTAACTGATTGAGAGTTTATTCTTTCAATAAGCAAAATATTTAAATATAACTGGTTAACACTAAAGAAGAGACAAAAGAACTGTCACTGTGAACGAGTCACGATTACTTATAAGTCACGGTGACCACAGTTATTCAGATAGGCGAGTACCGTTCCCCAGTCACTGTTACATAGATCGCTTACTCTTCTGTCACTGGAAGACAGGACGACACGGCGAATGTTCACCGTACTATTCTACAATATAGCACAGCCTCTCATTCCCCTGTCACCGTTACAAAGATCGCTTACTCATTCTCTGTTCACTGTTTAAGGCAGGACGACACGGCGACCGTAATTCTACAGATAGAAGAGTAACAGACCTCTCGTTCCTTCAATCACTTTTACAAAAATCAGTTACTCATTCACTGTTCACTGTCACTTTTAAGAGAGAACGAATTCTTTACCTTAGGAACTAGTGAACAAATTCACTCGCTCATTCACTGTTCACAGTTAATAGACAAAACGACATAATATGCTTACTCTTCTTCAAGGCCCCTATGATAGCTACGTAAGATATGTTGGTCTGTTCACTGGGCTTAGTGCTCTCCTTTGATAACCGGCATGTCCATTCTTTTTTTATGCACTCTTCTCTCTCTCTCTCTCTCTCTCTCTCTCTCTCTCTCTCTCTCTCTCTCTCTCTCTCTCTCTCTCTCTCTCTCTCTCCTTCTCTCAGTCTCTTCCCCTTATGTTTTTCATCTACTAGACTAAACAAAACGAGGGTAGTTCTTATATCTCTGATCGCGATAACACAATTACATTACAGTATTATTTTTATTGCACACCGTGTTCTACCTAGCTATTTTATTTATAATGTGCGTTGTTATTTTTCAGTTGTAAATATTGTTTCTTGTACTTTCTCTTTTTTATGCAAAATGTTATTTTTATTACTAATTTAGGATACCTTGTGTTAATCAGTTTTAGGCTAAATTTTTATTTTAGTTATGTAGCCCAGTTTTTTAATTTATCAAAACTTCAGTTATCATGAAATAACAACTGAAAACATTACTATTATTGCATAACAGCTGAAAAATGTACTAAGAAAATACACAGTGATTGATAAATCACTAGTAACTATTAAAAGTAACTGTGAACGCAAAATCACTGTAACCGTGATCACGGTGACTGGTTGAAACAGTGAACGCTCTTCACTAGTTAACACTAAACTAAGCACTTTAGAAAAAAATGCTTGAATTAAAGTTATAGGTTTATAATTTTCTGTAAATCTGCTTTTATACTATACTTTTTCCCTGAAATGTATATTAGTCTTAAAAAGTCTTTTTTTATGAATTGACGACAAACATTTTATTTTGTTTTGTTTTTCACAGAAGTATAAAAACATGAATGTCATTAAGTTTTATAAGATAATAATAATCTGATGTAGCCTATTTAAAAAAATCAGCTAAAAATATTTATGAGATAATTTCTCAAACTGTTTAGTACGAGTAATTTTCTTCATTAACTTTTAACTTTGCCCATAAGAGACACTCACTCTGTTAATTGCAGGGCTAAAATAGATAGTTCTGTTTCTTTTCACATGGTCAGTCTATTAAATGACTGAATCATCTAAGAACAGAAGAGGCAGAGGTGTAAAAGACACTAATCAGAGTTATCTCCTCTGAAAGTAATGAATTTCATTATACAGCCAGACCCTGTGGTGAACGAAGTAAAAGTGTCATTGGCAGAGTGGAAAATACATACTTTTCAGAGGGCCCCGGCATGCTGATAAGCGTACTTTTCCACTCAGTGAGGAAGGCAATGGTAAACCACCTCACTCCTCGATTTACTTAGTAAAACCTCTGCAGGTTCAAACCAGCCTTTTGGCTGATGACCTAAACAATAACTTTTAACTTGATTTCACCATGATAGCATAGAAATTGTAGTAATTGAGGTGATTTTAAAAAAAATCCTTTTCATGGGACAACGCGACTCATGGCTGGTGATGAATAAACTTTATTTTTTTCTGCCCGCGTTATAAATGTGACTTTTGAAAATTACAATTTTTTTTTAAAAACTTGCGCCAGTTATCAGATTTGGGTTATCAGAGGTAAGATTAGTGAGTATTCAGTGATTTTGATGAAAGTCTTTGTGCCGAGTTCCCTCATGATAACTTACCTAACGTAAGTTCCAAGTTTCAACTTCATACAACATTCCATTTTTGAGATATTTTGTAGCAGTAAAAAGTACAACAGGACTAACTTTTGCCCCCAAGAATAAAATTACAGTCACAGAAATACTAGTAATATGCCAGGAAATTTATAATCATTCCCATAAGAGTACTCCTGGGTTAGAATAGATTTTTCCTGTTCTTAGTATAACTCCATTGTCTTTCATGCAGATCCAACTTACTTGGGTAATTTTCTGCAGACTTAATAAATGAGTTTTCATGTAAATCGGATTTATTTAAATACAAACTTCCAAGTTAACAATGTGTAAATCTTTGTAGCGTTATCAAAATTTTCAGAGAAAAAGGTTTTATTTTACATGATCTTTCATGTAAAAATAAAATTGTCTTGTGGCCAACTCCGTATCGTAGTGGTTAGTGCATTAGCCTGCCACATGGAGGTCCCGGGTTCGTTTCCCAGCGAGGGTCTGGAAATTTTCATATGTTAAATCCCACAGTTAATATTACATAATCCATCATAGTTGCTAATGACGAAGCAATTGATGCGACTTAAAATTTTAAAAACCTAAAAAAATTGCCTTGAAAAAATATTTTAGTATTTTTTTTTCGAAACGGTAGGTAGACCGAATTACTTTCCGGTCAAACCTCGAATTATTTTAGTAATGTGTACCAATTTTGTTCATTGTTGATAAATTAACGCAGGTTACATCAACATTATACAAGAAAACAATGTTTGCTGAAGAGATATCTACACAATAATCAGTTCGTTGTTTCTATTTTAAGAACAGAGCTAACATTTTGAAATTTTTACTTTACTTATCAATACTTAAAATAAATACTTACGCTGATTTATCAAAAAAAAAAAATTATTCTTACCTACCCCACATATTGTGGGCAACAAAAAGATCTTTGTTGTTTGGTAAGAGTTTTATAATTGCTGAGCAGTGATCATCTAAGGCATTTGAAGGGCCATCACGTGATCCAAATTTATCGCTTAAATCTTCCAGATCACCATCCATGTTCATAAAACTGTAAAAAATTAATAGTATAATAAGCACAATAAATATAGGCGGGTGGGAGTTTACTGCGTATTTTGCAACTTCCTCACCTCGCCCCTCCCACCAGTCCAACAATTTCTCCTCTCTTACTGCTCCTGTTAAATTGAAACTTATACCTTATTTTCTGCCCATAACAGACAGGTGGAGTGTCAAATTATTTACACTCGATCTGTTAGTTGCAGGGCTAAAATAAATAGTTCTGTTTCTTATCACATGGTCAGCCAATTAAATGACTGAATCATTTAAGAACAGAAGAGGTAGAGGTGTAAAAGACACTAATCAGAGTTATCTTATCTGAAAGTAATGAATTTCATTATACAGCCAGACCCTGTGGTGAATGAAGTGAAGGTGTCATTTACAGAGTGAAAAATATGTGCTTTTCAGAGGGCTTGGCATGCTGATAAGTGTACTTTTCCACTCAGTGAGGAAGGCAATGGTAAACCACCTCACTCCTCGTTTTACTTAGTAAAACCTCTAGAGGTTCAAACCAGCCTTTTGGCTGATGACCTAAACAACACAACACCTTATTTTAAAGTTTACGCCCAAAAAATGTACTCCGCCTATAATATCTAGTACAGGTCATTTGTTCTAGCTAGAAGCTTTCCCTCCAACGCTGTGTGCCGCTGAGCTGTTCTGTTTAGTGGTGGGGGAAGCATTTCGTCGTTGTAACATAGTATACGGTTAGAAAGAGAGGGAATGATCATTAAGTGAGAAGGAGACAACACTTGCCCCTTTAAAACTATCCCTACTCTACCTACTCGTCCTCCCCTTTCAAGCTTCTTCCTAAAACAAACGTACTATACAGGACTACTGCACGTATGTTTTTTTTATACCTGTAAAGTTTATATTTTGTATGAAAATTAAAACAAGATGTAAACTGCTTTTAGTTTCACACCCTACAATTTTGGACCACATAAAATATTATGACTGTTATTGATAAAGCAACAAAATTATTAATTTATGAAATAAGTGTAAGGTATATTGCCTAAAGACTCATAAGAAAGTTAGAATCGTATGCTATCCATTTATTTAAAATAACCATTAAAAATTAAAAGCATAAGAGAAATAATTATTACTTACAGGAAATCTCTATAAGTCAATGGTGTTTCATTATTTTGTCTACATTTGCTGTATCCTTGGTATAATCCTTCCAGTTGTAAATACAACAAATTTACCTGCAATTATTAAGGAAGTATTTAGATATTTCGCAGAATTTACAGTCGAGACAGAAGAAGTCATCATACGAGAAGCTCTTACAGAACTTAAGGAGAAAGCCAAAGGAATAAAGTTAACAGAAAAAGGATTCATTGCATTATTTTGCCGTTCTTAAAAACCTGTTTATAAAGAAGACATTAATATTCCATTTTCTGCTTTAATCAAAAATTTGGAAATAGATGGCAAATCTACACATGTAGAGTTTCATTAAAAAATTTGGTGTGAACACTCACACAACTTTTTCTTGGCAATGTAAATAATGAAATATGTAATCTGGATTTAATCTTGAGTAAACAACGAAAAAAAAAAAACCATAAGCTAATTGTAATCATGAGTGATAACAAAATAAAAATTAACCTCTGTTCGAATTAAAAATATGGAAAATCACTAATTGCCGCTAAATTAGGCTCTAGAAAAAAATACTTGAAATAAAAGTTTTAGATCTTTTTTTATTTCCTATAATTTTTATTATATACAATTTTGTTATAAATGCGTAATAAGGCCACAATCTTAAAAAATCCCATTAGTTTATAAATTTTGATGAGCAAAATACAGAAATCTCTGATGCTAACTAAGCGTTGTAGGAAAAATGTTTCAAATAAAAGTAGGTTTTTTGATCGTCTACAACTGTAATTATAAAAACACTTTTGCCCTAGAATGCATATTAAGGCTGCTATCTATAAAAAAATGTAAGAGAGAGCACCCCAAGATTTCAGCAGATATTGTGCTTATCTGTCTTGTAGAACATTAAAAAATTAGTATGAGGTGATATTTTTAAAAAAATCATCGGGGGCCGTTATTAAGAAAGTCGCAAAAAAGTGAAAAGTTGCATGCATAAACTAGTACTTCCAGTCTGATTGTGATGAAAATGTTTGTGTTAAGTCTCCAAGTTTTAACTTTGTACGACATTTACACATATACACAGGCCAATCACTAAAAACATATTTTTTGGGTTTATGGGGCCTGAAAATGTATACTTCTAGTGAAAACTTGATTTAAAAATATATATAAACAGGAAAATAGTACTTTTCTTTCCTACATATTGGGCAAGAGGGTACAAAAAAAAGGCTGACCATAAGTAGTACAGTGGGATTTAAGACAGAACTCAACACCTTTATCTTTTTTAACACGTATGTGTGTTAAATATAAAGTAGTATTGATCTTGTAGAGGTACAAACGATTTGTATATATATTAAATATTTGTTAATTGAATTTTATGAGAAATTATTTTAACCAAATTATTGCATTGATGTTAATTTAAATTGTATTTTTTAATTTTTTTGTTAAATGTTTGGGTGTATAATTTACACTGTATAATGTTTATCCTGATTCAATCCTAGTAAAGGTAGTTACTTTTATATGGATTTGAATACTAGACAGTGGTTACAGGTGTTCTTTAATGGTTGGGGTTCAATTAACCATACTTTCTCGGGAATGGTCGGCCTGAGTCTGTACAAGACCACACCTCATTTACATGTCATACATATCATCCTCACCTCATCGGGTCATGGGGTTGCTTATTGTTTTAAATTGAATATATTCAGAAGAATGAGCAACCCCATGACCCAATGAGATAAGGATGATATGTATGAGGTGTGGTCCTGTACAGACTCAGACCGACCATTCCTGAGAGAGTATGGTTAATTAAACCCCAACCATCAGAATACACCAGTAACCACTGTCTTGTGTTTAAATCCGTATAAAAGAAACTACCTTTACTAAGATTTCAACCAAGAACCTTCGTCTCCAAAAATCAGCTGTTAAACGACTGACTTGCAGCAACAACTTTTCCTCGATTTTTTTTTATTTTTTTTTTTTGGTTTAACGTACAATTGTTCTGCTAATGCAGACTTTTCCTCTAGACCAACTCAATGGCTTAATAATGTTTATTCACTTTTTAAAATAAGCATTGTTTTAAATTGTTTATTATTTTGCTTTGGTTTTAACGTTCGACTGTTCTGCAATTACTGCTAATGCAGACGGTGAAGGATGAAATGATTTTTTGTAACGTATGAAAATATGCCATGCCTGAGTGGGATTCAAACCCAGGACCACATTTTTTTTTTTTTTTTTTTTTGGTTTAACGTCCGACTGTTCTGCAATTACTGCTAATGCAGACAGTGAAGGATGAAATGATTTTTTGTAACGTATGAAAATATGCCGTGCCTGAATGGGATTCGAACCCAAGACCGCATGATAAGAGGCGAGCACGTTACCGACTATGCCAATGCGGCCGGCCCAGGACCACATGATGAGAGGCGAGCACGTTACCAAATACGCCAATGCAGCCGGCAGTAGTTTATTAATGAAGAAGTAGAACTTAATATGGTTACTTTAGATTCAGAGCTCAAAGATCAGTTTGTTTTTGTTAAGAGTTGCTTAAGGCAGAAATATTTAAATACGTACAGTATTAAATTGATTATTACAAGATATTTAATAGAGATTATCAATACTTGAGATTATATTCAAAGATTGGTTACAATTTAACAAAGATAAGTTATAAGTTACTCAACTTTTATTTACTAATCAATTTTTAACACGTCATTCACCTAAGGTGAATCGTTACAATCTTTGACAAGTTATGTAGTAACACAACTTTTATATAAAAAATTGGAATGCAATAGAAAGAATATTGTGTTCAATGACAGTACATTGTAAACACTTGACAAAGTAGGTACTTCATATTTTAAAAAGGTATAAAAACAATTGTTAAACATGTTACATACTTGCCACCAATACTTGTTAGAGTTTTTATGTTTTTTTATCATTCCACTTATCCAATTATCATTCTCTTTTATAAAATCATAAATTTTTTCACATGTAGCCTCTTTTCCGTCACAGAATTTTGTTACTGTATTATACCAATGTTGGTAAATTAGTTTAGTTGATAAACATCCTTCTGCGTATCCAGCATAATAAGCTTGCTCTTCATCTTCTCTATTTTGGTTTGCCAAAACTTCTAAAATATTCCAACTAAAAAAGTTTAAATTTTTTCATTAAATAAAATTATTACTCTATTTCCTAAAAAAAATATATAAACTGGTTGAATTAATTTATACATTTAACTTTATTAACTAACTGATTCCATTTTCCCAAGATATTTTAAATTGATACTATTATCTTTGGTTAAACTACCATGTTCCAGGATGTGTATAAATATCTAGTTCACAATTATTATTGTTATTATTGCCCATAACGGGCAGGTGGAGTGTTAAATTAATTGCACTCGATCTGTTGGTTCCAGGGCTACAAAAAAAGTTCTGTTTCTTATCACATAATCAGCCAATTATATGACTGAACTATTAAAGAACACAAGAGGTAGAGGTGTTAAAGACGCTAGTCAGAGTTATCTCCTCTGAGAATAATGAATTTCACTATACAGCCAGACCCTGTGGTGAATGAAGTTGCAGGGTGGAAAATATATGCTTTTCGGAGGGCCTGGCATGCGGATAAGCATACTCTTTCAACTTGGTGAGGAAAGCAATAGTAAAACACCTTACTCCTCGTTTTTTACTTAGTAAAGCCTCTAGAGGTTCAAACCAGCCTTTTGGTTATTGACCTAAACAATAATTATAGTACATGAACTCACGGTTAACTATGCACTTTACTTACCGTTACTTCTGTGAGTTTAATTAACTGTACTGTTTTATAATACAAGAAATTATTATAAATGAAATATTTTTTTATTATTTTGTATTTTTTTGCCATATAGGACCAACTTTAGATCACATGAGACATTTTTGGAAGCTCCTTTTGCAACCCACATTCTCACCATTAATTAACTAGAAAAAGGATTATCTCCTTTCTTCTGTCCACCTGGTGCTCTGCATGGAAGCCCTTAAAGTTATTAATTAGTTGTCTGAATTTAGATTGATTCATTATGTTTTCTTGGTTTATTCCAGTTTTTTCAATATCCTTTCTGATTTCTTTGAAACTTAGGTCTATTGTTTAATGCCTTAAAAAATTTGTTTTGTAGCTTATATGTTGTTAGAGTTTTGTACGTTGTTGTAGAACACAATAAAGAATAAACGAAAAGAATAATTTTCTAACGTTAATAAATAGACGATTAAACAATTTAAACAGGAGGACCAGGCTGGTTGCATTTGGTAGTTGCCAGCCACAACTAAACGACTGAGTGATTGAACGAAATGGTTAAACAAGCGGTTAAACAAAACTGACAAAATAGGTAGGAAACGAGAGTTAAAGGACATGACATTACATGGGAACACACATTATTGGTCAACAATACATAATAAATAAGAGCGCACTTACCTTTAATCCAGTAATGAGAATTCACAATTGTAGACAGCGCGTGCTTGATAGCACTAACAAACACCACATGAAGCAAATAACAAACGAAAAAGTTCACAATATATTGACATGAGCAACTGAATATAATAATTCACAAAATTAGACAGGAACAAACGAATTGAGTTCAGAGCGAGCGAAACGAATTGTAAGAACGAAACGAGATTGTAAAGCTGGTAGCGTGGTAGCGTCCCAACGCCATGCGTTACACGCATCAGAAAAGCGCGCATCCATTCATTATGAATGCTGAACCAACAATGAGCAATGAGGAAGGCGGAAATGCAAGGATGTAGAGGGAGAAAATGACGTGATCGGTGAGGTCATAGGAAGCATCAAGTAAATTTGAAATATCAACAAGGCGGGATTTACGGATCTATTTTGTCAGTATGAAGTGGCGTTAACATATGTATTTAAAATTTATTTTTTATATTATACAAACATAACAAATTTTATTTTCTCAAAATGCCTCTAATGATTCAGATTAATCTTTCTTCATTTACTATATTTTTGTTGTTTCATAAATGGACTTTAATTGTATCCTTGGAAAAACTTAAGCTCTCTTCTTTATTTTGAAAAATCAGTTTGACTTGAACAGGATAACTGAGACTTCCTGGTCTGTTACAACTTCAAACATAGTAATCTGCTATTTTGTAAAGACGTTCGGATGTCCATTTCTTCCAAGGTCGTCCAACACCACTTTATTTAATTGGGTTATAAGTAGACATCTGTTTCGGTATTTACTTCTTGTATCCACAACAAATGGCTATACCACTCTTTCCTTCGGCACTTTAGCATTTTTCTCGAAGTCTTTAAGTCATTGAAACTTTACCAAGTTGATTTCCGCTTCTCATGATTGCACACTAAGACATCACATTCCAAATAAACAAAAACGAAAACACCTGTTCTAAGGTTCTGCTATTCAAAACTACTTTGCTTCTGAGATGAGCAGAACTTCAAAACATATAACTTTCGCTCCTCTAAAGAAATCAGGAAGTTATGTTGTTCAGCAGTTAAACTAAACATAATTATTTAATTGAGTAGTTGGCATCATAGCAGCAGAAACCATATTAATATAATTAATTTTTTTTAAACTTTTAATATTCAACTTTTTCACTGCTTTTCTTTTTTTCTTTAACTTCTTACGAGTACTTTTGCAGTGCGCACCGCTTCATCAGGTAATTTCATAAAGCTTCTAGAAATATTGTGAAAAATACATCTTCTTTGTTTCCTTTGTCAAAGTTTGAATTCAGACCGATTATAAAATTTTGTTTTTTTGTTTTTTTTTTTTTTTTGTTTAACATCCAACTGTTCTGCAATTACTGCTAATGCAGACGGTGAAGGATTAAATGATTTTTGAAAATGAAATGAAATAGAAAACTCTACTGCTATTGCTATCTGTTTCAGTAATTGGAACTAATATTTTATTATAATTTATGATAGAGTTTAGCTAATTGTCATTTTTGCTGATGAAAGGTGTGCAATGCAAAAGTATTCGTAAGAAGTTAAAGAAAAAAGAAAAGTAACAGTGAAAAAAGGTGAATATTACATTTTTTTTAAAAAACTCATATCAATAAACTGAACACATGCGGTGTTAATGTAAATCATCCTCAGATTCCACGAACAGCACCATATTAGAAAAATCTCATATTATAGAATATTAGTAAAATGACCAATGGTCTCAGTTGCAGAAATGGAAGAAATTCTTGTCTTGAAGTGGTAGAAAATTCTGTGGGAGTTAACCTTAAAGGGAAATCCTTGCCTGTTTTGAGGCAGTGATGTAGAAGCCCTACCACCAAACAACTTCAAGGAATATTCGTAACATGGTTGAGTGTCAAGATTCAAACTTGACTAGTAAAAAAGTAAAAAAGTGAGTTAATTTTTTTGTATATATACATAAAAAAAACAATACAAAAATATGGATTCTGCTGCTATGATGCTAACTAGTTACTTAAGGGGAGACTGTACTTCATATCCCGCCAGTGTTAAAGTTGCTTTATTTAGGTACATTTTTCATAGGATTGGTGAAAGTTACGGAAACGAAACTTTACACACTTATAGTTGTAGAGTGGTTTTAGCTACTGACATTTTTTCAATTTAATCTGTTTGACCATAAAGTTATATAAATAATAATGAATAACATAAAATTTTTACAATTTTGTTCTACATTTTTTGCATATTACTATTTTTTTGAGCACCTAAGGAAGTAAAAACAATGTCGGTGAATATGCATGTACTTGATAATTAACTGGTAAAAATTTCAGCCTGTTAGGTTAAATAGTTTCTGCGAAAAACGTACCTAAGTGTTAGAAATCTAAATTTACAGGAAAAGGCACAAATGAGAAACAAAATGTACACAAACAAGTTTAATTTCCCATCAACAGTTGGTTAGAAAGCTGCACGAACAGCGGATAATATTAAAAATAGTGAAGCAAATATTTAAAAAAAACTAAAATTCTTTTTGGACTAAAACGAGCAATATAAAAATATGAAAAATATTTGTTCTTGGCGACATGTTAATTTTTTGGATAAACCTAAGAAAAACTTAAATTTTTTCATTAAAATAATTTTTTGTTGTAATTTAATGTTTTTGTGGTAGGTCTAGGTCTAAAGTATTGAAAAACATAAAAAACCGAAATCAAAATTATCAGTCAAAACCATCATACAGTCTCCCCTTAAATAATTATGAGTTAAGTGTAATCATGACCAAATATAACTAATGTCTGATTGTAAGTACACAGAAGCGCCAATTATCCGAACCATCAGTTATTCGAGCCACTATCATTAGAAAAAATACTTATTAACTCATGCAGAGGCCTTATCTGCCCTAGAAACTACAATCCTATGGTATGAACATCAGCCTGAATTTAGTGCTGTTGAACCATTGTTACTAAAAAGAATAACAGATGTTACTGCTACAAAAAGAAGTTCAGTCTTAGTTTAAAAGAAAATTCAAAATTTTTTTTAATTACTGTATAGTATAGGGTGATTCAAAAAGAGCGCCGGTTTTGATATATCAAATTAAGAGATTTATTTTATTGAAAAACTGAAAATAAATACATCAACAAGTTCATCTTACCTTCCGATTTCATGTATGAAAAATGATGTCATGCATGTGTCCTCCTCTACTGCGCTGGCACGCATCAACTCTGTCCATGAAATTGGATATTACTGCACGACAAGTTTCGACTTCCATTTGCCCGATAACCCGTCGAATTTCCTCCTTCAAGTCATTGATGTTTCGGGGTTTATTGGCATACACCAATGACTTCAGATGACCCCAAAGATGAAAGTCACAAGGCGTCAAGTCACACGACCTTGGTGGCCATTGACGGTCGGAATTACGAGAAATGATGCGATCCTGGAACCGTTCACGGAGCAACAACATTGTTTCTCGTGCAGAAACTGAATTTTATACGGGTGATATTGGAGATCGTACCGAAGAATTCTCCGTACAGAAGAACATCGTAAACCCAATTGTTGAGAACGGCGTCGTATTGATTTTGCTGGGCTAACAGCCACACTGTCACGAACCAACGCAACGTTCTGCTCAGTTCGGCCAGAACGACGACGTCCAGAACTTTTAAGGTCGACTGTTGAACCCGTCTCAAAAAACTTTTTCATGAGCATGCGAACTGTTGATTCATTCGGTGCTTCATTACGTCCTAGAGTACCGCAAAGTCGCCTGACAGTAGCCGCATAACTCTCTCCACTCTGGTAAAATGTTATGACGATTAACACTCGTTGTGCAATAGTAAACTTCTCCATGATTAGACACAGACTGCGAGAGTACTACACTGCGAACAAGAGAAACTACAACTGAATCGTCAATCGGAATGTTCTCCGAAATAGAAATGAGGTCTAACAATGTTGCCAACCGATAAACAAATATTTACCAGCCGTTTAAAAACCGGCGCTCTTTTTGAATCACCCGTTTTGTACAAAATATATAAAAATATTTTGTAAAAAATTTTATGTAGTTTGTTTCGTTAATTTATTCAGTTTTGAAATTTTGTATTTTTCAGTTTGTTTTCATAATCTTTAGTATGTACTCTAAATTTGTAATAAATGGAATAAATTGTGGCCAGGCGGCAGGTTTTTGGTTTGTGAGGCGGTTGCGACCTCCTTGGGGCTGGACGAGGACGCCTCAATTGAGTCCAACACTACTTCCCCCATCGTGAGGGAGTGAACATGAGTTTTCTCGTCGCCTCGAATAAAAAAAAAAAAAAAATTAAACATTTAGTTTATATTACAGTGTTACATTACAGTCCATTACTGCCCATAACAGACAGGTGGAGTGTCAAATTTATTTACACTCGATCTGTTCGTTGCAGGGCTAAAATAAATAGTTCTGTTTTTTATCACATGGTCTGCCAGTTAAATGACTTGACTGAACCATTTAAGAACAAGAGATGGTAGAGGTATAAAAGGCACTAATCAGGGTTATCTACTCTGGAAGTAATGAATTTTATTATACAGTCAGACCCTGTGGTGAATGAAGTGAAGGTGTCATTAGCAGAGTGGAAAATATGTGCTTTTCAGAGGGTCCGGCATGTTGATAAGCGTACTTTTCCACTCAGTGAGGAAGGCAATGGTAAACCACTTCACTCCTCTTAAGTACTAATGGTAAACCACTTCACTCCTCTGTAGTGGTTTTACTAAGTAAAACCACTACAGGTTCAAACCAGCCTTTCAGCTGATGACCTAAACAACCAGATCAAATGGCCAGGCGGCGGGTTTTTGGTTGGCAAGGCGGTTGCGGCCTCATTGGGGCTGGACGAGGACGCCTAAATTGAGTCCAACACTACTTCCTCCATCGTGAGGGATTGAACATGAGTTTTCTCGCCGCCTCGAATAAAAAAAAATTAATTAATTAAACATTTAGTTTATATTACATTGTTACATTACAGTAGGCTCTGTATCAAATTACAGTGTTAAGCGTATTTGATTATCCGAACCGCTCTGGTTTCAATTAGTTCAGATAACTGACACTCCTCTGTATAATTTATTAACATAAGTAACTAAATACAAATAATCTTAATCAAAAGAAAACCAAACATCATTAAGTTAATTACCCAGTAGAATTAGCTGATGATACCAGACGAGCTTGAACGATAACATTTCTTTCAGGTGATTTTGTTTCTGAACTTGAAATTACAATAACAGTTTCACTTCCGTCAAAAGAATATTTAAATTTAACATTATTACTTGCATCATAATTTACAGTAGCTTTTACATTTAACAAAACTGATAAAAATATAGAAATACATAATAATTTTGTGTTTGATATCATTTTTAAGTAAATTTACTTCTGCCAGTCAATCCTGAAATTAAATGTTAAATGGTCGATTTTATAAAATATTTAAATATGTATTTTAATATACTTGAAACAATCATATCAAGTGTCTTGTTAAGTAATAAATATTTTTTAATCTATAAAGTTGTAATGAATTTTTTTTATTAAGTAATTGTTATTGTTAAGTCCTTAAAATTTATTTATATTTATTTTTATTACCGTTGTAATTAACTCTACTTAATACTTTATATTGAATGGTAAGTTTAAGATTAATCTTTAAGTTTTTGTTTATGTATTTTGTGTAGTAATTATCTTAAAACTACTAATTAATTTTTCATAAATTAAAAATTTTGCCTGTATTCTCATAAAAACATACTTATAATATTTAAAAAAAATTAATAATGTATTAACATTAAGTGTTAATTGTTTTAACAGGTTGACTCCCATAAGACACTTATACGTCTCTCGCCAGATCTGTAAAATTTACTTTCGAGAGACTGATCCGTCTCTCACATACAGTAATAGTGTTTTTAATAGAATCGTGAGACGGATTGGATACTCGTTTGCATTGAATCATATACTGAGCTGTTTGAAATGAGTTCAAAAAAACATTTCCCTAGTCATAGTTTGTGATTTACTTGATCCGATCGAGTCAAAAATTAGTTTGTGAACTTGACAGCTTATTATTGCTATTACATAATAATATTAACTACCTACATAAATAATTATATTTTATAGAAATACAAGTAAAATTTCAGTGAGACACATCAGTCTTTCACAGTAAATTTGATTTTTTACTCTTGAGTACCTGATCAGTCTCTCACATAAAAATTAGAAAAAATTAAGCCTTACAATACCTACTTTAAACTTGAAAGAAAATTAATTAAAAAAGCAAAAAAAAACATAAAATAGGTATGGGTTTATTAAGCAAAATTACAAAAATTGACTTGGGAGTCAACCTGTTAATAGTCAACATATATTTTTCATTTCCATGTGTTTGATAGTGTTTTATTTTCTTTTAAATAATGTGATTTTAGAAATAAAGGCCTTTGAACTACAGAGATCAAAATAACAACTTCAAGCCTTAAAATCAGTCTTACCAGTATAATAGATGCATTGTAAAAATTTTACAGTGTATTTGTAAAATGTGTGCTTGTATGGACACCCAGGAATTGTATACCAGCAAATGGAGCTACTAATGATGCTGCAAGAAGGGCAACTGTAGAAGAAGAGATAAATGAGATGGCTATATAACTGAATAGCTTTGTCCACATTCATGCGCTTTCATTTTCAATGTGCCTTTTAACGTTCAATTCAACATGCTATCACCGGATGGCGATGTTAAGTGGCTAACCTTATTTGTTTGGTGGCCCTGAAAAAGGGCCGTTTAAGCGTTGGTCTTCTTGGAGAGGCGTCGGTCGTAGTTGTCGTGGCGGTCGAGGAGCTGGGCGACACGGCGTGTCGTCGTCCAGCAAAGACGTCATCTTCTTCCCTTGCAGTAGTGCGTCGATGGCTGCTGTAGTGCGTCGGGTCCGGTGGGCGTAAGGCTCGGTCGAGGGACCGCTGTGGGCATCGCTGCTCAGTGCAGCGCTCTTTTTATAGTCATCCAGAGCGCTGTGGTAGGAGGCGGCTACTGGCTTGACCTTGATGACAAAGGCCTCTGTCGGTGGGGAGCCGAAAGGTTTGTCGCTATGCCGTCAAAGGGCCTACCGCGCCGACAAAGGCCGGAAGCAGTATTGAAGCTGGCAACACAGTAAATGATTTATTAGAAGGGGTGGCAGTGACAATGCAATAAGGCTTATTGCATGCACTTAGCACATACCATTTGCCTGTCCACAATCATGCCTCATTTCTGTTGTGTTTTCAAGAAGGTTGAAGATGATATTATTCTGTTTGGAGGAATCAGTGCGGCATATTTAGTGATAAGACTAGAAAATAAACGTACAAAATCAAGTTTTACCCAATGTTGTAAAAACGCATGGTTCAGTTCAGAAATCATTTCCCCATCTTTACGTGGAGCCAAAATAAACTTTTTTAAAAAAATGGCCTGGGTATTTAAACGGAACATCAGATTTTACTTTAAAAATAATTCAAATTTTAGAGAAAACTCTGATCTTCAACATACTTAAACACCAATTTTTTATATAAAGCCTGGACGGAGTAACAGACGTTTAAAAAATACAATAACAGAAAACCGGCTAAAAACTGAGTAGGTACTTTTTATGTGTAAATTGCTGTATCTCCGATTAATTTCTAAATAAAATAATCTAAGTTAAACTAATCAACGCAGAAAAGAACTGGCTTTAATTTGGTGTAGGGTTTAACATTTTCCACTTGGTTGTTTTTGAGATAGCAATCTTCAAACAGAACAAACTTCTTTCATGGCGCGTACTATAAAACACTACAAATTGAATGTTGAAACGCACAGAAATCCAAGGCTGGTGGAACTTCTTGCACTACACCGTGTGCTATGAAAATCTGCTACTTCTCATATCGAGCATGCCTTGATGCATGCGTCCCTTGAATCAAGGCATGCGCTTAGCGCAAGAGAAAGCGCACAAGTGTGGTCATAGCTATTGGCATTAAAAATCGAACACCTACTCTGGTGAAAATAGTATGGAAAGATTGATAGAAGACCTAAAGAGAATAAATTAAATGATAAACTAAAGATCCATAAAAATGAAAATATGGGTCAGACTTAATGAGAAACGAAACAAGTGGTATTAACAAGACTACAGATTGGATATACCAAATTGACATCCAGATTCTTGGTAGCTGATACTGATGTATTAATGTGTGGGAACTGTCAAACACCCCTCACTGTAGCATACATTGGAAGATTGCAGAAACTACTGCTTGAGTCCCAGCTCCGTGTAGTTGCAGGGTGAAGGGTACGGGTGAGGTATTTGGAATGAGTGGTGCATGCTGGAAGAACGATTGTTGCATTACTCTGATACAAAACATTGGTTTTCAAACTTTCCGTATTTAACATATTTCTTTGTATTTATTTACATATTTTGATATAAAATGGTAAGTTAAATATTATGAATCCAACCAAGCTAATAACTCGGTAGGTATTTGTTAAATTAATGCGCCGGATGATAAGAATATATTTTTAGTCTAGTTAGTACACTTTATTACAACAAATGCATACACTCATTCATTCCCCCACTACTATAACAACGCACTGCATTCCTTCCAACTACACGCAGCTGGGACTCAAGCAGTACACAGATCTTAAAAGTAGATTAAAAATTAAACAAGATTTGCAACCTGGTTTATAGTGTTAATAGAAGATAATAGACTTTTAGAAACAAACAGATTATTTAATTATATTTGAATGGAATAAGTTTTAGTGTATATGTTACTTTATGGTTAATTAGATACATATTTTTTGTAAAATATTATGTAAAATGAAATATTGAAAGCTATGTTAGGTACTGTATTATTTTTTATAATAAATAAATATTTTCTCTTCTTACCGAATACTTAAGGATTTTAGTACATTGTATATTTCCAAAACAAAAGTAACTCAAGAGTAAAAACAAATGCATTTAGTGATGTTATGAAAATATTTTGTTCAAAAGGTTTTTTCCTTCCCCCGACTCGCGTATGGTAATTAACGAGTTAATAATAAACTGATAAAAATAATGAATATAAATAAATTACTTTAATTAGGTATTAAAGAATATATTAATTACTATAAGAAAATATCTATATAAATGTGACCAATATGGTTAACATACCTTCATTAACATTGATAACATATTATGTCATTTGGTTAATTAACCATTAATTAATTATATTGAAAATTGATAACAAATATAAGTTAAAACTAAAAATAAATAACATAAAGAAAAAGTATGAAAAGGAATGTAACTTGAACAGGCTTTAAGATAAATTGAAACACAATTATCTATATAATTATTCAAAAGGATAATAATTTTAATTTCCTGTTGAAATTAACGTCAACTTCCTCTGCACTGATTCTATTCAACCTTTTTTTTAATGCAGCTCTCCACATGAATATTTTACATCAAACATTTATTTTTTTTTTATTCCTAAAATTTGTGTTCGTTGCAATCTGTTCAATTTAGAACAATAAGCAACCCCATGACCCAATGAGATGAGGATGATATGGCGTGTAAATGAGGTGTAAATGTATGGCGTGTAAATGAGGTGTAGTCTTGTACAGACCCAGGCTGACCATTCCTGAGAGAGTATAGTTAATTAAACCCCAACCATCAAAGTACACCGGTAACCACTGTCTAGTATTCAAATCCGTATAAAAGTAACTACCTTTACTAGAATTTGAACCCGGAACCTTCGTCTCCGAAAATCAGCTGTTAAACAGCTGATTTTGGCGAGGACTTTACCTCTAGACCAACCCGGTGGGTCAACATCAAACATATCTATTTTTTCCAAATTTCTGATTAATGCAGAAAATTTTAAAAATTAAGGTTTTTATAAACCATTTTTTTGAAAATCTACGTCATGGATATACCATTTTTAATAAATTTGTAGCTTCCATGATGAAGTTTTGGTGGAGTTATATGTGAGTTTTCTTAGTGTCTGAGTACAAGAAATGCATTTTTATCAAAATGGTAGTTTTAAAAATAGATAAAACTCACCGGGTTGTTCTAGAGGTAAAGTCGTTGCCAAAATCAACTGTTTAACGGCTGATTTTTGGAGATGAAGGTTCCTGGTTCAAATACTAGTAAAGGTAGTTACTTTTATATGGATTTGAATGCTAGGCAGTGGTTACCGGTGTACTTTGATGGTTGGGGTTCAATTAACCATCAGTACTCTCTAAGGAATGGTCGGCCTGAGTCTGTACAAGACTACACCTCATTTACACGTCATACACATCATTCTCATCTCATTGGGTCATGAGGTTGCTTATTGTTCTGAATTGAACAGATTGCAACGTACACATATTAGGAATAAAAAAAAAATAGATAAAACCCACCGGGTTGGTCTAGAGGTAAAGTCGTCGCCAAAATCAGCTGTTTAACGGCTGATTTTTGGAGATGAAGGTTCCTGGTTCAAATCCTAGTAAAGGTAGTTACTTTTATACAAATTTGAATGCTAGGCAGTGGTTACTGGTGTACTTTGATGGTTTGGGTTCAATTAACCATACTCTCTGAGGAATGGTCGGCTTGAGTCTGTACAAGACTACACGTCATATATGTGCGATGCGGTAATCAAATTTTTGTATGATTCCTACATTCTGCTTAAATTCGTTAAGGCGGTTGGATCTAATACAACCAGGAAACAAAAGACGCGATGTGGCTTCGACGCGCACATTAGGCGTAATGCTTGGCTCGTTAGTGAATAGGTAATTTTGGATATTGGATAGGAACATACACATGGGATAAAACTGCAATTAGTGATAATTTTAGCAGTACTTACTCGATTTTGAGTGCGTAGGTTTCCCAGGATGCTTCGGCTCGGTAACGACGTTGTACGAAGACACTAAAACGTTTGATAAGATCTGTACAGATTTCACACAATAAACAAGTCACAAAAGGCACGTTAACAATAGAAATAAAGCACTGCTAACACTTGAGTAATTGCAGTTAGGATAACGGTTTACAGGTTCACAACACGGAGTAACACAAATTTCACAAGGTCCGGTAATCAGTTGAATGAAATCCAACATGAATAGTTGATTTGCGTTGATTAATTGCACGCGCGTTTTACACTGCATAGCTCGTTATTTGGGGCCGTAATTATAGTATTAACGGCAACATGGTATTGGAATGTCCAATGCGTTACATAAAAATGACGCCAGCACAAGCGGGCTAATAGCGTCCGTTGAGACCGTGGTGCGCTACACGACCGACCCGTTCGGAAGGTTGACTTTCAGTGAGAGAATCAGGAAGGAAGGAACAATGGCGAAGTGAGAGCCAGAAATTAGTGGAATTTTGCTATTGGCGGAGAGCGAGCCACGTGAGCGAGTATCACACATGCGCAGAACTAATTAGTGAGGTAATCAATGCAGAATCAATATTAGGAATTTAAACGAGCGGGAAGATCATATTCTAGATGATCGACGGCGCGGGGTATTTGAACTTATTGCAATACTGAACAATATATATCATCCTCATCTCATGGGGTTGCTTATTGTTCTGAATTGAACAGATTGCAACGTACACATACTAGGAATTAAAAAAAAAATAGATTAGTTTTTTTACTTTCTCTTGCCTATATGTATATGTAGGAAGGAAAGTATTGTTTTCATGTCGATTTTTCGAAATCGAGTTTTCACCGGATCTGTACGTTTTCAGACCCCCTGAACCCAAAAAACATGTTTTTAGCGATTGGTCTGTGTGTGTGTGTGTGTGTATACAAAATATCTCAAGAACGGAACATTGTACGAACTTGAAACTTAAGTTACATACCACTACCGCACCCCGACACGAACATTTTCATCAAAATCGGTCAACCGGAAGTAGTAGTTTATTCGTATAATTTTTCAGTTTTTTGCGATTTTCTCAAAAACTGATTCTACGATTTTTTTTAAAATCGCCTGGTTTACTAAATTTTGTATGCTCTACAAGATAAGGTAGGCGCCATCTTGGCTAAAATTCTTGGTAAGGGTGTTTTCACGTAAAAACTTTGTTTTTTTAAGATTACGGCTTTAATATGCATTTCAGCGCAAAATGTATATGTAATAAAAGTTGTAGACAATTTTAAATCCTACAACTTTTATTTCAAACATTTTTTTGTATAACGCTTAGTTTAGCGGTAATTAGCGATTTTTTTGTTTTTTTTCTCACGAAAACGTGTGAAAAATCGATTTTTGTAATATTTCGGCCTTAGTATGCATTTTACGACAAAAGTGCATATAATTAAATTTATAGGAAATTAAAAGGTCTACAACTTTTATTTAAAGCATTTTTCTCTACAGAGCCTAGTTTAGCGTGAAAGAGTGATTTTCCGTATTTTTAAGCCAAACAAGTTGATTTTAACTTTGTGTCTTTCACTCATATTTTTTGAGGTTAGTTTTTTGTATATTTCTAATGTTGTAGCCTATTACTAATGTTAGGTTTTTTGTTAATAATTTGCATTGGCAAGAGAAAGTTGTGTGAGTGTATCATACCAGATTTTTTAGTTATTTGGATTGGTCTCCGGGCCAGCCCAGTCAGTCAGCTGGTGGTAGTAAGTCACTATTTTTGTTAAGATACACCGTTTGGGCAAGCGACTTTGTATGCTGACCAGCTGACAGCCATCCGTGAACAAAACTGTACTGCGGGTCCCTGTTCAAACTCGCGCCTAATTCACCTCAAATAATACAGCAAAGCTGCGATCAAATTGGGTAGTTGTCAATAATGTACAGTTCCCGATAACAAATTAAAGCTAAAAAAAAGTTATTTGGATAATTCCATAAACTCCATGGGAGGATGAGAAAAAGTTAATTTTTACTCCAGTTGGAGTTGAATTTTGCTTGAAAAGAATAAGACCGCAAACATACAGACGGGCTTCCTTGCGAAAACTCACTTTTTTCTCCTGTGGATTTGCGAGAAATATCGCATTCGGGTAAACAGCATTTTATAAAACACTACTCCATTCAAATTTTGCGAAAGCTTGTCAAAACCGAATAAGACGCTATCTACTGTGCATAACTGGAACTGTCGCTTAACATCAAACAATGCATTTTTGTAGGTTATACAAATACTATCTTCCCCACCACTGTTTATTTGTAATTCTGCTGATGTTTACGTTGCAGCCGGTTAATTTATAACTGATTATTGCATTTAGTGTATTATTTATTGTAAGTAACTTTCTTAATGTTTTATTAGTTTAAGACGGTAAATTATCAGTTTATTTCAAGTTTCAATGAACAAATTAGAATAAATCAAAGTTTTCAAAATTGTTTTTAGGTTATATATGGTATACAATGACGTATGAATTAACTGTTGATTAGGAATTTTATCGGTAACGCTTTTAAGAAATTGAGACACTAACTTCCTTAGGGATATAAGTCTTAACTTATTTCCAATTTAAAAATAATTTTGAAGTTGGTATTTTGGGAGGAAAAAGTAAATAGATAGCTATTCACTTATAAATATTCGGTATTGTTTCCTTTCTCCTTTTTCGTTTATTTTAATTATTAGCTTTAATTTAGTAAAAACTGCTGTAGCAGTTAAACACCGGTTTGTTTAAATTAATACCAAATTAACTTCTGAAAGATTTGTATTTAAATGATACTTACCTTGTAATGCGATTTATTTTATGTATTGTTATAACCATCTTGAAGGTATTGACTGACAGTTGTGCATAATGTAAAAGTTTTTTCCTATAACTTTGATTTTATACAATTTTGTATAAAATGAATAGCAAGAGTGCAACCTTAAAATATACCATATTTTCAGCAATTTTTATGAAAAAAATTACAGAAAATCATTAATTGAGACTAAACTAAGCGTTGTAGCAAAAGATGTTTGAAACCTTGTACCTAATGTTCCAAGTTTCAACTTTTTGCGATGTTTCGTTCTTAAAATATTTTGTTCACACACTGACCGAAAAACATGTTTCTTCTTTTGTTCAGGGGACCAGAACACAAGTATTTCAGTAAAATTTTTTAATGAAAACAATACTTTCTTTCTCTACATTTCATATAGTGCAAGAGAAAGTAGGTAATAAAGGAATGAGTGTTACATAATATTAAAAGATAAAAGAACTAACCTTACCAGTCAGAAAGTTTTTCAAAATTAAAAATTTCATAATGCTTTATAGTCTGTGTTACTCAGGAAACTAAAGCTTCGAACAGTGAACAAATTTTTGAAACCAGTTTGGTAGTTTCTAAGATTACTTAAAACAAACAACGTTACAGTATCTCCAAACTGAATTGGCGCATCAACTTGAATAGCTATACAAGTACAGGGTGTTCCCTAAGTACAAGTACAGGGTGTTCCCTTAGACCACAGACTGTTTAAACGTTGTATCCGAATCGAGAAAAATTCATATTTCATTCATTTTCTGTCACATTGTCTTGTGCATGTAACGGAGGGACAAGAAGAGGTATGATCACAATTCTACAGCTGCGCACACCAATTCAAATTGGACAAACTACATTTTTTTTTTTTTTTTATGACCACAAAGGATCACTTTAGTCTCTTTGGTTAGTTCTTTTTCTTCGGCAGTTTATTTCCTTTTCATTTCTTTCTTGCCAATACTTTTTCATTCTGTCGGATCTTGCTTTTCTCAATTCGTCTGAACAAACCTGTTCTTTTCGTTTAATTGTTCTTACTGATAAAATTGTGTTTTTGTCATTAATTGTTTCTTTGTAAACCGGTGTGCGATCTTTGACATCTGCAATTGTTAGGTTTAATTCTGTTCTGTCTTTTTTGATTTCTTCAAGCCAAGGGATTGTAGCTCCTTCTGTTTTTGCACACATGAATTTTTCTACAATTTTTCTTAATAATCGGTTTTCTAGAGTTCTGAGGATATGCGAAAAGAAAGAAAGTCTCTTTTTGCGCATTGGATCAGTGATTGGTTCTGTTTCTTTATAAATTTGTTCTCTTGTTAAAAGTCTGTGCTGGTTGTCAACTATGTGTTTCTTTAACTAAACTTCTTTATATTAGATAGTTACACATAATAAATTATACTGGGTGACTTTTTAGTCCTGTTACCCAATTGTTAATGTCTGGTAATTTTTTTCTAAGAAAGGGATATTTTGTTTTGTGACACAAAGTTGGTAGCCCTACTCAACCGGTATAAATACGACAGTTTGAGTTGATTCTCCTTGAGTTGCGTAAAATTTTGTGCTGTTTCCAGTTGTGTTACGAACAGAATGTCTTTTACCCTAGAACAACGGGTTTTCATTCTTGAACAATATTTTGCTACAAAATCATATGCGAGTGTAAAAGAATCATTTCAAATTAAATTTTTTGGTGTTCCTCCACTCTATTCTAGTCAATTTCTAGGCTAACTAACTGATTTTTAGAGGCAGGTATTGTTTGCAGCAGAAAACGTAGTGGTCGACCAACTCTCTTGACAGATGACGTTAAGAGAATGTGAAAACAAGATTGCTCAATTCTCCATGGAAAAGTTTACAAAAACTTTCCTCGCATGTTGATTTGTCATGTTCGAGTGCTCAGAAAGCTGCTAAAAATTTGAAATTGTATCCGTATCACATACGATTAGTTCTAGAGCTTCAGCCTCCAGATTTAAACAAGAGATTGTTTTAGGATAAAAGACATTCTGTTTGTAGCACGACCGGAAATGGCACAAAATTTTACACAGCTCAAGGAGAATCAACTCACACTGCCATATCCATACTGGTTGAGTAGGGCTACCAACTTAGTGTCACAAAACAAAATTTATTTTTTTTAGAAAAATATTACCAGACATTAACAATTGGGTAACAGGACTAAAAAATCACTCTGTATTTGTATTAGTATAGATATAAAATTATAAGTCTTGTTAACAATTACTTTTAGCTTACTAAGAGTATTTTTCAGATTCATTGAAAAATTTTCTATTGAATATAAAGTTTTATTCACGAGAAAATTTACAAAATTATTCAAAATGAATGAGTACGAATTTCAATTTTTTTCAATGCTTTTTTTCTTTCTCTTGCCTATATGAATATGTAGGAAGGAAAGTATTGTTTTCATTTTGATTTTTTGAAATCGAGTTTTCATCGGATCTACATGTTTTGAGACCCCCTGAACCCAAAAAACATGTTTTTAGTGATTGGTCTGTGTGTGTGAGTGAACAGAATATCTCAAGAATGGAACATCGTACAAATGTGAAACTTGAAACTTAAGTTAGGTACTACTACCAGACCCGACACGAACATTTTCTTCAAAATCGGGTCAACCAGAAGTAGTAGTTTATTTGTGTAATTTTTCACTTTTTTGCGATTTTCTCAAAAACGGCTCCTACATTTTTTTTTAAAATCACCTCATTTACCACATTTTTTATGCTTACAAGATAGGGTAGGGACCACATCTGCTGAAATTCTTGGGGAGGCTGTTTAATTGTAAAATAATGGTTTTTTTTAAGATGGCAGCTTTAATATTCATTTTAGCTCAAAAATATGTACAATATAAAAGTTGTAGAGAATTTAAAATCTTACAACTTTTATTTCAAACATTTTTGTTGTATAACGCTTAGTTAGCGGTATTTAGCGATTTTCTGTTTTTTCTCACAAAACACGTAGAAAATCAATTTTTTTAAAGATTTCAGCCTTAGCATGCATTTTACGACAAAAATGTATGTAATCAAATTTATAAGAAATTAAAAGATCTACAACTTTTTTTAAGAATTTTTCTCTACAGAACCTAGTTTAGTGTGAAAGAGAGATTTTCTGTATTTTTAAGCCAAATTAAAGTTAATTTTCATTTTGTGTCTTTCACTCATGATTAAAATTAAGTTATGTTTATTGAGGTTAGATTTTTTTATTTGTTTCTAATGTTTTATTACTAATGGTAGGAGCTATATTGGTCATTATTTGCATTGGCAATAGAAAGTTGTGTGATTGTTTCACATCAGATTTTTTTTACATCCAACTGTTTTTCAAATGAATGCAAATGCAGATGGTAAATACTAATTAAGTGCTATTGTTCCCTATAGATACAATTCTTTACAAACTATACTATTCTTTACTTTGAAACAGTAATGATAATTAGTTATCATGTTGTTCATGTACAGCAAAGCTTAAGCTATATATAATTCATTTGTTATCTTGAAAATATTACTATTGTATTGTATTTACTTAAGGACTTAATAGTGTGCCTTATTTTTAAAAAAAATTCTTATTTACTGATGTAAGAGCTTATTATGACATTGTGCAACAAATTGTTTTGTATTTGAAGATAACAAGTATTGTACTATCAGGAACTTGAGTTTCTAATAGTTTCATCTTTATTATATACTGACTTCCTGTACTTTCATACTCACTTAGAGCTTTGAATGGATTAGAATTTTTCTATACATTTTTAATTTTAAATTCATTGTAACTCATTATTTAAATTTAACGTACAGTTTTTCTGTTGTAATATTATACCCTTTATAATTATGCACTGGCACTAATATTATCATTTTATCATTTTATTTACACATTGTTTCAGCAATACATTTACAACTTAAATTTAAATTAACCTTATTTATACTATAGCTTTAACAGTATAACGTTTATCTTATTTACGTTATAACCTGTATTATATACGTAACTTATCTACATCTTTTAGTTTTTGTTGCACCACCTTCAACTTTGACCGGTGGGCAAATACTTTAATGAGAACTAAAAAAATAATAAATAAAAATTGTTGGGCACCAGCTCTGTCAGCATAGCATGAGAAAATAAATAAAAAAATCTGGTGTGAAACACTCTCATGAAGGGCAGATATTGATATGCCTCCACGTTCACCAGATATCACGCCCATGGATTTTTTCATATGGGGTGTCGTCAAGGACTCTGTTTATTCTAGAAAGCCTCAGACCATCGATGAAATGAAAGACTACATACACGAGGCATTTGAAGATTTGGACAGTAATACCAGACTATGCCATAGAGTGTTTAATAGTGTTCGAGAGAGACTTAAAAGATGTATTACTGAAGACGGAAAACAATTTGAACATAAAAAATAATTGTAAGTTGTAAATTGTAAGTTTTTTGTAAAAAAAATATAAATTCAGTCTTTGTTTACTGTAGTGTGCAGTGACTTTTGCGCCACCCTGTATAAAAGAATAATAAAAAAAGACATGAAAGAACTGAACGTAATGGAACAAGATCTATTGATAAAAACCGACAAACTAAAAATCTTACAACACTCAAACTTCAGATTCAACAAACGAAACGAAACCAAAAAACCTATAGTAAGAGGCGTTTCAGATAAAATTCGACAACAAAGATCTCAGTGCCTTAAAGATTACTGGGCCAAAAAGAGATTATACTAAAACCAAAAGTCTCCAGAAATTGATCAAAAAGATCTTCTAACATTGATTAAAGTGGTCCATTGTTAGGCCTCAAACTCTAACAATAAAAAGAATAACAATATTTGATTTAAATATACATATTTTTAATTGTTTTTGTATTTTTCTGATACTTTCAGATGGATAAAGTAGTGAAAACTTTTCGAACAGTCGCTCAAGTTCCTTCTGTAGCAGCAGCAAAAATCCTTAGATATGGTAGTTCAAAAAAATTGAATCAGATATCAGTATATTCTTGGTGGAGTCAAAGATGTCTCGAACGAGGCAAAAGTATTAAGTTTCAACAAACGTATATCGTCAACACTTGTAATGAGGAGATTGTGGATTTAATGCCAGTTGACGCTTCTAATGAGCAAGTGACTTAGTTTTTGTTTTTATATTTTTAATGGCAGTAGCAATCCCCTAACCCTTTCAAAATCCTACATTATGAAGTGCTTCTTACTCCACAGAGCCACCAATAATATGAGAAATGACATTTTTAGGAATTGTTTTGTAAAATGATCGCAGACTGAAAAAATTAAACTTTTGTATGATTAATTTCATAAGTTATGATTAAAATATATTTACAAAAATTAAAAACACAAAAAACTTTTATGTAGAGTTAATATTAAGTTGACCTACAAGGTTTCGTATTTAGTTTTACGTATACATTTCCATAAAATTAACAATAAAAACTTATAAATATATTATTTCAGTCAGAAATTTTTTTGTGTGGTACACTTCAAAACAAGGGTTGATATTGTGCGGTTCCAAGCTCTGTGTAGCTGCGGGGTGAAGGGTATGGGCGAGGTATAATGAATGAGTGGATGCATGCTGGGAGAACGATTATTGTATTACTCTGATACAAAATATTCGTTTTCAAACTTTCCGTATTTAACATATTTGTTTGTATTTATTACATTTATTTATTTATATATTTTGATATAAATTGGTAAGTTAAATATTATGAATCCGACCAAGTTAATAACCCGGTACGTATTTGTTAAATTAATGCACCGGAGGATAAGAATATTTTTTAGTCTAGTTAGTACACCCTACCTTTACAAATACTGTGAAACACTACTAACTCATTCATTGTCCCTCTATTATAACAACGCACTGTATTCCTTCTAACTACATGGAGCTGGGAATCAAGCAATACTTGGGGTAATATTGCATGTTTTGATGAAAGAACTAGGAATAATGGAAATAGGGTACCACTTTGTTTACAAACTTTCACATAGTGTAGAACATGACTGGTTCAACAGAAAAGGGAGAAAATATCCGTACAAAATTCCCTGTTTAAAGAGGAAAAGAAACATTTGTTATATGATGAAGTCTGGTAATACTATGCAGTAGACATCAGCTCCCAAATACAAACTTCCACATTGGGAGTTAACTCGTCCATGGCCGGCCAGTTGGCGTAGTGGTTAGTGCAACTGGCTTCTACGCTGGGGTCCCGGGTTCGATTCCCGGTCAGGTCTTACATTTTTTCATCACTCATTTTCATATATCATGATTCTCCAACATCTGAATTAGCAGAAATTGCAAAACAGTAAACCCAAAAAAAAATATATAATTCGTCCATGCCCATGAATAACTTAATAATGCTTAAAATTTCATAATTGTACACTGGCAGATTGTATAGAAGTTTAGTATGGCCTTGGGTTAGAAAGTTTAGGGAACAGATCATGTAGAACTTAAGAAAAGCTGGATGCTGTGGTCAGACTAAATTTTGCTACATTTTTTCATATAATTGATCCTACTTAAAAAAATATTTATATTGTTCATAGATGGTAAAAATATGTGTTGGGTGAGGAAACTTTAAAAGATTTGGCAGTCCTGAAAATGGTCATTTAAATCCTTAGGGAGCTGTGGTGAATGAAGTAAAGGTGTCGTTTGCAAGGTGGAAAGTTGATACTTTTTAGAGGGCCTGGCATGCTGATATGCATACTTTTACATTTGGTGAGGAAGGCATGGTAAACCACTTCACTCCTTGTTTTACTTTGAGAAACCTTTAAAAGTTCACACCAGTCTTGTGGCTGATGACCTAAACAACATACAAAATGTAGAAAAATCAACGAAAGAATTTCTTTATAGAATTTTGCAATCTAATTATGGGTTCCTAAGGAGCAGAGACCAATACTTTAGTGTAAATATGAATTCTTAAGGGGGGATTGCACGATGGTTTTAACTCAAAATTTTGATTTTTGGTTTTTATGTTTTTCAATAGTTTAGGCCTAGATCTGCCAAAAAAACATTAAATTACGTCAAAAAAATATTTCTTTTATGAAAAAATTAAGTTTTTATCAGGTTTACACAGAAAAATTATCATGTTACAAAGAACAAATATTTTTTCATAATTTTATACTGCTCGTTTTAGTGCAAAGAGAATTTTAGTTTTTAAAATATCTGCATCGTGGTTTTTAATATTCTCAGCTGTTGGTTCAGCTTTCTAAACAAAACTGTTTGTGGGAAATTTACTTGTTTGTGTACATATTGTTTTTGATTTGTGCCTTCTTGTTTCTTAGCTTTTCCTGTAAATTTAGATTTTTAACACTTAGATACATTTTTCTCAGAAACCAATAAACCTACCAGGCTGAAATTTTTACCAGTTAATTATCTTGTATAGTCACATATACCGACATTTTTATGCCTTCCTCAGGTGCTCCAAAAATTAGTAATACGCAAACCACGTGGAAATCAATTTGTAAAAATTTTATGTTATTCGTAATTTAAAAAAAAAAAATGGTATGGTCCAAAGATAAAATTGAAAAGTGTCAGTAGCTCGAGAAGAAACCCGACACCTATAGTGTGTAAAGTTTTATTTCCCTATCTTTTACCAATCCTATGAAAAATTTACCTAAAAATAGCAAATTTAACATTGGCGAGATACTAAGTACCCTCTTAAAAAGTTTTAAATTTAATAATTAGTTAAATTAAACAGAACATCGTATTAATAAATAAATCATCTGCCGTTATTTCAGAATTATATCAAGTTTTTCACCTAGTGAGGAATTACGTGCTGTTGTACGAGATATACAGTCACAAGAAAATGGTTCAAAAAAACTACAACATCTTGAAATATGGAAAAAATCACAGTTGTCTTCAGTCTCTGATTTAACTGCTTTAGATGTACATGGCGATGTGTATGCTGATAGTAAGTATTCTTCTTATTGGAGTTCATTATGGTGTGCAGAGGGGATAATATACAATGGTGCGATAACATATTTAACAATGATAAATAAATAAAGAGTTTTTTAGTTTGACTTCGAAAATATAACGAAACTAAATACTGAAAATGTGTATTATACAGTCGAAATCGCTTAACGCGAAATCGTTGGGGCCGGAAAATAATTTCATGTTAAAAGAATACAAAAAAAAATTAATGGTTCGGACTATGTTAATAAAATCATGTTAGCAATTGGAACTGAACTGCTTTATTATCTATACAATAGGTCTAATAATACATTTTTACCACTATTCCATAAAAGAAGACAAATGTAATACAGAAACAAATAATTTAGGTACACAGACCTACCTAGTCTTTTATGAAAAAGTCCGTGATTTTTTTTTGTACACGATTCTTTAAAATTATATTTTCTATGAAATGTTCCAAACCGTCTATACTCTGCAATAACTCTACACCGTCTGAATTGGCTTGAAAGAAGCGCCGTACATTTTGCAACGCGGATAACGTTTCCGCAGCACTTGGAACTCCCAAATCATTGTCTGTTGCGGTGTTTTCCCCATCATCTTCCTCACTGTTTTCTCCTGTTTCACTAGCTTTCAGGACGCTATCTACGATATCAGTGTCTGTGAAAACTGGTGTTGTCGTAAGATCGTCGTCAACGTTGATGTATTCACTTAACTGCAATGAAACGTGATTAGCCTCTGTAAAACGATTAAATAAATCCTCAAAAGTCGGTTCCGCTTCCACTTCTTCTTCTTCACCAACAAAATCGACAGTTTTTAAACAAAATCTTGCCTTACGAAAACAATTTTGTATCGTTGTAGGAGTCACAAGATCCCATGCAGAACGTACAATATTACATGCGTCCAGAATGTTAACGCTAAAATTTGTTTTTCCATCAATCGCCGTCAAGTACTTTCGAAGAAGTATTTTTCTGTAGTGATGCTTCAGATTTTGGATGACTCCTTGATCACAAGGTTGTAAAACACTCGTTGTGTTGGGAGGTAGAAATATCAATTTAATATTTTTTAGTCTAACGTTAGTCGAGTGAGCAGTACAATTATCAATAATTAACGCTATTGACTTTTTTTGACGAGAAAAATGTTTGTTGAGAGTCAGCAGCCAGTCCGAAAAAATTTCGGAAGTCATCCAAGATCGAGAATTCGCTGTATAAGTAACTGGTAATTGTTTCACGTTTTTGAAGCAACGTGGTTTCAGACTTTTTCCAATAACTAACAGAGGCAGTTTAACAGAGACAGAGGCAGAGTTTAATGGAACCATCTACGTTGCAGGCGACAAGTACTGTGATTCTTTCTTTAGATTTTTTCCCACCGGTACACTTATCTCCCTTAAATGTTAGTGTTTTGTCCGGTAAACAACGATAAAATAAGCCGGCTTCGTCAGCGTTGAAAATACACTCAGGAAGGTAGTCCTTTAATAAAGCAGGTAATGTTGAACTGAGCCATTCCGATGTCATTCCTGGTGTTACAGATGACGATTCACCGCATATGTTTTTGAAAATCATACCATTTCTTTTTTTAAATCGTTCGAGCCAGCCAGGATTTGCAGAGAACTTTAAACCTAACTTTTCAGCAAATACATTCGCCTTTTCCATCAAAAGTGGTCCAGAAATCGGAGCTGTTTGTGACCTAGCCTGCTTACACCATGCCACAACTGCAGTTTCCAAGTTCTCGTGATTAGCTGTCCTTAACCGTTTGCGATCGGGATCAAATTTACTAGTTTCATAATTTTGTTTTATTTTTTCCTTATTTTTTAAAATTGTAGAGAGAGTAGAATTTGGTACATTGAACTGTTTACAAATTTCACTTTTTGTTTTCTTACCTTCTTCAACAGCATCGAGAAGCGCCATTTTGGTTTTGATGGATAACGCCGTTTGTTTACGCTTTCTTTCCATAATTACTGACCGGTGCTCTGCACTGAACTTACACACAATTGCACTTTAAAATAAAACCTACACTCAAAACTACTGTTCAGTTTAAAATAACCTGCTTTTGTTTTGCATAACTTAGGAACAACAGATCGGTACAACACTACTGTTTCGGACACGCACTGAACGCTAACTGCACTGTATTGAATTTAGCTTAACATCGAAAACGGTAGGGTTTGGAATGTGGGCGTGGTAACTTGTAGGGCAGGGTTTTGCTTTGTTATCGCTCTGTACTAGTGGACTCCACAATGGAATCTTCATTTCCAGCGATAAATTCATTACATAATTCCCAGAAATATTTTCTCAAAATCTATTTCCTGTTTTTAACTCTTGATATTTTTTCGTGCTAACCGATATTTCAGTATAGAATTGTTCGTGTTATCAGAATAAAAACGTATAAAAAATACATTACGCTTAGTAGGGACCAGAAAAACATTTCGCGTTAACCGAATTTTCGTGTTAACCGTTTTCGCGTTAAGGGATTTCAACTGTAATACCATACATGAAAGCTTTCTATGAAAACATTGGTGAGTGTTTACCATTTTATTGGTGGTTTATAAACGTATGTTTTTCAATAATAATATAGTATGATG
Source organism: Catonia carolina (assembly GCA_035578175.1). Taxonomy (NCBI): domain Eukaryota; kingdom Metazoa; phylum Arthropoda; class Insecta; order Hemiptera; family Achilidae; genus Catonia; species Catonia carolina. The sequence goes on along the minus strand of JAQMRL010000004.1, from coordinate 64,526,277 downwards.
TTTAAAAATACCTACATAAATGTTTGATGAATTTCACATCTTGTTTCTGATAAATGTAATAATATTTTTGAGTACGTTGTTCTTCCAAGGTTTCCTAATTAACATCGTTGGTCCATCAGGTAACTTTCGGAACAATTTTTACTTTCTCTTCCCTATATGAAGGAAAGTATTGTTTTCATGTCGATTTTTCAAAATCGAGTTTTTCACCGGATTTACACGTTTTCATACCCCCTGAACCAAAAAAAAAAAACATGTTTTTAGCTATTTGTGTGTGTGTGTGAACAGAATATCTCAAGAACGGAACATCATACGAACTTGAAACTTGAAACTTAAGTTAGATACAACTAGAGGACCCAACACGAACATTTTCATCAAAATCAGTCAACTGGAAGTAGTGCTTATTCATGTCATTTTGCGATTTTCTCAAAAACAGCTCCTACAATTTTTTTTAAAATCGCCTCATTTACTAAACTTTTTAAGCTCTACAAGATAGGGTAGGTGCCCTATTTTCAAAGTTGTTGAAAATTTAAAATCCTACAACTTTTATTTCAAACATTTTTCTCTACAGAGCATGAACGAGTGATTTTCTGCATTTTTAAGCCAAACTGAGGTTGATTTTCATTTTGCATCTTTTACTCATGATTAAAATTAGGTTATGTTTATTGAGGTTAGTTTTTTTATTTGTTTCTAATGTTTTATTACTAATGTTAAATTATATTATTCATCATTTTTATTGGCAAGAGAAAGTCATGTGTGTTTCACACCAGATTTTTTTGTATATATATTGGACTATCTTATCTTCTAGATTCTCAATTTTTGACTGGTCATTTTTAAAAATATGTATTTTATGTGACTTATTTATTTATTAGGTGAATTTGGTTGCTTCGAGTGGTCACCATGTGAAAAGAAAATATTATATATAGCTGAGAAAAAAGTGCCAAAATCGGAACCATTTTACAAACAGAAAGCACAAGGAGACGAAAAGAAAGATGACACTGGATCAGGAGACAGTAAAGTAACAAAAGTATGTTGGTTTTTTATTATTAGGCTTATCAGTTTTGTCACCAACAGTTCATTGTTGTTGATAAAAAGTGATTCTCTTAATTACAGTTATCATATGTTGACAGGAGCAATAGAGTAGAGATAGACCTACTATCCTCCCACCGAGCAGTAGAGTAGAGATAGAACTACTATTCTCCCACATGAGTAGTAGATTAGGGATAGAACTACTATTCTCCCACATGAGCAGTAGAGTAGGGATAGAACTACAATTCTCCCACATAACAGTAGAGTAGGGATAGAACAACTACCCTCCACATAAGCAGTAGAGTAGGGATAGAACAACTACTCTCCTATACGAGCAGTAGTGTAGGGATAGAACAACTACCCTCCCACACAAGCATTAGAGTAGGGATAGAAGTACTATCCTCCCACATGCCTATAGTTCTACTTTGTATTGTAGTTTAAGTGCTAGAAATGCTCAGGTTGAATGATCTGTTTATTCAGGAAAAGAAAAGTGCTCTTTTGAGCTTTACTTTTGACTTGGCTGGTAAAACTTTTGATGGTCAGAAAAAAAAAGATACTAAGGGAGAGACCTTGATGTATCACTACTGGATTGATAAATTTGATACTGTACTATTTCTTCATTCAAAAATAAATCTTTATAATGCATCCTGCAGTTTGAAATTATTTCTATTTTATATAATGAATTTATATAATAATTTTACTAACCTTCTTTTAAACTGCGTCACTTTTATTTTTATTTTTACTTAAGACATGTTTCGGTGGATCCACCATCAACAGAGTAAATAAAATAATTGAAACTAAAAAAAAATTTTTATCTCACTTATTTAAAATCTATAGAAGATGATACATCTTCAGTCATTTGTATAAAACAGTCATTTGTACTATTTCTACGCCGGTCCGTCATTAGTGTTTTAGCTTGCCGTAGGCAGTGGGAACACTGTGATTGGTTGCTTCTGCTGCCGCAAGGTAGGACAGACAAAACTTCTCACAGTGGTTGTACGACTATTGAGTGGGTATGGCATACAGTAGGGTTGGCTGGATTGGCAGTTTGGTTTCAGAAGGTTTTAGAAGGTTGATATGGAGATAGCCTAAAAACACTTAACATGAGTATATTTTTTTCTCTCCACAACTGATTCTGCTCTTATGCTTCACCAGCGACTGGTGCTCCTTGAGGCAATGGTAACTGGTGTGCGCCTCTGTCGGCAACCACTCCTATTCTTTAGGTAGCAGTTGCTCCTCCCATGAGGCAACAACGGAGGACAAAGGCCATCTCAGTCTCTCCGATGCAACAGCCGCCGGATGCCCCTGCCGTTCCCTGTCAGAACAAGAAAACAATCAGCCTACATCAGTCGATTAGAGCTACTGCCATAAAAAATTGATTTCCTTTCTCTTAAAAGAGAGTCAATATATGTATTGATACTTGAGAGACTAAAAAGAAACTAAAAAGCAGTGAGTGAATAAAATCATTAAAATATTTTTAATATTGTACATCTGCCACAACAGACAGGTGGAGTGTTAAATCATTAGTGCAATGATTTGCTAATTTCAGGGCTATAAAAAGTTGTTCTGTTTTTTATCATACAGTCAGCCAATTAAATGTCTGAATCATTTAAGAATAGAAGAGGTAGAGGTGTAAAAGACACTAATAATTGAATTATCTACTCTAAAAGTAATGAATTACATTATACAGCCAGACCATGTGGTGAATGAATTGAAGGTGTCATTTGCAGGGTGGAAAGTAGATGCTTTTCAGAGGGCCTGGCAAGCTGATAAGCGTACTTATCAACTGAGTGGCAATGGTGAACCACCTCACTCCTCGTTTTATTTAGTAAAGCCTCTGATTGTTCAAATCAGCCTTTTGGCTGATGACCTAAACAAAATAACAATATTATACAGATGTTATTAGAGTTTAAGTTTTTATTATTTAACACATTTGTTTGTAAAGGGTGAAGAATACGTCTACAGACAAGAATGGGGTGAGCAATTGGTCGGAAAACATCAACCAGTTGTAGTAGTTTTCGATATTAGAGAAGAAAAAATAGTTTTGTTAGAAGGTATACCAGATAATTTATCTCCTGCTAAAGCTACTTGGGCTCCTGATGGTGGAATTGTCGGTGTCGCGTGGGAGAATGAACCACGCCGACTTGGCCTTATGTTTTGTACTAATCGTCCTAGTTATATCTTCCATTTATCTTGTGATGGAAATTTCAGTAAGTTGTAATATTTTTATTTTAATATCATTCTTAAAATTTATAGACAATTGTGTTCATCTATGTGCAGATATGATTTGCTCATTTCAGAGCTGTAAAAACAGTTCTGTTTCTTTTTGCGGCTGGTCAGCTGGTGTAGTTCAAATGATTTCTATACCAGGGGTTCTGGGTTTAATTCCCATTCCTGTTTGAAATTTTTTTTATCAGCCTCATTATGTGTAACTACTGGACGTAAAGCCAAAAGAAAAAATTTCTTGTGCTAACTCAAGGAGACAACTAAATGTTATGGGAACTGAAAAGATATTTGTGCTTCATTAAAGCATTATGATCAATAAAATTAATAAATTTACTATAAAACAATATTCTGTAGTGAATGAAGCAGGGTTGATTATAAGGTGCTTATCAATACTTAAGATGAGAATCGATAAATTTACTTGGGAGCAGAAATGTTTGTTAATGACATGAGAGAATTAGATAAGTGAAGAATGGAGCCAAAGGAATTCCAATTATTAATTTTCAATAATTATTACCTTGGTGTGTAATTGTTTTCTACATGTTCATAAAGAAATACATTCGATTTAATATTTTGCAAAATAATACGAGGGTAGGCTGATAAGTAATGCACACATGCTTGTAGAAGACAACTAAATAAACTTCAGTAGCGCGCCTGGTGGCATGTGGAAGTACTATTTCTCCTCTACAAGCCTGCACAGTTTGAAGGCGTTGCTTTCATTCAGTTTGTTTTGAGTAGTGGAAGTATGGCGTCGTGTTCTGGTGCTATGTCAACGAGAATTAAACAACGCGCTGTTATCGAATTTTTAACTGCTGAGAAAGTGAATCCTAGTGAGATTTATCGTCGTTTAAAGGCTGTTTATTGTGACGATACTGTTGATAGGTCTACTGTGAATCGTTGGGTAATAAAATTTCGTGATTGCCAACCTGGAAAAGCCTTAATTGTTGACAAAACACGCAGTGGACGACCAATCACTGCCTCAGACGATAATCGTCGCAAACTCATCGATGATTTGATTCAAAATGACCGGCGAATCACTCAACAGCGTATCGCAAACCAAATTGGAATATCTAAGGAACGTGTTGGCTTCATTATTGAACAATTGGGATACCGTAAAATCTGTGCACGATGGGTACCACGCCGTCTGACAGACGAGAATAAACAGCGTCGATTGGAATGCTGTGAACAACTTTTGAAGCGCTACCGTGACGAAGGAGACGACTTTCTTTTGAATATTGTGACGGGGGACGAGTCATGGGTTCATCATTACGATCCCGAAGAAAAAAGGCAGAGCGCTGAATATCGTCATCCACATTCTCCTGTTGTGAAAAAGTTCAAAACACAACCGTCCGCAAAAAAAATTCTTTTGACTGTGTTTTGGGATGCTCGCCGAGTTTATGTGACTGATTATCTGGAACGAGGGGCAACGGTAAATTCTGCTCAGTATATACAGACTCTGAAACACCTCCGACGTCGAGTTTGTCGTGTTAGAGGCAACCTGGCGCCAATAATTTTGCAACACGACAATGCTCGTCCACACACTTCGCGTGCAACTGGAGAGGCTCTGAGAAACCTGAAGTTTCAACCAATTTTACACCCTCCGTATTCTCCCGACCTTGCGCCTTGCGATTTTTATTTTTTTCCTCTACTGAAGAGAGACCTTAAGGGTAATCATTACAGCTCGGACAATGAGGTGAAGGCAGCTATTGCGTCCTGGGTTCGAGGAAAGTCGGAAGAATTTTTCAGTGACGGAATGAAAAAACTTGTTAAACGTTGGGAGAAATGTGTAATGCTTAACGGTGACTATATTGAAAAATAAATAGATAATTTGGTAGGTTAAGATTTGTACTTTAATTTGTTATTTACCCCATCTTGCTATTTCTTTTTGTTCGTCTTCTACAAGCATGTGTGCATTACTTATCAGCCTACCCTCGTAGCTGATATATACTGAATGTGAAATGATTTTTAACCCTTCGTTACCGGTAAACCACTTTTTGTGTCACCAGACATTGCCAGCTTCAAACAGCCGTAGCAGACGTATTTATAAAGCTTTCAGCACGTATGATATATCAAATTTTGCTCCTTGAAACATAGTTTTATATGACATAAAATACGATGGATTTGCTTTTTGGTGTGTACTGTAGGGAGGTGGGAGATAAAGTCCGATCTATCATTTACGTTAAGTCTGTTTCATATGCTAGAACTTTGGAAATATTTCATAATTTGAGTTGGCAAAACTTTTCTATTGAAGAAGGGGTTGTTGGCATGGGGTTGTTTGTGAGAGAGCAAATATTTTTCATCTTTGTTTGCCAACCATTCAAATCTTTCTTCTTACACAGTACCTCGTTTTATTCCACTGATATTTTTAGGTATAAAAGTATAATATTGTATACTTGTAACTTTCCATGTGTGTAAAATCGTAACATTGACATTGAGAAGTGGTGGGATAAAGGAGGGTGTGGTGTTTCACACACCGCACCCTCTCTTCTCTCATACAAAGGAATTCAACTCTACTGTGTCATTCTTTCATTAACTGTATGAAAGTTCGCGTCGTCTAGGGAACGTAAATCTAAAGCGATTTTTATGCTTGTATACTCAAAATAATTGTACATATTATTATAAACACCTGTAATTTTTTAATATTTTTAATTCAGTAATTGACTGGTATAAGAAAATATTTTTTTGTTCTAACTTTTCTAGAAAAATTTACAAAAAAACCGAAATATGTTACAACTTTCAAAGTGAAATTACTCAACTAAAAATTATCCTAAATAGTAATGCTAAGCATGGTTTTATTCACAAAACTGTCTTCTACAAAATATGTTATCCACAATTTTATGGTACATTTATATTTCAGCAACTTACAGTAAAAAATATGAAGTAATCTGCAAATTTTTATGCACACGAAAAGTTTGCTTCATCTAGCGAACGTAAATCTAAAGCAATTTTTATGTTTTTATACTCAAAATAACTATATATTATAAAAAAAACACCTGTAATTTTTTTCATAATATTTTATCAATAATGAAATTAGATAAATGATTTATTCAGGAGATTGTTTTGATAATTTTAACTTTTACAATAGCACGTAAAACCGCTCTGAAATTTAAAGGTTAAGTATTGAAAAATCAGAGAAGACATAAGAAATTGGAAAGTAGCATTTTAAAAGAACTTTTTTTTAACCCTGATTTGTGTACATTGCAATCTGTTAAATTTAGAACAGGCAACTCCATGACCCTAAGGGATGAGGATATATGTATGATGTAAATGAGATGTATTCTTGTACAGACTCAGGTCAACCATTCCTGAGAGAGTATGGTTAATTGAACCCCAACCATCAGATTACATCAGCAACCACTATCTAGTATCCAAATTCATATTAAAATAACTACCTTTACTAGGATTTGAACCACAGAACCTTCATCTCCATACATCAGCTGACTTGCCGCCACAACTTTTCCATTAGATCAATCCAATGGATTTATAACAACTATGCCCAAAAATTTCCCCCTCCATATACACTTTGACTTCATGTTATTATAATATTAGAATAGATTAAAGATCAGTTTTTGAAAATTGTTTTGATATCTGTAACAATTGCTTAGAAAAATCTTGAATAAAAATGTATTTTAGGTTTTGAATTATTTCAGATAAAATAATCTGTTTTGTTTTCTTTTATTTTTAATTATAATACCAAATTAATATTTTATTTATTGTTTTTTTTTTTAGAAATACTTTCTGAGAAGGGTTTAGCTGTTAGAGCTCCTCGTTTCTCTCCAGATGGCAAAAAATTAATTTGGTTAGAACGGCCTGCTGGAGGACCTCATCATAATGCTCATCGTTTAGTTAAGTACAGCTGGACTTCTGGCAAAGTAAGCTTGGTTTCTTCTTTTTTTTATATAAATTATAATTTAAGTAATGTGATAACAGAATCTTAACGTTCTACACTTAGCTGGGAACCTCACTTGAAATAGTTTTTCATCTCCCTGCAAAGAGAAAGTCACGGTAACAGTAACAGTACAGTACGTCTGTGAAACATTTACCAAATTTTAACCATTCAGAGAAAGTAGTATCAAACTATGTTTGAAACTGAGTTTAATTCAAACCATTGACTAAGGAAGATGCAATCTTCATAAAATATTTTAGAACTTTTATTAACGTTACCTGAAGAAGCGGTGCACACCGCGAAAGTACTTGTAAGAAGGATTTATGAAAAGCAGTGTAAGGTAAATATAAATTTTTTTATATATACATAAAAAACAAAATATTAATTAACTTATACATGAATATGTGTTTCTGCCCATAACAGGCAGGTGGAGTGTTAAATTATTGTTTGCTTCGATCTGCTAGTTCCAGGGCTGCAAAAAATAGTTATCTTTCTTATATATGGTCAGCCAATTATATGACTGAAGGGTTTAAGAACAGAAGAAGTAAAAGAGACTGGTCAGAGTTATCTCCTCTGAGAGTAATGCATTTTATTATACAGCCAGACCCTATAGTGAATGAAGTGAAGGTGTTCTTTGCAGAGTGAAAAGTAGATGCTTTTCAGAGGTCCTGGTATGCTGATAAGCATACTTTTCCATTCAGTGAGGAAAGGCATTGGTAAACCAACTCACTCCTCGTTTTACTTCAGTAAAGCCTTAAGAGGTTCAAACCAGCCTTTCGGTTGATGACCTAAACAACAATAAATTATTAATCTAATGTACTAGTATTAATAATATGGTATGAAGTACGAGGCATATCCAGAAAGTAAGTGTACTGAGGCTCTCACGGTGTGAGGGATTTTATTTTCGACATGTTGGCTACACTACCATGTAGCCTGACTTCTCCCCTTCGCAACAAGATCAGTGCGTTGAGAACTGTTGACGCAACATCACGTTTCGTGAAAAATGTAAATCCAATCTCCTGCCAAGTGTGAATATGCTACGTCATCTGTTATCTCGTTTGGAAGGGAAAACCTCCGGTTGAGGTTTATAATGAAGTGAAAACTGCATATGGTGATAAAGCTATGAATCGTATGAGTGTGTACAAGTGGTGTCACGAGTGTAAAAACGGACGTACATCTGTGCATGATGATCAGAGGAGTGGAAGACCTTCAATTGTGACTGATGAAATCGTGGAAAAAATCGAAAATGCGCTCTGTGATGTTCGCAGATTGACTGTGGATGAACTTGCTGCGATGTTTCCGCAAATCTCCAGATCTCTACTACACGAAACCATCACAGAAACCCTCGGATATCGGAAACTGTCCACAAGGTGGGTCCCAAAACAGCTGACAGACCAACACAAGGTGAATCGACTGGAGGCTGGGCAAGAGTTTTTGAAGTGCTGCAAACTCCATTGAGAGGTTTTCAACCGACGAGGAGGTAAAGGAGGAGGTGGAGAAGTGGACGAAGGGGTTGGCAGGAAACTACTTCAAGGAAGGCATCAAAAAATTGATATTCTACTTCACCACCTGCATTGAGAGGAATGGTGACTATGTCGAAAAATAGCTTACCTATGTACTAAAGTAACTATGTAATTTTTTTTGTATAAATAAAAAATTTTGAAACCTACAAAAATTCAGTACACTTACTTTCTGGATATGCCTCGTATCAGCAATTTCGATTCAAGGCACCTGTAGTTCTAGTCATTACCTCCAATAATTATGCATCTACTGTAGTGAGAGAGAAAGGGTAAATGTTGCATTAACTTGATGAAATATTTTTAATATTACAGAAAAATGTATTTATCTATTGTTAATTTTCAGACTGATATTGTAATCGATATTGTCAATAATAAATTAGATACGGTGGATCCTTTATATTTCCGTGGACTCTATAATCAAGGTTTTCCAAAACGTTGTTGGTTGTCTGACAACGAACATATTGTATTCAGTACTCCAGGTCCTTCTAGTATTACATCTTGTCTTGTCAGTACAGGTAATGTTTAAAATTTTAGATATTTAACTGTTGTATTGTATAAAACAATACAATTTAAAATGCAAGAAGCTCAAATTTGTATTAGTACCTGGTGTTCTTTAGGTCTTTAGTGGATATAAAATAAAATTTTTACTTTCTCTTTTCTATACGAATATACAGGAAGGAAAGTATTGTTCTCATGTCGATTTTTAAAAATAGAGTTTTCGCCAGATCTACACGTTTTCAGACCCCCTGAACCCAAAAAACATGTTTTTAGTGATTGGTCTGTGTGTGTGTGTGTGTATGTGTGAACAGAATATCTCAAGAATGGAACATCGTATGAACTTGAAACTTAAGTTAGATACTACAACGGGACCCAACACAAACATTTTCATCAAAATCAGTCAACCGGAAGTAATAGTTTATTTGTGTGATTTTTCACTTTTATGCGATTTTCTCAAAAACGGCTCCTACAATTTTTTTAAAAATCGCCTCATTTACTACATTTTTATGCTCTACAAGTTAGGGTAGGCGCCATGTCTGCTGAAATTCTTCGTGAGGCCGTTTTCTCGTAAAAAAATTGTTTTTTTAAGATTACGGCTTTAATATGCAATTTAGAACAAAAATTTATCTAATAAAAGTTGTAGAGAATTTAAAATCCTACAACTCTTATTGCAAATATGTTTTTGTATAACGCTTAGTTTAATGGTAATTAGCAATTTTCTGTTTTTTCTCATGAAAACGTGTAAAAATTTATTTTTTAAAGATTTCAGCCTTATTACGCATTTTACGACAAAAAAGTATAATTAAATTTATAGGAAATTAAAACATCTACAACTTTCATTTAGAGAATTTTTCGCTACAGAGCCTAGTTTAGCGTGAAAGAGTGATTTTCCGTATTTTTAAGCCAAACTGAGGTTGATTTTCATTTTGCATCTTTCACTCATGATGAAAATTAGGTTATGTTTATTGAGGTTAATTTTTTGTTTATTTCTTAAGTTTTATTACGAATGTTAGGTTTATTGTTAATTATTTTCATTGACAAGAGAAAGTTGTGTGAGTGTTGCACACCAGATTTTTAATGAAAGTCTGTCTTTCAGATGAATACTACCACTATTTCATTCTTCCTATTTCAGTAATTTCAGATTTTCTCAAAAATAGTAAATATTTTAAGTATTAAGTAGAACTAGTATCCGTTCTTTGAACAGTTTTCTTGATGCTGTGGGCGGACTGTTGATGTACTGAGTTCGATCCTTGTTAAGTCTGATATTCTTTAATTATTCATTGTTATCTACCTCCTTTCAACGTTAGTTATTATTTTTAATATTATTTATTACTAAAATTTGTTCCTATTTTCTTTTTTTCTAGATAATAAGAAAATAACATTATTAAAACCATTTGGAGACGAACAGTGCAGCTCTGTAATCTTAGATGTAATTGAAGATACTATTTTATGTACAAGATCAACTTTTAGACACCCTACAAGTTTAGTAATTGGGAAATTGTCTTCTTCTAATTATGAAAACATTGAATGGATATCTGTTACAAAGTACGAATGCTTTCCTGGATTATCGAACGCCAAACAAGGATTATACAATACAACAGCGACTTCACATGTTACAAGTAACTTTCATTTTGTTTTTTTTTTAACTTTCTTTTGTCTTATATGAATTTTTTACTTTTTCTTGCCTATATGAATATATAGGAAGGAAAGTACTGTTTTCATGTAGATTTTTCGAAATTGAGTTTTTACTGGAACTACATATTTTCAGACCCTCTGAACCCAAAAAAACGTGTTTCTAGCGATTGGTCTGTGAGTGTGTGTGAACAGAATATCTCAAGAATGGAACATCATACGAACTTGAAATTTGAAACTTTAGTTACATACCACTATCGGATCCGACAAGAACATTTTCATCCAAATCGGTCAAGCGGAAGTAGTAGTTTATTCGTGTAATTTTTATTTTTTTCGATTTTCTCAAAAACTGGTCGTACGATTTTTTTTTAAATCACCTCGTTTACTAAAATTTTTTATGCTCTACAAGATAGGGTAGGCGCCATGTTTACTGAAATTCTTGGTGAGGCTGTTTTCACGTAAAAAAATTGTTTTTTTAAGATTATGGCTTAAATATGCATTATAGCGCAAAAATTTATCTTTTTAATTTTTTTAGGAACAACGAATTACGCAATAACTAATAGCAATAAAATCATAATTGATTATTATAGTACACAAATCTAAATGAGTATATTTATAATTACTAATAAACAAACCAACACGAGTAAATGCGAACGACCTTTGCAAAGCAGATGACATACAGTAACACCAATGCGTTCTAGTAATACCAACAGACTTCCATTAGAATTATACATAAATTTCATTGGATAATACATAAACAACAGTCACTTTTAAAAAACAAAAATATTTTTATTTTATAAAGCTGAATTTTCTGATTAAAAATATTTATTACTTGCCGTGGTTATGCAATACAGTTTTTACGTCATAATTTCAAAACTAATGCATTGTTAATTGATACAATTTATCAATGCTGCCAGTACAGAAAACCATCCACGTGTTTAAAAATCGATGCCTGCCAGTTGTAGAGTTAAACAACTCTGAGTACACACAAGATCTAAGAAGTAAAATTGATAACTTGAATCTAAGATCTCTACTGCACAGTATCTTCCTCATTTTATTGAAAGTGGTTCTTGCATGTTCAATTCTAGATTTTATTTGGCAGTGCAGTATTTATTTTATTGATAATTTTCCCCAAATATTTAAATTGTAGGAACTGTACCATGTGTTTTTGTTATCAATGTTGGTATATTTATTTCATATTTGATATCTTTATTTCCTAATTATATGGTTCAGTTTTTTGATACCCTGCTAAAGGTCTTATCAATCTTATATCAACAAATTTTGTTTTACATTTCTGTTGAGCGTTTTAGAAGTAATATTCTGTACCTTATATTAAAACCAGCAGATCCAAGGTGTGATAAAAGTTTGTAGCAGTTTCCTTTTCTGTACTTCATAAATAACATTGCATTTTTCCTTAGTATAGGTTTATATTGTTCTGGAAGGGTCATATTCTACTCTTAAGAAAAATATAAACTATTGATTTTTATACGATTTATAAAATATGAATAAATATTAATATTTGTTTTTTTTTTTTTTAATTTAGATGATGTAAATGAAATAAATGCGATTTATTTGCAACCAGCTACAGATTCTGCTCAAAAAGTGCCTGTTATTATATTTCCACATGGTGGCCCACATGCAAATTTTGTAAATTCATTCTCTGCCCAAGTTGCTTTCTTTGTCATGTTAGGTAAGTAATTTGTTTATTTTTTATATTAAAAAATAGTTTTTTATTACATTAACCCTTTTCACGGGTGGTCAATAAAACTTAAGTGGCATAGATACTTAAGCCACGAGAATGCCTTTTTTGTATGGATGGGCTGTGAGGAAGGAAAAAGAAAATCTGACAGTGTTACCAAACTCAACAGTGAGACACTACAGTTCACTACCATGTAATTACTGTAAACATTTCTATCAAAACTGTCCAATTATGCATTCCTATATTCTAGCCTACTCCTTTTTTGCCAGGTATTAAAAAAACTTTTGATAGAGAAGAATTAGCTTCTTCACTGCCTTAACTTCCTTCTTTATAATTCAAATTGTGGAAAGAGAAATATCACAGTTGTGTTAGCTGCTCGCTTATGGCTTTTAACTCGATGATAACTGTCATTTTAACGATTACACGGACTGTCATTTTACACCTAATAAAAACTCTTTTATTTCATTCAGTTTCATTTCTAAAAATTACCATTTATTTATAAAGAATTTGTTATTAGAGCCATGTATGAACTAAATTTTTCCGTTTTCAATTACGACCAGAATAAAAATTAAAAATTATAATAAAATATTTTCTTTTAGAAATATCAATTTATGTACGAAAAAGTGTTACTAAATCACTAAAAAATACAAAAAAATTTGTTTAGATATTGCAAATTGATTGACGCGTGTTCAAAAGATTTGTTCAAGAAAGTAACGTGCTGAATGAAAAAAAAATCGTCTCAAAATAATGTTGTCTCTTTTCAATTTTTATTTTCTCCACTTCTATGAAAGTTTCTATCTCTTTTCTGCACGTTGTTTTGTATTGTCCTTTTCTAAACATGATAGCATAAATCAAAATATGTTATCATTTATTTTGACGCTAATTGTAAGGTTTAACCGAGGGATAAACGAGACAGGTAGTGTTAACCTTTTTGTTCGGCTTAAGTCATAAAATTTGTCGCCGGCACTTTTAATTTATAGATTTTAACCGTAACCTTTATAGTTAACTGATGATGTCATTTTCAAATAAATACCTTTTTTTGTTGAAAAGTTATGGACAAAGCGCTCAAATTTAAGTACTGGCTCATCAAAAAAATCTCTTTCTTTCGCGTAACACCATGTCGTTAATTTTCATCGTACAAATATGCAAGATATGTCAAACGAAAGAAGAGAAAATTCTCTATCCAATAAAACTAAACCTATTAGAAATAAATGCATAGTTAAGGAGAAAATTGAGTTTAAAGAATGGTGATGACGCATGCGTGATTTCTGGCTTCTGGGTTAGCAAGGGTTAAGAGTTACGGAAAAGCAATTTTTGTTGCTTCAACTTCACAACAATTTATTACACTGTATATTAGATTTAGTTCAGTACTGAACAATCCAACCACATTTTCAAGAAACCAACATTTCTGTTTACGATAACATACAGTTTACCTACTAAAGGTTTTGTGATGTACTGTATGTGCTCTGGGTATAGTATACATTTTTATGTTGGTTGAACTGATACCAAAGCAGTAACGCACGTGCACTAATGCTTTTCCCCATTGATGGCCGGTCGCATTGGCGTAGTTGGTAACTGGCTCGCCTCTCATCATGCAGTCTTGGGTTTGAATCCCATTCAGGCACGGCATATTTTCATATGTTACAAAAAATTCATTTCATCCTTCACCATCTGCATCAGCAGTAATTTCAGAACAATTGGACGTTAAATCGAAAAAAAAATTTCCCTCTATACCCTTTGTTAAAATCAAAAACGCTCTTGTGAATTAAGTAACTAGGGAACTGTAAAAATCATAATTTGTAATATATTTGTGTATTTTTGTTTTTAAAAACAGGTTATGGAGTTGTGATGGTAAATTATCGAGGTTCGACTGGGTTTGGTCAAGATTATACAAACTTCTTGCTTGGCAAAATTGGTGATAGTGATGTAAAAGATATGCATCAAGTGGCTGAAGAACTATGCAACTCATCACTTGCAAATTTTGATTCATCTCGTAAAGTACTTTATGGTGGTTCCCATGGAGGATTTTTAGTCTGTCATTTAAGTGGACAGTATCCTGTAAGTATAATGCTGCGTCTATTACATATTTTATTACAAGGATTTTAGAATTCAGTTGTATGTTGACTAATGTGAAAAATAGTCATTTAGTGAATAATCTGATTTTGAAATACAGCAGAATCTCAGTAGTCCAGCCTGTTCGGGACCGAGAGGGCGTTGGATTACTGGATGTGTTGGAATTTTGGAACTATAAATCATAATTTTAAACAAAAAATGAATACACATTGATTTCTATGTGATTTTAAATTAAATTAACTTATTAAAAAAGGTTTGCTGAGTACTTCTGTATTCATTGTTCTAAACGTAATTATCGGCTATTGACATCGCCTAGTGTAGTGTGGGGGTGCTCGTGTTCTGAAAAGTACGTTTCGTTGGCAATTCGGCATGAAGTATAAATTGTGATCCAGTTCTGGATTTTGGATAAAAGGCCAAAAATTATTCCATTTAACAATAATTATTAAGGTCTGCTTATTTATTTCTTTAATCAAATCCTAAACATACATGTTATATTAAATCCGCCGTAATTAGGTCGAGTTGGTTCCTTAATTCAATTTAAATCTTTTACCAAAATCTGTCCTGGGTGAGGTTTCATACTTTTAGGCCTAATATTTTAAGGGCCGGATTATTGGAGGTGCCCGACTACCGAGATTCTACTGTACTGTGAAATCTCTCTAAGAAGACCATCCTGAGTTCCAGACAATTTTGGTCGGTTTATGGAACATGACTGTATGTATAGTTAAAAATAGCCGTTTTTTATTGTAAAATTTTACCACTGAATAGCAGTTTTCGTAAATGAGTGAGCCCCTTCAGACTCGTAAAAATTTATTTTTATCAATTATTGAAAAATTTCCTTTTTTGTATTTTTATTAGCATTTAATGTTTGTTTTTTAATAATATTTTCGATCTGAATTTTGTTGCACCTTGTACTTTGCTGCTAATTTCCTCTCCGGCAGCATTGTCGATAACTTTTAAATGGGTTTCTAAATTAATTTTTAGTTCATACACAAAAACTTACAACATAGAATAAACATTGGTAACAAATTCATGACCACAGTGAACGAGGATAAATCCAGAACTAGGATTTGATTTTACATGGTGTCATAAGTTCAGTAGTACAGTTTATAAATTGTGACTTGTAGCATCATGCGTAAACATTGTACACTGACAAAAAATTGTCTTTTTTATTATTATAAACAAAATACAGATGGTTCCAACTAGGTTTTTGTTAATTCAATAAAATTATATTTCATTCAAAAGTTTGTATTACGAAAATGTAGATGGCACCTGAAAGAGAAGAAATTTTAATCTCTAATGTGTGTACGTTGCAATCTGTTTAATTCAGAACAATAAGCAACCCCATGACTAAATGAGATGAGGATGATATGTATGACGGTTAAATGAGGTGTAGTCTTGTACAGACCCAGGCCAACTATTCCTGAGAGAGTATGGTTAATTAAACCCCAACCATCAAAGTACACAGGAAAGAAGAAAGTATCCTAAATTATTTTAGCGCTACTTGATAAATTCTAAAAAACCCTCGGAGGTTAACTTAATAAACCTTATTTTCAAATTTTAGCCATCATTATGGTTTTTGCTGTAGAATGAATACAATAACCTTATAAAGAAAAAAAGTTGTAATAGTCTCTTTTTGGCTTCAAGAAGTCATGAATACAAAAACTGGTTGAAATATTTGTATCAAAATTTTTATATTGATCAAAGAATTTTTTCATGTATTCATATTCAGTGGAAAGTACAAACTATGATATGTGTTGTACTTATTTTGATTTCTTTTTGTGTTTTATTAAAAAGAAATTATTTTACAGGAAACATTCAAAGCTGTTGCTACAGTCAACCCAGTGACTGATGTAGCATCTATGATTGGCGTAACAGATATACCAGATTGGTGAGTACATTGATGTGTTGGCAAAAACAAAAAAATGAAAATAGTAAAATTAATTTTTTTACAGGATTCATTTAAGGCAGTAGCTGCTAGAAATCCAGTTGTTGATGTTCAGGCTTTATCTTCCACAACTGATATACCTGACTGGTGAGTTAAAATTTAAAAAAAAAATGGTTAACCGTTTTTTTAAATAGAGTGATTCATGTTGCAGTTGGCTTATTGTGCGGTTGTTGCCAAAAATCCGGTCACTCACATTCCTAGCAAGGTTTTTGCCTCTGATACCGAACTGACGTGAGTTAATTTGTAATCATTTATAATCTGTGTAAATTAATGTTTCATGCTTAATCACTTGGTGGCTTTCTTGAAAACAGAATGTTGCTGTTTTGCACAAGTTATTTTTTTCATACAACATTATACCATTTTAGAAAATCTGGAAGTGTTCAGCTGTTGACTAACCCATTCAGAGATTCAGGGTTTTCACAGATTTTTAGGCATTGATAATTATAGTGTCCTTTCTAAGCTGCTTTCAAGTCCTTGTTGTAAAAAATAGAAACAAGAAATTTCAAGGTGCTGTTGTTATTTGAGGATACATTCTATCAATCTATTGTTTTTGGAAATAATTTTATTTATTCGTGTCCTCATCAATGGTATTCCCTTTGTAAGATATTACACACTTATGTCAGTGGTTCTTCCAATCCCTTACACGCTTCTGGATTTTGATCTTTGGGATAGTGTTTATTTCGTTCAGCTTTTAATCATATTTATGCTTATAAAACAGCGGCCCTTTAAAGTCTTTTTATGTCAGGCCAATATGGAGACTGAGGCATCATTATAGTGTTGTTTTTGTGCAAAAGCGATTAATTGTTATGCCACAAACCCCAAGCTTTTTTTTTGATTGCTGTACTAAAACTGCTTTGGATCTGTTGTATATCTATGAAGTGCTTTTTATTGTTCGTTAGACCTTCTGGCAAAAATTCATGGTGCACTATGCTGTTAATATTGAAAAACACTTTAGTTAATCTTTGGTAGTGCCACTATTTTGAATTTGCTATTAAAAGGGTTGAGCGCGCTACTGTCACTTTGTTTTGTGCCCACTGACTGCACTCGCTCACCACTATGCACCTTGTGCTGTTGGAATTCTCGCTTAACATTATTTGACGTTACATGCACCCGGAAAACTGCTTACAACCATGGTTCCTTAAGTGAAAAACACTTGAAAGAAGACAGCAGTACAGTGCATATTCCTATCCCTATATTTCTGTACTTTTTTTTACCCCACTCATGATGTGAGATCACACTGCAAAAACTGGTAAGAAGCTACATCATTTTTTATTTCTTCACATCGCATTTTTGGATAGGCCAACGGAATATAAAATTCCACAACATTCACAAGCAGGCTATGCATACAGTCCATTGTTTAGGAGAAGGGTCCTGCAGGATCTTTCTTCAATTTGTCTTTTGTCTCCAGTTGGGGACAAACTCACCAACGCCCTATCAACCTTTACAACTGATAGATAGCACTTTCCGAGCTTTTTTTCGTCTTGGCATCCAAAATGCATCCACTAAGATGATTGAGCTGTAGTTTCAGTATCATATCCAAAAAAACCTATGTTCCAGCACATGTTATGACACATTTCAGTAATTCTACATCATTTTTGACTTAATTTAGCGACTACTGGGAAAATTCCAGTACCAATTTTCTTCAAAATTTATTAATTTTGGAACAATTTGTCTGTCACATTTTATGATAAAAACATCCAAAAAAATTTCTTGGCATTAGCCAATCCATGATAAATAGCCTTATTTTAATTGTGATTGATAAATCATGGCTCCGGAAAAGTTGGCACATTTTACTGAAAGCGGATTTGGCTTTAGCTATTTGGGTTCTAATTTCTTGTGACATGTCCCAATTCTCATTAATGATTGTTCTCAGGTATACTGCATGGTCCATTCTTTCTACAGTTAGGTTATTTATTTTGATGCCCACCTTTTGGATGTTATTCTTGCTGATTGCCATTACCTTGGTCTTTTTGATATTGATGTCAAGTCCATAGCTATTTCTTGTTACTACTATTTTGTTCACCAGAATCTGTAGCCCCTCCTTGCTATCAGCAAAAACATTGGTATCATCTGCATACTTGATGTTCAACTTTGTTCCATGTAGCGGGACTCCCTTTTCCAAGCCTTCCAATGCCTCCATAAATATTTGCTCTGAATAAATGTTAAACAGTAGGAGTGACAATGCACAGCCTTGCCTCATTCCTCTCCGTATCTCCATGACTCCTGTTTGTTCTTTTCCCACTCGCACTGAGCCCTGTGTTTCCAAGAATGGTTTCAGATTATCCTTTGGTCCCTTTCATCAATTTTACTCATGTTTGTATTTTTATTAGTTTACTGTAGTTTAAAAAAATACTAACATGTTTTTCTTTATATTGATAGGTGTGCTGTGGAATCAGGTGAAGCATATTCACCATTGGGTGAAACAACCAAAGAAGATTTCAATAAAATGCATGATGCTTCCCCCATAAGATATGCTAAACAAGTGACAGCGCCAACTTTGTTATTAATCGGTAAAAAAGATTTACGTGTTCCACCATCTCAGGGTTTGCAGTATCACTACAAATTAAAAGCACATAATATCAAAACCAAGTAAGTTGTTTTCATTACTATTTATTTAATATTTATTACACGTAAATGATCTCTGTAAAAAATTATTTTAGGAATAAAAAATTGACTTATGCTTTCTCTTGCCCTACATGAATATATAGAGAAGGAAAAAATTGTTTTCTTGTGGATTTTTAAAATAAAATGTTCACTGGAAATACAAGTTTTTAGCGATTGGTGTGTATGTGTACAAAAATCTCAAGAATGGAATATCGTATGAAGTTGGAACTTAAGTTAGGTACCACTAGAGGCTGCTGGGTAGGTAAAGGCTGACCGGTGCGGGAATGTGCGTCTGCGACCGGTACCGTCGACCAGAGATGACTGCGTCCAGGCTTGGCTGACCAGTCCAGGTCAAGTTGTACACTGTGGAACCGTTGATGCTCTTCTCAGTGAATTTGATCCACTGCTCCTCTGGAATCCTGTTCTTCCAATTGTGCCTGTATCCGGTTGATGTGGTTAGGCGCCATGTGTGTTATGTTGCTGACTGGCATGTAGCAGGTGGTAGCATGGCTGAGTCCAGAATGGGCTCTTCTTTTTTCTTCTCAATTGAGAGTTGAATGGAGAGTCCTCTCGTGGGCCATCGCAGTGGCTTTAATACCCCGCCAGTGAGTCCACTTCATAGTGGAGGGGAGGCACTGCTGGCTGCGCTCCAGGTTCTCCAGGTAGGCAGGTTCTGTGACCATCTGCAGGCACTGATAATGTGAGGGGGCGTCAGTGACAGTAAGTACCGTCTTCAACAATAGTACACACACACACACACACACACACACACACACACACACAAAAGTTTTGATCAATTCTCCCATGTACATCTCTCACCATCATCAAAACCCCTTCATCTACTTCTACAGCAATACGTACTCACACACATATATACTTATGAAAATCTTTATTAGGGCCATTAGAGTTACCATTTTTGAAAATTTAAAAATAAAATGTTACTGTGAATATAAATAAATATGCTATCAAACTTTCATGAAAATCCATTCAGCAGTTTTGGAAAATAGCCTGCCCAAAAAAACACACTTTGTATTTATAATATTACATAATATAAATTATTCTTTTGATTCTTTTTAGGTTGCTTTTGTATGAAGACAATCATCCCTTGGCTCAAGTTCCTGTTGAAATGGATTCTTTAATAAACTCTGCTTTATGGTTTAATGAACATCTTAAAATTGCTCAAGAATAACTAAGTCTGTCATTCTTTTTTATGAAATAAATATATTGGAATCTATATTTATATACTTAGTTTTACAATATTTGGTTATTTAATGGTAAGAAAGTGAAATAAATATAACATATGTGTACATTAGTTAATTTTTAGTAAATTTTATTTATCAATATTTGAATACTTTTTTAGTGACTTTAAGATACATTTTTTAGAGCAGGAGCAAAAAAGTGGGTGGGAAATGTCAGATAAATGGCTGGAGAAGCAATGAAGAGAGAATATTGGTTTGAGTTGTGGAGTCTCAAGATTAGACTTTAAAAGGTTAGATGGTATGGGGAGGATGCCTAAAGATAGATTGCCTCAGGTGATATGGAGGTGATGATGAGGAGTGTATTTATATTGTTGCCAACCGGGGCTTGGACAGCACATGCCTCTAAGCCTCGCCTTGCAGGATGGGTGGCTCTGAGAAGGACCATTTACTCTGTAAACAGTGTTGCTGTTTGTGGTGGCTGGACGTGTTGAGCCAGAAAGGTGTCCAAAGGGTGACGGCTAGGCTACTGGGTTCAGGCCTCAGTGGCAGTTGGGTCCATGCTGCAGCATGGCAGTGGTGGCCCCCAGAGCCCTGCAGCGTCAGGCCGTCCGCCGATAGCGCAGCCGAGGTAGTTCTCTCCAAGCCTGCGCCAGACTCGCTCTTCACCGTGGTGTCAGCTGACATGCACCGGCTTTCTTCGGTTGACCGGTGTGGGAATGTGACGTCCGCCCCCGGTAGGATCGACCAGGGATGGCTGTGTCCAGTCTCGTCTCAGTTGGGCTGTTCTTCTTCCTCTTCTTCTAGTGTTCTTTCCTGATCGGGGGATGGCGAGTGAGTGGCTCTCGCAGTTCAAGCCAGCTGTTTTTATACCCTACCGGCGAGTCCACTACAAGTCGGAGGGGGGGGGGGGCACTGCTTGCTGCACATTGGAAGCGTTCTCTGTGGCATGCTTTAAGACCGTACATTGGTGATGATATTAGTATGGCAGTTGGCAACAATACCCCCATCTAGACATCTGCATATGCTCCAAGAAACTTAGGTTGGAGAAACTGGAGACAGGCCTAGACAGGGGGGAATTGTCGCCAACTGCCCCACTAATATCGTCGCCTACAGACTGTCCCAGAGCCTGCCACGGAGAGCGCTTCTAACGTGCAGCAAACAGTGCCCCCTCCGACTTGAATTGGACTCGCCGGCAGGGTATAAAAACAGCTGCCTTGAACCACAAGAGCCACTCACTCGCCAACCCCTGGGACCAGGAAAGAACGCTAGAAGAAGAGGAAAAACAGCCCAGCTGAGACAAGACCGGACGCAGGCATCCCTGGTTGATGCTACCGGTGGCGGACGTCACATTCCCACACCGGTCAGCCGAAGAAAGCCCGTGCGTGTTGGCTGACACCATGGTGAAGAGTGAGTCTGGCACAGGCCCGGAGGGGATCGCCTCTGCCGCGCTATCGGCCGACAGCCTACGTCGACCCGACACTGCGGGGCTCTGGGGCCCACCACTGCCAAGCTGCAGTGGGGAACCAACTGCCGCTGAGGAAAGGCCAGGCCTGAACCTGGTAGCCAAGCCGTCACACTTCAGGCACCGCGTTGCACATGCCGGCTCGTCCGGCCACCCCCCCCCCCAACAGCAGCACCATTTACAGAAAAAACGGCCCTTTTCAGGGCCAAGGCGAGGTTTGGCCACATGCTGTCGGTGACAATATATATTATTTATAATTAATATATTACGCCTATACAAACAAGTACACCTTGCATTGAAAAATAAGAAAATTTTTTATAAAAATAGGTCTTGAAATGCTTAGTTAGTGAGTTAAGCTAGCGAAAGATTTTGGCTCATCCCATGCTCACTAGGGCATTAGTTAAGAGCCAAAAATGATGAGACAGTGAATAAAACAGCCCCAGACCATATATATTCAGGAGTTTTTGAGAAATCTGGGGGTAAAACGGAAATAAATAAGGGTAAAAACCTCTTGTTTTTTAGTTTATCATACAACAATTTCATTAAATGAGCAATAAACCCATAAAAGTTTTAAATAAAATTTGTAGAAAATTTAATTCTGAGAAAATTGATGTAAACAAAGTAAACAAAAATATTTTTTAAAAAACAGATAAAATTCTGTTGGTTTTTTTATATATTTTCGTTATGTAGTTGACTTTATTTACATCAATTTTCTTAGGTTAAATTTTCTACAGGTTTTTTTTAAAACCTTTCTGTTTATTGTTCATTTAACAAAATAGTTGTATGACAAACATAAACAGGGGGGTTTTACTCCTATTTATTTATATTTTGTCCCCAGATTTCTCAAAAACTGCTGAATATGGTTCTGGGATCTAGTTTACTCGCTTTCTCAGATTAAAAGCATTAAAACACTACCATTTTTGACTCTAAATTAATGCTCTAAAAATTTCATTACAAATTTATTTCATAGGATAAGCCGAAATCTTTCTCTAGCCCATAATATGCTAAAAAAGTATATCATAATCATGAAATTTTTGTATATTAAGATGAAAACTATTTTTTACAAAGAAATGTCGCACATTTTTACAAATATTATTTAATTAATACAATTATTTTTACAACAATATAAATAATAAATTATTATTATTATTATTACAGGTATTTCGTTATTGCACATATTTTTGTATAATTAATATCAATAAATACAATTATTTACAACTAGTTTCTTCTATTTTGCCACTGTCCCTATACTTAACAAACATAATATACAACACAACATAGGTTATGTCATAACAGATATCTAGTACATCTCTGAGGCTATTTAATATTATCAAAAATTTCCAAGTACGAGGTATGGGAATTTGTCAATAAAACACAAGCAAATTAAGTTACCCACAAAATTTTATTATCGACCTTCACAATAGTCTCCGTCTAACTCTTCTACACAACGATTTCAATGTTGCTCCCGCGATTAGAAGCACCCTTGGTAATCCTACGAAGTTACTCCATTCAGCACCGCAGTTACAGCTTCCTTGACCTCCTGTACACCACCATGATGAGTTCGCTTAAGGTGTGACAACATTTATGTGTTGTTGTAGTGCAAGATCCAGCCGTTCTCAGTGAGTTTGAGCCGCATTTGTAAAATGTGTGCTCATAGCCGCTTCAGGACGCCACATTAAAATTGGCCGGTAGGAACATACACACGACGAATGATGCCACAGATAGCAATAAAAACGATCTACATTACCTTCAGTCGCGGTTTGGACATCCTCGCTTTTATTGGCCACTCCTGACCCTTTTCCACCCACTGCTGTCTTTGTTTACGGTCTTGGGGTCACACTCAAATATCCAGGTCTCACCTCCAATAACTACCCGACTCATCC
Organism: Catonia carolina; assembly: GCA_035578175.1. Taxonomy (NCBI): domain Eukaryota; kingdom Metazoa; phylum Arthropoda; class Insecta; order Hemiptera; family Achilidae; genus Catonia; species Catonia carolina. Next base: position 64,502,627 of record JAQMRL010000004.1, on the reverse strand, counting down.
AATCTCTATCGTCGCTCTGAATGCGACAACAAATCCTCGCTCGTAATGTGAGTCACTCATTTTTACGACACCACTGAAAAAGTTACTGTCAAAAAACATGCATAAAACACAAACCAAACGTTCTATCGACTTCAAACTTCGACTGCAACAAAAGGAAGGTCCTCTATTTCTGGTCATATATTTACGAATGACGTAGTGTTGCCAATACCCAAGTTATAACTAAATTCCCGTACTTAATTCCCACACCTCATACATAATTTTGTTAAAATTTTAACAAGTTTGAATGGCAATTACTTTGTCCTAACTTAATTTAATTAACACCAATAAATCCTTAATTTTTTTTATAAAGTTTATTTCAGAGCCAGCCAAGTCAATCTTTTGGTAAACTGTTATTAACATATACCATAAAGTATTCATCTATAATAATTTCAAAAATAACCACTGAAAACTAGCAAGAAAATTGGATAGGAATTTTAAAAAAACAGTTGTTATAACAATGCTCAGTGAATAATGAAAAATATTCTTACACTGTATAAAAGGGTAGGCCAGCACAAATTTCAACTTGAAGGGTGCATAAATAAGTCTGCATCAGTTTGGAAAAAATTGAAGAATTATACTCAAACGCTCAACCTCAACCTGGGTAGATCATTGAGTCCTGAGTATAATACTGAGTAATCCAAACTGGAAATGAGGGAGTAAAAATTCTAAAAGTATACTTTAACTGTCATTATCAAATTTGTTGTTAAGTATGCAATAGTTTTGTTTATTTTGCTGGTGGCAAATTTAATTGCCACCCAGCAAAATACTGTCACATCCAGATGTCAGAAACTACAAGAGATAGCAACAAACGGTTTTCAGATTCGTAATCTACACAAAAATATTAAACAACATTTAATTTCCAACATGCAGAACTTACTGTAACTAAAGAATTTTAGTTACATCCGTGTTTATTAAAGAACATTTTTTCATGTTATGAACCTAAAATTTTAGTACTTTTAAAACATTTCAGATGGTTCAATAAGCAATGAAATATAAATATTCGATTAATTGACCATGTTCTAATACTAAAATAACGAGAATACTAAAACTATAATATACTACTTGCATTAATTACAATGATTTATACAAATACTACAACTAAATTTATTAGGAACCAGTATTGTATTTACACAATCATACTTAAAAGATATTATTAGTTTAATACTGCTTTTGACAATGTCATATACTTACAAAAGTAATAATAATTATTTATAATTTACTTTAAAAATTAAAACTATTTTGATTTTACGTTACAGTTTAGTTTATGGATTAAAAATTTCTGTAATAAAATTATTAACTAAGGTCATTTGGAAAGAAAAGAACGTTTATTTTTGTACACTTTACCGATACGAGGTCTGTTCAAAAAGTCCCAGGAATTTAAAAAAAAAAAGATACTTGACTTACAGCGTAGGGGTTTGGATCCCCTTCAAAGTACTCTCATCCCCAGCATACACAATTGTCCCATCGGCATTTCCAATTTCTGAAGAAATCCTGGAACGCTTCATCTAGAATGGCTTTCAGCTGCTCTTTCGCGTTCTTCTGAATCTCAGGAATTATGGAAAATCTTTTTCCTTCAAGAGGTTTTTTGAGTTTGGAGAACAAGAATAAGTGACAGGGTGTTAAATCAGGTGAATAGAGTGGGCGGGGAAGCACGGTAATCGAATTGTTGGTCAAAAATTCACGAGTTCTGAGGGCTGGTGCATTGTCGTGGTGGAAGAACCAGACACCGCTCACCTAAAGTTCGGCACATTTCCATCTGACGTTTTGTCAAAGGCATTTCAGAAGCTTCAGCAAGTTCTCTCATAGTCAAGTGTCAATTTGCACGCACCAGAGTTGATTTTGGCCACGTGATCATTGTCACTCGTCAGATGATGTTGACGGTCTCCCAAAATGATCATCATCCATTGATTGCCAACCATTTTTAAACCGTTTGAACCAACCATACCAAGTCATTCTTTTCATGGATTCATCACCATGGAAAGCACCGTATTGGGAGGTCCGAATTGAAAAAAATTAAAAAAAAAAAATTGAAAATTTTTTTTATTAAAATTCGTTCAAAAATTCCCAGCAGTAGGTAACAAAAGACGACCTTCACTGTAGCGCTTGTACGATCAGTCTGAATGCCTAAACAACATTCACTAACACTCACAAAACAAAATCACCTCAAAATCAGTGACACCTTAAGGCGTCAGTCACCCCTGGGAACAAACTGGATTTGCCGCCTTAAGGCATCAGTAAGGCTCAACATGTGAACATAATGCACCATTTTCGAACAGAACTTTCACTCGTTATATTACATCGATATAAACCTTGGTGACTTGCATTTCAAGTAGAGAAATTATTTGCATTTTAAAAGCAAATCACACTCAGACATTCGGAGTTATCATGAATTTTCTCGTAAATTTCAAAATTACACAACCAATCAACTAACATCCATAAAATAACATAGCATAGCAAAGAGGTGGTGGTGGGAAGGGGTATCATAACCACGCATCATATAAAAACATTCTTTTCTTTCCAAATGATCCACATAGTTCCACAAATTATTAAATGCCAATGAAGTCTGATAAAAGCTAATGTTAATCTCTTATATAATTTAACGTTGTATGTTAATTCAAGGCCTTAAAAATCTGTTAAATGATTTATGAGTAACGATTCTCATTTCTAATTCAAATCCAAATGAAATTACTATTTCAAATGCCGGCTGCATTGGCGTAGTTGGTAACGTGCTCGCCTCTCATCATGTGGTCTTGGGTTCGAATCCCATTCAGGCACGGCATATTTTCATACATTACAAAAAATCATTTCATCCTTCAACATCTGCATTAGCAGTAATTTCAGAACAGTCGGACGTTAAACCAAAAAAAGAAAAAAAAACTATTTTAAATACATTAGAATATGGCCTACCAGCATGGATGGATAACAAATTAGTTCAACGGCTACTACTAAAAGGCTTAACCCAAATAAGTGGCTGCAATGTGAAGTCTGCAGGGTACTCATTACCCTTAGCAATCAACAGGTTCCCCCAGTCATGTTGGATGAATAACTGCCAATGCTGTAACAGCAAATTCTATGTGGGCAGTGAATGATCCTTTACCAAACAAGCACAATATAAACGACCCCATTAATTCACCCCCAAAAGGATATAAGGTAATGTGACCATCGTTTTATAGCATATGCTCTGTGTGGTCTGGACATACCCGTATTCCATATACGGTGTGACATCTACAAAACCATTCTTACTAAAGTAATAAAATCAATAATATATCAAATTTGTTGTAAAAAGAACTCACATAAATTTTTTAACTTCATTTAAAAATAATTTAAAAAATCTGGTGTGAAACACTCACACAACTTTCTCTTGCCAGTGAAAATAATTAACAATAAACCTAACATTAGTAATAAAACATAAGAAATAAACAAAAAACAAACCTCAATAAACATAACCTAATTTTAATCATGAGTGAAAGACGCAAAATGAAAATCAACCTTATTTTGGCTTAGAAATATGGAAAATCACTCTTTCTCTCTAAACTAGGCTCTGTAGAGAAAAATGCTCTAAATAAAAGTTGTAGATCTTTTAATTTTCTACAAATTTAATTATATACACTTTTGTCGTAAAATGCATACTAAGGCCGAAATGTTTAAAAAATCAATTTTTCTCACGTTTTCGTGAGAAAAAAACAGAAAATTGCAAATTACCGCTAAACTAAGCGTTATACAAAAAAATGTTTGAAATAAAAGTTGTAGAATTTTACATTCTCTACAACTTTTATTATATAACGTTTTGCGCTAAAATGCATATTAAAGCAGCAATCTTAAAAAGAAAATGTTTTTACGTAAAAACAGCCTCAAGCAGAATTTCAGCAAACATGGCGCCTACCCTATATTGTAGAGCATAAAAAATGTAGTAAACCAGTTGATTTTTAAAAAAATCGTAGGACTAGTTTTTGAGAAAATCGCAAAAAAGTGAAAAATTATACGAATAAACTACTACTTCCGGTTGACCGATTTTGATGAAAATGTTCGTGTCGGGTCCGGTAGTGGTATGTAACTTAAGTTTTAAGTTTCAAGTTCGTACGATGTTCCGTTCTTGAGATATTCTGTTCACACACAGACACACACACACACACACACACAGACCAATCGCTAAAAACATGTTTTTTGGGTTCAGGGGGTCTGAAAACGTATAGATCCGGTGAAAACTCGATTTCTGAAAATCGACATGAAAACAATACTTTCCTTCCTATATATTCATATAGGCAAGAGAAAGTAAAAATAAAATAAATCTTTTGAGGGTTCCTATTAACGACATTCCAATTAACAAGATTTTACTATAAATTATGGATGTAAACTGTATTATATACAGCACAGTCACACTTATTCCCGTTCCATAATCGACAGTAGTTACTAATGACCAAGCTGTTGATGCGACTTGAAATTAACTAAAAAAAAAAATGTTTAAAGTTCAATATTTTATAAAATCAAGTTTTCAAAAGTGACTCACCATTAAAATTTAAATGGTAACGAATTAACACTAAGATGGCACATAAAAATTATATTAGTAATACATTTATTTCTGAACATATATCTATATATTACACGATTTTAACTGGGGCGTAATAATTGTTTTCACGTTCAGTACAACACACTAGCTTATGTAGATAAGAAACCAGCATTTATGTAGAAATAACCAAACAAAATGTCTTTATAATTTTAAAAAAATCAAGAAGCTTGATAATAATATTTTCCTCTAGTTTTATTAAGTCGCATTGTCAGCTTTATTTGACAAACCCCAGCCTGTTGGTGTAGTGGTCAGTACAACTGGCTTTTATGCTAAGGGTTTCGAGTTCAAATCCCAGTCAGGTCTGGCATTTTTTCATCTTTATATCACTACCTATTCACAATCCAAGGTGTATGTAGGCATCAGCACCAAAAACTTCCTTAAACTAATTTATTGTGTAATTCATTTTCATAAAAATTAAATATTTTCTTTATTAATCTGTTTTCTTTCATTCTGTAGATAAGTAGGCATTGATAACTACTGTGGATTGTTAACAGCAGGGATTAACTAATGTCCCATAAAGATGGCAAATGCAATAATATATGTAGTATGCATAAACTTTCTTCACATCAAAAAAAAATTCTACAATTGGAAATAACATCAGATATAAATTGATGGAATGTTCAAAAAACGTTTAGTACCAATATGTTATTTGAATGTTCTTCTATAAGATACGCATTAAAATTCAGTAAATTGTAAAATGGCACATGAATCATATAGTTCCTAAGAAAGAAAATTTATCAACAGATTTTCTAAAATTATTAAAGTATTATTAATCTGGGCCTCTTATTTAACTCTAGAAAAACAAATTTTTGATCATTGGATTACAAATTTAATTGTACGTACTGCTACTTTGGTAACAAAGTTGCATAGCTCAATCTTCCACACAACCACTCTATTCTCTCTCTCTTTCTGCTCAGCCGGCCTGTTGGAGTGGTTAGCGCAACTGGCTTCTACACCGGGGTCCCGAGTTCGATTCCCAGTCAGGTCTGGCATTTTTTCATCACTCATCTTCTTCTATCATCCTTTTCACCGTCTGCATTAGCAGTAATTGCACAACAGTCGGACGTAAATCAAAAAAAAAAAATTTTGCTGCTCTTTTGGCATCACATCATCTGACTTACGGTGAGCTACTGTCTAGGAGGACTGACAGAGTATCGATAAAATGTCGCAATGTCAAAAAAGACTATGTGGCTTGGTGAACATTTCTGTCAGTAAATAAGCCAATAAGTCCCACATGCGTAGAGGCAGAAAAGGTTAACTTCCAGCTTGGCAGAAAGTATAAAATGCCTTAAAGAGTGGAAACCTTAATAGCATCTTATCAATCAGATCGAGTGCAAAAGATTTAACCCTCCGAGTCCCTATAATGGACATTATTGAACATTTATAGATATTTAAAAATAACTATTTTGAGTCCCTGCATCGGCCCATACAACTTTCGTTTAGGTAAGTGAAATAATTTTTTTTGTACTAAATTTTCGTAACACCAAAGAACATTATGAAACGCCCTGTATGTGTTGTCATGGTAACCAAACTTCAATCAGAGACCAGAATGAATAACCATGAGTCAACGCAGTTTTTATTCAGTTGTCACGGCATGACCCGTGGCTAATTACTTAACAACTCCAGTTAATCCATTTCCTGGTTAATTTTGGAGGTCCATTGCAGTTTTTTCTGCGATCCACTGATAAATCAATAAATAGATTTTATTTATTCGAATTATTTGTGTTTAAATCTGAACCGGTTGTGTCATCTAATGAATTAGGACCGTTATTATTTTGCGCTCCAGGTTGCGGTGAATAATTTTGTTGTTTAATGCTTTGTGAATGATCTGTGTTTAAATGACCTTGAGTATGATCGTTCGGAACTTGCGACGGTTGCTGCGGTTGTGAATGTTGAGGAGGCGGCTGTGGTTGAGTATTATCGTTCGGAATATTTGCGAAATCGCCGTTCGGTGGGTAAAAATTTTGCGGCGGTGAACTTAAGACTGCTTGAACCGGTAATATATGGTTTGCGTGTGGAAAACTAATTTGATTCATTATTGAAGCATCTCTGTTGTTCATTAGTGGATGATGCGTCGGGTGATGTGGATGTTGCGGCGGGTGATGAGGATGATGTGGATGATGAAGCTGTTCGTTACTACTACTGTTATTATTGTTATTACTGCTACTATTATTGTTATTACTATTATTATTATTGTTACTATTATTGTTATTATTAGTGTTACTATTACTATGCCTTTGAAGAAATCCATCCGGTGGTTGTGATTTGTACGTAAACACTGGACCACCACCGGTTTGTGCGTTATAATTGTACCGTTTTTCCATGTAACTCGGCGGTAACAGTTCGTGATAACTAATTAAATGCCGTTTCAGATAAAGTTTATTCTTAAATGGTTTAAAACAAAGAGGGCACGCTATGCATTCTGGGTAATGTATTAAACGTATATGTTGCCGTAAATTTGATATATTACTATAAACTCTGCCGCATTCAGGACACGGTCTTGGATCCAACGAATGAGGTTTCACAACTTCTCCTTCTGTAAATAAACAAAGAAAGTAAACAACATTAGTAATGCAGTAATTAAAATATTTCAATTAAATCTTTTTAAAAAATTACTTGTGTACCAACCAGAAATTCCTTTCAAATACTTTCACAAACAATATTGTCATCTGAATTCTTTGGCAGATTTCGTGTGGACAGGTGGAGTGTTAAATAATTTGCACTCTATCTACTAGTTCCAGGGCTAAAAAAAAAATAGTTCTGTGTCTTATGACATGGTCAGCCAATTACATGACTGAAGCGTTTAAGATTTTGGCCTTAGTATGCATTTTATGACAAAAGTGTATATAATAAAATTTATAGAAAATTAAAAGATCTACAACTTTCATTTTAAGCATTTTTCTCTACAGAGCCTAGGTTAGTGTGAAAGAGTGATTTTTCATATTATTAAGCGAAACTGAGATTGGTTATCTTGCATCATTCACCCTTGATCAAAATGAGGTTATGTTTTTTGAGATTAATTTTTTTTTATTTCTAATGTTTTGTAATTAATATTAGATTATATTGCAATACACACATTAGGCCAAAGAATGTAGGCTTAATTGTACAGCTGCACTTGTATCCCCTCTCTCAGCACTCAATTTATCTTGCCAGTATTTTACATAAAATTTTTAATTATTTCAGTTTTCAAAATTATAATAATAGAAAGAACAATCGACCGTAGCTATCAGAACAAATAGATGTTTTATCAAAACCACCATTTCTTGCATTAAGAACAAACCCTCTCTCTACTATTTGTTGTTGCTGACTACCCTACCAACATTAGTGCCTGCAGAAGGTCCCAGTACCTGCCTGCCGCGCGGAGCGCTACTGATGTGCAGAGCCAGCAGTGCCTCCCCTCCACTATGAAGTGGACTCGCCGGAAGGGGATTTAAGCAACAGCCCTGGCCCACAAGAGGCACTCTTCAATCAACTCTCAACCGGAGAAGAACACTGGAAGAAGAGCTCCACACCGAAGAAAAAGAGCCCAGCCGAGACCGGACGCACCATCCCTGGTCTATGCTACCGGTGGCGGACGCTACATTCCCACACCAGTTAGCCTTTGCCGACCCGGAGAGAACCGCCTCGGCCGCACTATCGATAGACGGCCTACGCCGACCCAACACTGCCAGGCTCTGGGGGCCACCACTGTCATGCTGCAGTGGGGACCCAACTGCCGCTGAGGGAAGGCTAGGCCTGAACCCGATAGCTAAACCGTCACTCTTCGGGCTCTGGTTCTACCACATCGGCTTGCTGCTTCCGACCACCAACAACGGCCCTTTTCGGGCCACCCATTCAATTAAACGGCCCTTTTCAGGGCCACCAATTTTCCAAACAAGGTTTTGTCACGTGTCGTCAGCCCTGGCCGGCGACATAGTATATACACAAGAAAGTATAGAAAATAAATTTACCTGAGGTAGAAGATTCACTATTATTGCTGTTATGATGAATGTTATCAGATTGACTCGAAGGACCTGCAGCTGTTGCAGCATCAAGAGCACCTACGCAAATAAGAAAACAAAACAATGAAACTTATAGATCACTCATTAAAAAATCCATTGTACACCCATCTTTTATCTTTAATTGTTGACTCTAATGTACAACCAATTTGTTCTTGAGATATTCAATCAATTTGTTCTTGAGATATTTTGTTCACATGCAGACAGAAAAACAGACCAATTACTAAAAACATGTTTTTTGAGGTTCGGGGGTCCTGAAAACGTGTATTCCTGGGGAAAACTAGATTTTTAAAAATTACGTGACAAAAATTCTTTCCTTCTCTATACAGAAAGTCCAAAAAATAACCTGACATACTTCTGAGGTGTATTTTTCTCATTAAAATAATGAAAAAAGTTTATACAAACATAGGTCCAGAATCCCTTTGTTAGCGAGTTACAGCTGGTGAAAATCTTCATCTGGGTTTGAGTCCCCCCGCAGAAATTAAGCTCAACAGAAATCTTTAGAGCATTAATTAAGTTGTGAAAAATGAGCTGAAAAATTGAATAAAACAGGTTCCAGATCTGTAACTAAAGTAGTTTTTGAGATATCTGACAAAATACTTCAAATTTAGTCTACAAAAACTGTTTTCTTTATGGTTTGGATTAACTTTAACGGGTAACAAACATGTAAACTTTCTTTACAAAACTTGTAAAGAATTTAATTTTGAAGAGAATGATGTAAAATAGGCAAATAAGAAACAAACACAAATTGTAAAAAATCGGGTTTTTATTAAATCAAAACACACTGGTGTTGTAATATCGGAGTTTTTAATTTATTGAAAGCATTTATTTTTTTGTAAACATTTTGTGTTTGTTCTGCAGAATTTACAGTATAATACACTGTAATTATTGTATATATTATGTTGTTGTTTAGGTCATCAGCCAAAAGGCTGGTTTGAACCTCTAGAGGTTTTACTAAGTAAAACGAGGCGTGAGGTGGTTTACCATGCCTTCCTCACTGAGTGGAAAAGTATGCTTATCAGCATGCCGGGCCCTCTGTAAAGCACATATTTTCTATTCTGTAAATGACACCTTCACTTCATTCACCACAGGGTCTGGCTGTATAATGAAATTCATTACTTTCAGAGGAGATAACTCTGATTAGTGTCTTTTACACCTCTACCTTTTCTGTTCTTACATAATTCAGTCATTTATTAATTGGCTGACCATGTGATAAGAAACAGAACTATTTATTTTACCCCTGCAACTAACAGATTGAGTGCAAATAATTTGACACTCCACCTGTCTGTTATGGGCAGGTGTATATTATACAAATAATATTTATATAAATGAAGCATAATACATTCGTAGTACCTTGTAATGTTAGACCAGAATGATTCACAGCCTCTACAGTAGTTTCCAAACCAATAAAAGGATTTATTGACGTAGAAGTATCCAAAAGATCACTGGTAAAATCCCTCCTCTCCAATTTTCCCTGAAAACATCAAAATTTATTTTATTATTTTTGTCATCAGTCTCTCGACTGGTTTGATGCATTTCTCCAAGCTGTTCTATTTTGCGCAAGTCGTTTCATATCCACATACCTGTAACACCCTACATCTTTCATAGTTTGCTTTATATATTCTAACCTTTGTCTCCCCCTGTAATTCACTTCCTCAATATAACCCTCCATTATTGATAGACCAATATCTGGATGTCTTAAAATATGCTCCACTAACCTATCCGTTCTTCTGGTAAGATGCTTCTATATACTTTTTTTCATCCACTCTTCTAAGAACCACTAAATTACTTATTTTGTCCACCCACCTAATCTTTAATATCTTCCTATATCACCACATTTTAAAAGCTTCTATCCTCTACCTTTCTACAACCCCTATCACCCACGTTTCACTCTCGTATAATGCTACACTCCAAACATAATGTTTTAAGAAATTTTTCCTAATCTGTAAGTCAATATTTCAATTTTTTAAGGTTTTCTTTATTTCAAAGCCTTTTCTAGCTTGACCAATCCTACTTTTGATATCACTTGTCCTTCTACCATCCTTTGTTATTTTACTCCACAAATAGCAGAATTCCCCAACTTCCTGTATGTTTTCGTAGTCTACTTTTAAATTTCCCATCTCTTTTAAACCACTCTTGCTGCGACACAACACTTTCATTTTGTTCTCATTAATTTTCATGAAGTAATCCTTTCTCATGATCTCATCCATTCTATTTAAGATATCCTCTAGTAGTTTCTTTGTCTCGGCCAATACTTTCATATCATCGGCGAATCTCAGCATTTTTAATGTTTCCCCTTGAATTTTTATTCCTGCATCAAATTTTTCCTTCACTTCATTTATAGCTTCTTCTATACACAAGTTAAAAAGTAGTGGTGACAATGAACATCCTTGTCGTACACCTTTTCTTACAGCAGCGTCTTTTTCGTACCCCTCAATTCTCAAAACAATTTTTTTTTAACTTTTTTTTTGCGACCTGGAGACTCCATGAGGAGTATAGGACATGTCACTTATAACACTTGAAATACATAATAAGAATCACACAATAAAGAAATTCTTGAAGAAACAAATTCACAAGAAAGAAATTCTTGTATGCTACAAAAACTTTCACCGATCAAGTAATTTTTCACATTCTTTTTAAAGGAATGCAAATTATCACATTTTAAAAATTGGGGTAATTTATTCATGAATTTTCTCCCTGCATAAGTAGGTTTTTGTTCAAACAATTTTGTGGAGTGATAAGCCACATAATAATCATTTCTGTTTCTTGTGTTATGATTTTGAACATTGAAATTTTGCATAAAATTATTTTGCCTAACATAAATAATCACCTCAAAAATGTAGAGAGAGGGAACTGTAAGCAATTTAAGCTCCTTAAATAGTAGCCTGCATGAGGTTAGCTAGTTAGCTCCCACCATACACCTAATAGCTCTTTTTTGAATTTTAAAAACCCTATTCATATTACTTATGCTAGAATTACCCCATACTAAGATACCATAACAAATATGAGACAGCATGAGGCCATGATAAGCTGCCACTAGTAATTTTTATCATTTAATCTGGCAATTTGTTTTAGTGTAAATACTTCAGATGATATTTTACAACAAACTTGATTGGTATAGAAGTCCCAAGACAAAAATCTATCTAGATATATTTTATGTTTTAAATTTTTTTGTTTATGTTTTTTGTTTTATATTTTATGTTTTTATAAATTATCAACATAGATTACTTACACAAAACTTTGTTTAAATTGAATACTTCGTAAGTTTATGAATTGTATAGAAAGCCAGGACACCCACCCTTAAAAAAAATTAGGGCATATAAAATTTTCGATGACAGCAATACTTTGTCACTAAATACTCGATGGGAATAAGAAATAAAAAAGAAATTTAAGAAAATATAACATAATAATTAACTACATACTTAAAAAAGTAAAATAAAAACTAGGTAATAAAAAACGACATTAATAATAAACTTCTACAGTATTACATCTTCTAAGTACACAAATGATCATCAGTTGCTTAATGACTCAAGTCATTAGTAACCCCACATCCACGACTGACTCGTCATTACTCCTCCTTCTTATGTTATAAAACTACGTAGACACATTTTGCAACACTGATGTAGTTAGCTGATATGTTTCGCCTTGAATTTATAGATAACTATAATTACCAATACTATCATTATCATCATCATCATTGCTTTAAAATGATCATTAACATTAACTGGTTAACTAGAGAGTCTGATACATCTATGAACAAACTAATGTACAGTAATTTATTTAATCATTTCCACCTCAGGAACATTTACATCCCTTTTTAAAAATTTTAAGTTTCTTTTTTTTGAATTCTTTATTATTTTTATCAGGGTTTTCTTTCATTGTAGATATTTCTGTTGTTGTTTAGGTCATCAGCTGAAAGGGTGGTTTGAAAGTGTAGAGGTTTTACTAAGTAAAACGAGGCGTGAGGTGGTTTACCATTGCCTTCCTCACTGAGTGGAAAAGTACACTTATCAGCATGCCCAGGCCCTCCGAAAAGTACCCACTTTCCAGTCTGCAAATGACACCTTTACTTCATTCACCACAGGGTCTGGCTGTATAATAAAATTCATTACTTACAGAGGAGGTAACTCTGATTAGTGTCTTTCACACCTCTACCTCTTCTGTTCTTAAATGATTCAGTCATTTAATTGGCGAAACAGAACTATTTATTTTACCCCTGCAACTAACAGATTGAGTGCAAATAATTTGACACTCCACCTGTCTGTTACAGGCAGAGATATTTCTATAGTTATAAAAATATTGTAATTATTAACCTTAAGGGAAATCTACCTTGCAAAATAAAAAACCTTTTTTTTTAAATTTTGTTTTTTGGCTATAAAATATATAGTCTCAATTTTATTTAGAATACAATGTATAATTACTTTATTTTTATAAAAATAATCATTTAATTATTACCATTGATTGGTTACTTTATTCCTATAGCATCTTATATTAAAAATAATAAAATTATTACAAAGACAATTTAGATGCCCCTTAAACCTTTACTCATTTCCTATAAATTGCAATTTTATGTATTTTGAAATTCAAGAAAATTCATATCTTAAAATCTACTAAAGGTAATTATAAACTTTTACCAACTTGTTTGTAATTAAATATACTACGATGTGATGGAAGATTTTTCATAAAATTAAGCGTTGTACGAAAAGTTTTTTATGTTCTACAACTTCAATTACATCCAATTTTGTCGTAAAATGCATACTAAGGCTGCAATCTTAAAAAAATCCCATTGTTTACAGATGTTGATAAAAAAAATCACTAACTGTCACTAAACAAAGCGTTGTACAAAAAAATTTTTGAAAGAAAGTTGTAATTAAGGTTTTTTAATATTCTACAACTTTGATTATATACTTTGCCGTAAAATGCATATCAAGGCTGCAACTTAAAAATACATTTTTTTCTATAAGAGCACAGCTTCTCCAAGAATTTCAGCAGACATGGCACTTATCCTATCTTGTAGAGCATAAAAATGTAGGAAATCAGGCTATTTTTTTAAAAATGGTTGTATCTGGTGTAGGGTCCTTTTTTGGTACCTAACTTATGTTCCAATTTTTAACTTTTTACAATATTCCGTTCTTGAAATATTTTATCCAAACACACACAGATAATCACTAAAAACATATTTTTTGGGTTCCGGGGGCCTGAAAACATGTAGATCCGGTGAAAAATCTATAAGAAAATAATACTTTATTTCCGTATACAGTTTTTATAGGACATAAGAAAGTAAAAAATATATTACACTCCAAAAGACCAACATGAATAATAAATCCTCATTCTTAAATTAATTATACAACAGAAATAGGAAACTAATAAAAAACAAACCTGCATATTATGTGGAAGCCCTTCAATAGAAGATCTAGAATGTTTTAATCGTTTATTTGGTACAATACTATTAGAGAATTCATCAGCATCCTCACTGTTATTAGAATCTAATAAACTATGATGACTGTTTGGTAAATTGTCGTCACGTCTTTTCGACGTAGAATTTATATTTACTGAACTTAATGGTCTACCATCAGTGAACTGAAAAAAATACAAATTAAATTACTTTAAACATTGTATGAATACAGGATAAAGTTACAATATTTTATAGTTGATAATACAAAAAACATATTTAAAAAAAACTGTGATGATCTTTACAGGATACTATCCTTGTAGGGCGAAGATGCTTATCAATGGCAGAATTATTTAAAGGTACATCATTTTTGTAACCTGGTCTGTGAATTGTAATATTCTTAGAATCATATCATACTGTAAGTTTATTGTTTCAATGTTATTTATTTATTTAAGAAAGTATTATACATGAGAGCAACAGGTAAAACCCAATACTGCTCTTTTAAAACATTTATAACACATACAATCATAATTTAACAAACTTATAATACATATTTTTTTTAACGTCCAATTGTTCTGCAATTACTGCTAATGCCGACGGTGAAGGATGAAATGATTTTTTGTAACGTATGAAAATATGTCGTCCGTGAATGGGATTCGAACCCAAGACCGCATGATGAGAGGCGAGGTTACGAACTACGCCAATGCGACCGGCGTACAGATACGATAACTTCAGATTTGACTTAAGATTTATTTTTATTTTTTTTAAATAAAAACACCATGGTTTTCTTGAAGGTTTGAACACTCAATACTTTCTAATTCCATGTAATATTCAATAACATTTTTACCTTTTTTTATTAAAAAGAAAAATCTAAAAAATACATAAACAAAAATTTCTTTGATGAGACTGTCTTATGAAACATTGAGACATAAGACATGATTCAAGAGACAATTGTCTCATGGCTGGTGGCCATTTTTAAAAAGGCTTAACTTTGACTTAGGAAAAAAACCATTAGTGATTTCTGTATATACTCTTCAAGAGAAATCGAATGATACTATTTTTGTTTCCATATTCCGACTTCGATTTCTTGACTTCCTGTTTTGCGTCACTTCCGGTCGAAACCAGAACATCAAACCCAATCCAGGCCCACTAACGTTTTGTGTAGATTACGAATTCGAAAACCGTTTGTTTCTATCTTATCTCTTGTTGTTTCTGACAACTGGGATTGATGGGACGGACAGACAATAAAAAATTATAAATGACAATTTTAAAAATTGCCACCAAGGAATATTAAAAATTAAGAAATGGTTACCTTTGCATGATTGTCAGCTAAGCCTCGTATTTGTAAAGATTCTGCTGTACGAAGGAATGATGGTAGATTTGTTTGTGCGACATTTACTTCGCCAACATACATGAATTCCACTAATGCTTTTAAATGTCTGTATTCTACATTGTGCAAAAACATTATCGGGTGTTTGCATGGGTTTTCCTAAAAACAAAAGAAAATTATATTATTTTAACCAAACATTACAGGGCAAACCAAAAACAGGAGACCTAAATTTTTATACTTTATCCAAGTACTTCATTTAACTTTTTTTTTAAATTAAAAATTGAATGGGTCAACAGAAAAACATTGCAAGTAACAAAAACAAATTTTTACAGAAAGTGAAAGATACCATCTGATTATTAGCTGTGTAACAATTTTTCACTGTATGACGATTTTGTTTCAAGAATTTCCGAGATTTTAATTACAATTCTACCCATTAGAATTCACTATTATGATCAAATAGAGGATTTATAGAACGTATTCCACTGAAACCTCACTTTTGAAAATTTTGTAAGTTGCAACGTTTTTCTGTTGAGCCATTCAATTATTTTCACATAATTAATAAATAGAACCGGGAGTCTCAACGCAAGTGAGTGCCTTAGAATGACCAGGAAGGTTCTTAGATTACTAAGAGAAGTAGAGAAATTTGAGAGAAAGATCCTCCACAAGATAATGGCTTTGATGATAGTAGACGGACAATGTAGGTTACGAGGTCGAGAAGGACTGCATGAGGAAAATGAACGATTAATGGAAGCTATTAGAAAAAGCAGACTAAAATTTTACGGATACCTACATAGAATGGACGACAACCGGTTCACAAAACAGATTTTTAAGATTTTAAACAATAGACCTAAGGTGTCGGATAAATGGTTTAAAGAAGTCACAAAGGATATTGAGAAAACCAGAATAAACCGAGAAAACTTAATTAACCAAATTCAGACTACTAATTACGGACTTTAAGGGCTTCTATGAAGAGTAAAAACAGAATATCGGGTGAACAGAAGATAAGAAAACAAATAACGAATGCTCAGAATGGACTGCAAAAAGAGCTTCCAGAAAGTCACCTTACATGGTCTGAAACTCCCCCTATACGAGAGGAGAAATAAATTAATAAGTAGAAAAAGTTACAACTATCCCAAATACAAACAGACAAGAGTGAAATTGGTGTCCACAAAACACACGAAAAACTGTCAATTTATTTAAACATAGCTCAAATATTCCAACTTAAGCAACTTTTTCCCACAAACTTTCATATTTATCCATGGTTCCCCATTCAATCCATTCTTGTCAACCTATATTTTACCTTAATATCTCCATCTCAGTTCCATTTACCCATATTTTTTTTTTCCACCCAGATTTCAGTCCCATAATTCATTATCTTATCATTGTGTCGCATGTTCTTCTTTTGTGTTTCATATCATGCGCTTATCTTATAGTACTGATCATTTATGTTCTGGCTAATCTCAATTTTTTCTTTATTTCTTCATCTACCTTTCCATTAGCTGAGATTGTAAATCTTACGTTTTTAAATGTTAAAGCCCTCTTTAGCAGTCTAATATCACCAAGTAAATATTATGTCATTTAGAAATGTATATCTAACACACACTTTCTGTATTCTTCTGCATAATACAAATTCGTGAGATTTCTGCATCATAAAACTCAGAACTCCATCATCTTATTCTATCGCTATCTGGTCATCAGTGAAACTAAGTACATTATAACACTTAAACTAATATCCTTTTAGGATCTGGCATAATAAATAATACATAAACTTCCTTTAAATGTACAATAATTATTTATTGACATAATTAATAACTATTTGGACAAAGTTCTACTGGGAACCCTCCCTCCCACCTTAACACAATCCTGTCATGCCAACAGTTAATTATTATTTACTTTCACATTTGCTGGTTGTGATTTAATGTTCATAGTTGCAAATAAAGATTAATAAATTTAAAAAAAAAACAATTATTAATCTTAGACTACTAACAATAATTACAATTAGATTACTTCAATTAAATTAATTAGGAAAATTAAAACTAAACTTAACAATAAGATAATATCACTTAACAATCAAAACAATGATTTACCTGTCCACAACCACTTGTTACCACTCATACCCACATGCAGTAATAACATAATTCAGAACCAGTTCTGTAACACCACTATTTCGAAACGGCCCGACAACACTAAATTCCATTCACTGTCCAAGTACTAACATACTACAAAAGCGCTAACTGTTTTTATAATAAAAACAGTTATAATAAAAACAGCAGTCTATCAGACTGCTAACTGCAGTCTGATAGATTCTCAAACAATTGAAACCCTTCTAACACTTTCTCCGCTTGACTGGAATGTGGTAAAAGGAAAAAGATAAACAAACATTTCTACTCCCGGTAGTTTTGATTTCTGAGAATCCTATTCAAAACACTTCATTCATCTTCTCAGAGCGCCTCTAAGTTCCAAAAGGTTAGCAACCATCATGGCAATGCTTACCCTACTGGTAGCTATCCGAAAGAGTTCTTCTGAGCTTTTGTTAAACCATACCGACCAACCAATGACCAAGTTGACCAACCATGAAATTCTTCTACGTCCTGGTCCCCTTCTACTGTTGATTTTCCTCGCAGAATGCATTGGAGCAATTCATACCTACACTCATTTCACATGATATTTTCAAGATATTGCAGCTTTCGTACCTTCACTATGGTGACCAATTCCGCTGCCTTGTTCATTCAACGTAGCACTTCATTATTAGTAATTTTCTGCGTCCAGGATATTCGCAGTATTCTCCTACACAGCCAAAGTTCGAATGCTCTTATTTGTTAAGTGTTGCTTCTGTCAGAGTCTAGGCCTCAACCCCGTATGACAGGACGGAGAACACATAACATTTCATGAGTCTCGTTTTAGTGTTAAGGGTTAAATTATGGATTTTAAAGACAGAATTCATGGTGTTACAGACAATTCTAATCTTGGCAATACGACATGTTACCTCTTGTGAATTATTTCACCTGTCATTAATACAGGTACCCAGATATTGTTATTGTGCGACTTGTTCTATTCAGACCTTGTTGACCAATATGTGAACATCAGAACCGATCAGCTGTTTGCTGATGATCATCTTTTTTGTTTTATTGACATTGATGTCAAATCCATATAATGCACTAAAAACTGTTATACTGTCCTGTTGTACTGTTGTACTGTAGTCTTTGCAGGCCCTGTATTTTCATTCATAGCACTTCATTATCCTTGTTCAATATACACCACTTCATACAATAAATAATATTTATTACCTTAACTATTTCTAGAATATCAATATTATAACGTTAGAGCAAAATAGTTATGACCACTAATTAGGATTCCTTCATATTTTCTGTTCATCAGTTCAAGCACTTGCTCCAAAAATACTTTAGGCAGTGTTAGTCCTGTACAGCAAAACTGGAACAACCTTTAGTCCAGTCGTGTCAAACTAAATTTCGCAGAGGGCCATATATTAAATTTAGAATGTGTAGGCGGGCCAGATTCAAAAAATAAAAATTTACTGAATTATTAAAACATTTTATTTATTTAATTAGGCCTATATAGTATATAATATCCGGTTGTTAAAAATCATATCAAAGTTATAAAAGATGGTAATTATTTTGAGCTCGAGGATCCATATACCTGACTTCTCTTGTTTTTGACAAGCTCATTGATGTCAGGTAGAGATGGCGTTACTGTCTATCTTTCTCGCTTGTCTAGGCACGCGCTGTCCTTGAAATTACTTATAAATGTAGTGTGCGCATTTTAAAACTTCCGTAGAGGAATCGAGTGAAGTTTAAAAACTCTAAAAAACATGATTCTTTTTTCTGTGACACATTGCGATCGCGGGCCGTATTGATACAGCCCGGAGGCCGGATGCAGCCCGCGGGCGGTATCTTTGACATGGCTGCTTTAGTCATTTGCTAATAACTCTGTTCTCGTTACATAGTCGTTCTACAGCAGCTATCATATTTCCAGGTATTCAAATTTCTTTCAAAGATGCCCTAATTTATTTTTAGGGACTGAGTTGTAAGCTTTTTTCAGATCAACAAATGCCAAATATAAAAAAACACAAATGATTTAGATACAAACCTTGAATAACTGCTTGAAATATGGACTGCATGCCGATAAAACTAATTTATGTGCTTCAATTCGTCTACCTTCACAAGTCAATGTGACATCAACAAATGCCTCATCATGTCTTAATGCGTCAAACTGCGAAGCAAAATTATTCGGGAAATTATTCCATCGTAAACAGAACTGTTGTTCATCACCTGCCATCCCATACAACCAACACCTGCAACAAAAAAGTTGTATACATAAAATTACAATTTTGTACACATAGTTGGCAATCCATTTTAACATGTTCAATAATCTTTAAGTAATACTGTATTTAATAACTAAATTTTAAGCTGTAGCCACAACAAAGCTGTATGACCCACAAAATTAAATTCAGAAAACATGACATACACTACAATACTTGTCATGTCATGATATAAGTTCATGCCTAATATCTTCACTTCTTTTATGGTATCATAGAATTTTAAACCAATCTCCTTCTGCACTTTACCAACCAGAATTTTCCTCAAAGTATAGATAAATTTTAAAAACTTTTCCAATTTAATTTCTGCATATCGTAATTCCACATAAGAGACATCAAATTTACAGTATATAAATGATTTTCTAAGGTTTTGCCATTTAATCATATTCAGAAACAAAATATTAATACCAAATTTATAAATAAATTGTTACAGTTAAAAGAAATAGCTTTCATATAACAAGAAAAAATTTCACAGAACACAACAGAATGTGTTTGATCTCCAGTTGACGAGACAGATAACGCAGTGGTCTCTGTTCCATAAAAAAAGTTCTTAAACTGAAAAGTGAGCGACCCACATGCACAAAAGGTACAAGGTCACATGCAATTAGCGGGAAACAATTCACTTAATACAAGAAACACATCAAAAGCCCCACAGCCTCATGACATTTGAAGACAAAACATGGAAAAATTGAAAAAGTTGATAGCTTCAAGTAGCTTGGGGCAATAATACAATGGAAGATCAGCAAGAAGAAAGTGAATAACAACAGGCGAGGAAGGATGGCTGCTGCACTCCGAAAAACTTACAAACAGTATAAGAAGACAGCAGTCTTGAGACCAGCTAAAATCAGACAATAAAATACTGTGATGAAACCTGCACATCAGTACACAAGTGAATGGCTTAGAATGACTGGGGGGATGGAAAAGTACAGAATTTTGAAATCTCCTCAAGAGACGGGTTCGACGATACTCATAGATGGACAGTGGATGTTGTGAGGAGCAGAAAAACTGTACAAGAAAAACAAACAAATAATGTAAACATCAGAAAACTTTAACTAAAATTCTATGGGCAAGTGTATAGAATCAATGAAAATATTAATATATAAGAAACTAGACTGTCGACCTAAGGTGACAGATAAGTTGTTTAAAACACTCAGAAAGAATATTGAGAAAACTGGAATAAACTGAAAAAAATATAATGGAGCAAATTCAGATAATTAATTACTTATTTTAAGAGTTTCCACGAAGAACAAAAATAGAACAGGATGCACAAAAGTAACGAGAAAAGCCAACCATGAAAGATTGCTGAGAATGTGGGCTACAAGAAGAGCTTCCATAAATGTCTAAAGTTACATAAAGTAATCTAAAAATGGCCCTGTACAGAAAAAATATAGTGTTTCTCTTGCCAACACAAATGATGAACAATATAACCTAATATTAGAAATAAACAGAAAAACTAACCTCAAAAATTACCGATTTTGATGAAAATGTTCGTGTCGGGTCCTCTAATGATGTCTAACTTAAGTTTAAGTTTCAAGTTCGTACGATGTTCCGCTCTTGAGATATTTAGTTAATACACAGACCAATCGCTAAAAACATGTTTTTTGGATTCAGGGGGTTTAAAAACGTGTATATCCGGTGAAAAAACCTAATTTTAATCATGAGTTAATGATGCAAAATGAAACCAACCTTAGTTTGGCTTAACGTTTTTGTTATCAGGAACTGTACTTAATTGACAACCACCCAATTGATCGCTGCTTTTCGCTGTATTTTTTTTTATATGATTCGGCATGAATTGTTGAACAGGGACCCCCAGTGGAGTTTGTACAGGAATGGCTGTCAGCTGGTCACCATGCAAAGTCGCTTGCCCAACTAGTGTTACTGAACAAATAATAGCGACTTTCTACCAGCTGAGTGACTGCGCTGGCCCGAAGGCCAGTTTGGCTTAATAATACGGAAAATCACTCTTTACTCTAAACTAGGCTCTGTAGAAAAAAATGCTTAAATGAAAATTGTACATCTTTTAATTTCCTATAAATTTATTACCGTAAAAGCCGTTTTTGAGAAAATTGCAAAAAATTGAAAAATACACGAATTAACTACTACTTCCGGTTACCGATTTTGATGAAAATGTTCGTATCGGGTCCTCTAGTGCAGGTACCTAACTTAAGTTTCAAGTTTCAACTTCGCCACGATGTTCGTTCTTGAGATATTTAGTTCATACACAGACCAATCGCTAAAAACATGTTTTTTGAATTCAGGGGGTTTAAAAACGTGTAGCCTATATCCGGTGAAAACTCGATTTCTAAAAATCGACATGGAAACAATACTTTCCTTCCTATACATTCATACAGGCAAGGGAAAGTAAAAAACGGAAAATTTTGCATGAGTTGCAAAATTGAATTGGCGTATCGGATCAGAGTCTATGGGTAAAACGGATATTAATGTTATTACAAAAAATTATAGGTACTCAAATAAATAAATGGTACAAAATAAACTTTAGAGCGAATTTTTTAAGAAGACACATTAAAATAATTACAACATAGAATAATAGCAATTAATGATATAGGAATAATATATAGTATATCTTAATGGTGTGTCGTAAACAATAAGCACACTTTTATTAATGTCATTACCTATCTAAATTAACTTGAAGAAATAATTAAATCACAGCTAAACAGCTATGTATACTGATAATATAAAATATAATACAATTAAAAATAATTTATGAGTAATGTAAAAATATTTAAACATCGAAGGGTATATACGTATCTACGAGATAAGCATGTGGGTGCATCTAAATACAGAAAAATTTAGTAGTTTAAATTTTACATCCATACCATACCAGAAACAAAAAAATATATAAGGTGACTCCAACACAGGTTTTATGAGAATATTCCTCAAAACTGAGATTTAAACTTTACTAAATACTCTTTTTAACACCTCGATGAATGATGACAAATAGTCGGAAAAGTTTAGTTGAAACATTAAAAAGGATTTTTTTTTTGTTTTTAAGTTTGACTGTTTTGCAATTTCTGCTAATGCAGACGGTGGAGAATGATGATATATGAAAATGGTGATGAAAAAATGCCAGACCTGACCGGGAATCAAACCCGGGACCCCGGCGTAAAAGCCAGTTGCGCTAACCACTACGCCAACGGGCCGGTCATACATAAAAAGGCTTGAGAAATACAAAAAATATTAATGAAAAATAGAAAACAGAAGAAAAGAATTCAATCCTTTTGACACATGCTAAAATAAAATATTGAACAACCACCTACGTTCTCTATACTCTATTTTTCACGTTCAGAATGCAGTATAGCTCTTATGGGATCCGTTGTGTTATCAGCACAGGTTATCAGACGTACAGAGAACATCAGACACAGCCATAAAATAACCCTCCTACGACACCATCCGAAGGTCACGGGCAAAAATATTTAGAGTTTTGTTTGCCACGCTCTTACAAGTTCATTTTCAATCAAAAAATTCTGAAAAAATTACTTTCGCATCCTAATGAATTGTATTTTATTGTACTATAAATTGTATTATACTCTGATATTTAGATAAGATACGCTCGTATAAATTTAGACGTTTAAATCTCGTCACATTTTTTGTTTTTCACATCTTATAACTTTTTTCTTTCAACGACGACATATATGTGTTTTATTATTTTGTTATAAAATATAGAATTTTATCTTTAATTTGATATAAGGTAAGTCATATGTTTGAAGGAAACAGAAATAATAAACGGGTTTAAAAAAATTACTTATGTTTTCGTATTACGTTATTCAATAGGAGTTTGTAAAAATGAGAACGTGTTGTGGCGCGGAGTCGATATTTTTACTTTGTGTAGTAGCGCCCAAACTCCTATATGAAATATATTGCTTATGTACTTCCCGTACTGTATTCTGAACATGATATCAACTATAGTAGTGGTTAGGGAGCTAGCATACAAAGCGGAAGGCTCCGGGTTTGATTCCCAACTAATTATTTAAAGTCAAAACTCAACTTTCTACAAACCACAGTAGACACCAACGACTAAGATACTGTAGCGACATTAAATAAACTAAAATAACATTAAAAGAGAATAAAAGATTGATCAACATATCAATCAAAACCCTGCGACTTGGTTAATGCGAGACACGGAACCGGCGCGACGGTGAGCGGCCAGTACATAATGGAGCGGTATAGTCTACCGCTTGTGAGCTCAGTTTCCTCTCAATAAGTTTAATAGAATATATTAACATTCGTTTCTATTAACATCACGTCTATTTCAGTTTTATTTGTAATTATAAATTTAAAATACTAATTATACATGGCACAATACTGTTGTAAAAACGCATGGTTCAGTCCAAAAATCATTTCCCTATCTTAACGTGAAGTCAAAAACAAAAATGGCCGGCATATTAAAATAGAACATCAGATTTCATTTTTAAAATATTCATATTATAGAGAAAACTGTAATCTTTAACATTTTTTATCTAAAACCTGTACGGAGTAACAGACGTTTAAAAAACACATCAACGGAAAACCGGCTAAAAATTTGGTACTTTTTATGCGTAAATTACTGTACCTCCGATTAATTTCTAAATAGAATAATTTGAGTCAAACCAATCAAAGCAGAAAAGAACAGGCTTAAATTTGGACTTCTTTCGTGGCGCGCACTATGGCAGGTTTCCACTTGTAAGCGAACTGGCACCTGCAGCCAGCGTTCACTGTGCGCTTACCCTACCTCCATTAGAACCAAGTTAGAGCCTTTTTACGCATGCGATTTGTATCGAACGTACATGCGACAAGAAATTGCTCCATTAGTCATGATGCGACTCCATTTTTCCGCTCCAACAAAAATTTTGTCGTTCCAACAGAAAGTTTGGGGTCCGGAGTTTAAACATTGAATCAGTATTGGTTGTCAAAGATCCCGATGTGAAATAACACAAGATAAAAATCTGCCGTCCCCGTGGCGTAGTGGTAGCGCGCTGGCCTACCACCCGGGGGTCCCGGATTCGACTCCCGACTAGGATATGGAAATTATAACAATTCACAACCGATATTCATAACCAACTGTAGTCGCTAATGACCAAGCTGTTGATGCAACTTTAAATAAATAAAATTAAGTAAGTAAAAATCTGTTCACATCTGCTGCCAGTGGGAAAGCGGTTGGCAGCATTGCTGCGACTTGTTTAACTCGGACGGCAGAACAAGAACACACTGTCCACCATACAAATCCTATTCATGCGACATTTTTTACAAATTTTAACGGCAGATTTTACGCAAGACAGTGCATAAAAATACTAATTTGTTTGAATACATAAATAATACACGCGATTAAAATCACATGTTTATATTTTTAAACGCACGACACTAATCGCTAGTATAAAATGGTACGAAAGGAGTTAAGATATGTGGTTTTTGCAAACTTTGATGAACATTTTTAAGGATTTATACACAAACGTTCCATGAATTTACATTTACATGTGTGCGTTAATTCGATAAAAAAAATGAATATTTATTTTCGAAAGATAAAGACATCCATTTGTACCCGACAGGTATAAAAATTGGTTTAGAGCTGAAAACTACAGAACAAGTGGATATGAAGAAGCGCCGTATTATGACTGTCAAAACTTATAACGTACAGACTCGATTAAAATATTTTATCCTGACCGCCTCCTCCATGACTCAGTTGTCAGCGTATACAGCAAAGTAATAGAAAATTAAAAACCTACAACTTTTATTTCAAGAATTTTTTTCAACATAGCCTAGTTTAGCATCAATTAGTGATTTTCCGGATTTTAAGTCCTTCAAAGGTTGATTTTTATTTAACGTTATTCACTCATGATTAAAATTAGGTTATTTTACATTATTTTCTAATGATTAAACATAAATTATATGTTTTCATTACTAACATTGGCAAGAGAAAATCGTGTGAATATTTCACACCAAATTTCCTTTGTTTTACGTCCGACTGTTTCACGTATTATTGCTAATTCAGATGATGAAGGGAAAAAATTCCAGACCTCACTGGGAATCGAACCCGGAACCCCTGGTGTAGAAACCAGTAAAGCTGATCACTGCAACAAGGCCCCGCTCGCCAGTCTAACATGTAGAACAATCGTACAAGTTACACAGGATGTTCAGTGCCAACTACAATTTATATTTCTAAAAATATCTATATATTAGCACAGTTTTCCGTATAACATTTTGACAGTAGATAGTTTATTAAGTGTGTGTATGTGTGTGCGCGCGCGTGTGTGATGTTGAGTTCGAGTGAACCGTGATAAAGATTTGACTTGAGTATTGAAAGATTTATCGTTAGCTACATCTTAATTTTCTTTAAAAATATTTTTTCTAAATCAATCAAAAAATCTTATTAGAGACACACTTAATAAAAATAAATTTTACTGTAGTTTATTTACAGATTTAATTTTGTATCATGTTCCTGACGGAACATTAATACTACTTGCAAAAGTTGCACTTTATAAAACACCTTGATGGATGTTTTGTAAATTTTGAATGTCTAGTCGATTTTATAATGCATTTTGTATTTTTGTTTATAGTGTTTTAAGAAAAATGTGAAATCATTCAATATAATATCAAAGTGTGGAAAAGGTATACTCAATGCCTTTTGAAATTCCACTTCTTAATTATTGTAAAACTCATCTACACTACTGTCGAAACCATAGATTTTAGCATTTTTAAGCTTTAACTTATTGTCTAACTCAAGGCTGACTTGCTCAAAACGGTACAGCGCCTCGATCCTAAGGGTGGTAATTTTGAACATTGTAACAAAAAGGTAAATAAATTCAACAATTAAATTACTTTTAATGTTATATTTTTTTATTTATTTGTTTAAGGTCGCATCAACAATAAAGTCATTAGCGACCACAATTACATAACAATCTTAACAAAATTTACATAAAAAAATTTGATGCGACCTTATTTTTTGTTCACTCAAGACATTTGTCTTGAGTGAAAAAAATTTGAACTAAAAATGTCTTGTGTAAACAAAATTTGGATTAAAATATATTGTGTAACTGTAAGTATGTAAGGTACAAAACCACTTAATAAAATATTAATTATCAATTATCTTGTACATCCACATATACCGACATTTTTATGCATCTTCAGTTGCTCCACAAATTAGAAATACGCAAAAAACGTAGAAAACAATTTGTAAAAAGTATATGTTATTCGTAATATTTAAAAAAAAAATGGTATGGTCCGAAGATTAAATTGAAAAAATGTCAGTAGCTCGAAAAAAAACCCGACACCTATGGTGTCTAAAGTTTAATTTCCCTATCTTTTACCAATCCTATTACAATGTACCTAAAAATAGCAAATTTAACATTGGCGGGATACAAAGTACAGTCTCCCCTTAATGAACTCTAAGGAATAGTCGGCCTGAATCTGTATAAGATAACACCTCATTTACATGTCATAAACTTCATCCTCATTTCGTTGAATCGTAGGGTTGCTTATTGTTCTTAATAGAACAGAGTGTAATGTACACACCTCATTAGGGGTTAAAAAATATTTTAATTTCATTAGAAGTCGTGAATCACACACAGCAAGAGGTGTGTTGCTAGTAATGTATAAAATTGAACTCGTTAGTGATAGTAGATTGTGTATTTATGCTAACACCAAAAATCTGTATTAATTTTACAGGCATGTATAATACTTTTTTTTACAGTAAATGAATTTCAAAACCAAGTAAGCTGTATCGAATTACCGAAAGACAACACTGGTCGTTCTTTTTTCAAAATCATAATTACACTATGAGTCAAAATTCCATCTAAAACAGTGATCAAATCAACTGGTTTTCAATTGTACATTGGCATAGTTTCTAATCAAAAATCATGAAGAGACCGACAAAAATAGTCGAAAACATAACGAACTAAGAAATCAAGTATCCGATTTCACTTTAAAATTTTGGGTTTAAATTTCAATGAATAAAAATCTCATGAACAGTTCAAAAGTTTAAATATTCCTTATAATATTATACTACTGTATTATAGAACTTCCTAAGCGCACAAAAAGTACAAACTAGAAAATACGGATATTTTTTGTATTTAATGGCATACATCATTTAAGGAGAATGAGAACTTTAATGATGATGACTAGGCAAGATGGTTAGAAAATGAAGGAAGTACAGAGGAAGAAGAAGAAGAAGCAGATAATGGTAATGATGATTACCAAGAGCGAGAGAGAAAATATAGATGATAAATGATGATTACATTTTAATGATAATGATCCGACCGACCAAGGATGATGATAGATAATGACGTAAATGATCATGACGCAGTTGATGATGATGATGATGATGATGATACGACATAGCAGACCGACCCCAGCGGGACGTTAACGACTAAAGGTTAGATAAGGCGAGGGGAAAGCGGAGTACGGTCGGAAGGGAAGATGGGGCCGAACGTTCAGTTCGCTTAGCTCATAGCGCAATAAATGAAACCCAGCTAAACTCTTCTTTCTCTTGTAGATCCAGATTTCTGATTGAATTTTTTTATTATTTATTAAATTTTATCTAAAACTAAAGATTTTAGTTTTTTAGGAAAACTTAAGATTATGTCACATGAATCCGCAAAACTAAAATAATAAATATTGTAGTAATATATAACACCGAACAAACCTTCTTGGTTATCTCATAAAAGTAGAAACTCGGGGATTTAATTACATTTTAATCATTTATCGACCGATTTTTATGCTGTAATAAATAAATAATCTACCCATAACAGACAGGTGGAGTGTTAAATTGTATACACTCTATCTGTTCGTTGCAGGGCTAAAATAAATAGTTATGTTTCTTATAACATGGTCAGCCAATTAAATGACTGAATCATTTAAGAACAGAAGAGGCAGAGGTGTAAAAGACGGACCTAAAAGACACTAATCAGAGTTATCTCCTCTGAAAGTAATGAATTTAATTATAAAGCCAGACCCTGTGGTGAATGAAGTGAAGGTGTCAGAGTGGAAAATATGTGCTTTTCAGAGGGCCCGGCATACTGATAAGCGTACTTTTCCACTCAGTGAGGAAGGCAAGAGTAAACCACCTCAATCCTCGTTTTACTTAGTAAAACCTCTACAGGTTTAAACCAGCCTTTCGGCTGATGGCCTAAACAACAACAACAAATAAATAGTGCATACTGCAAAATTAAATCCAAGCGAAATATTTTGTTAGTAGTTCATTAAAACACTAGCAACCATGGACGTAACCAGGATCAAAACTGGGGGGGGGGGCAACCCATGGTCGTTCAAAGAATAGAAAAGGCGAATGAAACCAAAATTGCTTTTTATTTTGTGACTTAAAAGATTATTCGTCGTCGGCTAACCTAATTTTGTTTCGTATCATCACTTCATAATCATTTTTTGCTCCTAGGGGGGCAGCTGCCACCTCTGCCCCTCGCTGGGTGCGTCCTTGTGTAACAACCCCTGTCCGCTTCGCATTCGTAAACCGTCCGAACACAACGATACTCAATTTGGACTGATTGATTTTACATTCTCTTGCCTATATGAATATATAGGAAGGAAAGTATTGTTTTCATGTCGATTTTCGAAATCGAGTTTTCACCGGATCTACACGTTTTCAGACCCCCCTGAACCCAAAAACAAACATGTTTTTAGCGATCTGTCTGTCTGTCTGTGTGTGTGTGTGTGTGTGTGTTGGGCTGAGTGAACAGAATATCTCAAGAAAGGAACATCGTACGAACTTGAAACTTAAGTTAGCTACTACGAGAGGACCCGACACGAACATTTTCATCAAAATCGGCCAACCGGAAGTAGTCGTTTATTCGTTTCATTTTTCACTTTTTAAGATTTCCTCAAAAACGGCTCCTACGATTTCTTTTTAAAATCCTCATTTACAACATTTTTTATGCTCTAAATATAGGGTAGGTGCCATGTCAGCTGAAATTCTGGGAGAGGTTGTTTTCTCGTAAAAAAATTGTTTTTTTAAGATTGCGGCTTTAATAAGCGTTTTAGCGCAAAAATGTATATAATAAAGTTGTAGAGATTTAAAAACCTACAACTTTTATTTCAAAATTTTCTTTCTGTATTTTGTTCTGAGTTTAGCGGTAATTAGCGATTTTCTGTTCGATTTAAGTGCGATTAAATCGATTTTTAAAGATTTCACCCTTAGCATGCATTTTACGACAAAAGTGTATACAATCAAATTTATAGATTAAAAGATCTACAACTTTTATTTCAAGCATTTTTCTCTACATAGCCTAGTTTAGCGTGAAAGAGTTATATTCCGTATTTTTAAGCCAAACTGAGGTTGATTTTTATTTCGCGTCTTTCACTCATGATTAAAATTAGATTACATTTTTTGAGATTAGATTTTTTGTTTATTTCTAATGTTTTATTAGACTACTAATACTAAGTTATACTGCTCATTATCTGCATTGGCAAGA
Source organism: Catonia carolina (assembly GCA_035578175.1). Lineage (NCBI taxonomy): Eukaryota > Metazoa > Arthropoda > Insecta > Hemiptera > Achilidae > Catonia > Catonia carolina. The sequence goes on along the minus strand of JAQMRL010000004.1, from coordinate 64,472,550 downwards.
GAAAGTCATGTGAATGCTTCACACCAGATTTTTTTTTTTTAAGTCCGACTGTTTTGCAATTTCTGCTAATGCAGACGGAGAGAAGGTGACACATGAAAAAGTGCCAGACCTGACCGGGAATCGAACCCGGGACCTCTGAGCAGAAGCCAGTTGCGCTAACCACTACGCCAAACAGTTGACTGAATTTGGACTGAACTGTTCAGTCATTTAAGTCACAAATTAGTCAGTTACTGCATTCTGTTAGGCTGGTCGTACATGAGCGCTTCTGGTGAGAGACCGTGTAGAAACTAATATCGCTCCACAGTGTCTTCCGCGTCACTGAACATACATTATTGTGAAACCTCGTACACGACGGACTGGTTACAAACCCGTTCCCTAACTACCGGCAACGCCAGCCTCTTGTGACTAGCGTTGCGAACTAGACGTACTGAAATGAATGAACAGGCTTAAAGTTATCACTAATATTTTCTCAACGTTCACACATTCCATCATATTGGTGGTTTTTCTTTGTGTCACCGCCACCCCTTCTAATTAATCATTTACTGAGTTGCCGGCCTTCAATAGGTCTTCCGGCCCTTGTCGGCGCGGTAGGCCCATTTGGTAGCGTAACAATAAACCTTTCGGCTGCGCACCGACAGAGGCCTTTGTCATCAAGGCCAAGCCATTTACCGCCCTCTACCACAGCGCTCTCAGCAACTGTATAAAGAGCGCTACACTCAACAGGAGGATTCCGATCCAGACATCAGACAAGACATCCACCACACGGCACACGGCTACAGGACTCCAGCGAAGGCTAATCGATGACCCCACAAGACAGAAGATGATGCTTCCGCTCGCTGACTCGTCACCGTGAGCCGTCGACCGGACCGTCATCACCCGCTGACGCGAGCGATGCCCACGACCGAGCCTTACGCCCATCGCACCCGACGAAGCAGCCATCGATGCACTACTGCGAGGGAAGAAGATGATGCCTCCGCTGAACGACGACACGCCGTGTCGCCCAGCTCCTCGACCTCCAATATGACCGACGCTTCCCATCAAGACGACCACCGCTTAAACGGCCATTTTCAGAGCCACCAAAATTAAAGGTTTTAACTCGCCACTTAATATCGCCATCCGATGACATTTGGATTGATCGACTAACAAGTCCACAAACTCCACAGCTCCTTATTACAACTTTCCTTACTCATTCGGTAGAACGTACAACATTTTTCATCCGTTTCCCGAAGTTTGGCGGCTGCCATAAACAATCTACAACTTACATTTCTTTCTATACATGGATGAATTCACTGTCTATTCCTCCGATGGTGATAATACAAAACGACACAAAGCGTCCTTATCGCCGCTTGACATCCAACTGAATGAAACACTGAGTCAATCGTGTTCATTTACGATCACATTTTAGTACCTCCTTGTGCGAGAACCCAGTCACTAACCAATTAGAGACTGCAGTCAAAAATTAAGTTTCGTTATAAACTATAAAGTCCGATTCACGAAAGAAAACACCTGTCTACAAACAGCAATATCTTTTGAACCGTTGTATGAAAGAACAATTGCGATTCATCAAATTAAAGTTTGTTTTATTGTTGGTTACAGATTACTACAGAACATATATGATATTCTGTAGCCCTATACTACATTTTAAAGTACGCGTGAACAAAGTAATGGTACCTTGAAGTTGGGTATACTAGAAAAGTGGTTAAAAACAGGGTACTTTGTATGCGTAATTCGTTATATTTAATACACTTTTAATTTCTAAAAATCTGGTGAAACACTCGCACAACTTTCTCTTGCCAATGCAAATAATTTAAACAATATAACTGAACATTAGTAATAAACAAAAAACTAACTTCAAAAAACATAACCTTATTTTAATCATGAGTGAATAACGGAAAATGAAAATCGACCTATTTGGCTTAAAAATATGGAAAAACACTCTTTCACGCTAAACTAGGCTCTGTAGAGAAAAATGCTTTAAATAAAAGTTGTAGATCGTTTAATTTCCTATAAAATTTATTAAATACACTTTTGTCGTAAAATGCATACCAAGGCCGAAATCTTTAAAAAAATATATTTTCATACGTTTTCGTGAGACAAAAAACAGAAAATTGCTAATTACCACCAAACTAAGCGTTATACAACAAAATGTTGAAATAAAAGTTGTAGTATTTTAAATTCTCTACAACTTTTATTATATAAATTTTTGCGCTAAAATGCATATTAAAGCCGTAATCTTAAGAAAACAATGTTTTTACGTGAAAACAGCCTCACCAAGAATTTTAGCAAACATGGCGCCTACCCTATCTTGTAGAGCATAGAAAATTTAGTAAACCAGGCGATTTAAAAAAAAATCGTAGGACCAGTTTTTGAGAAAATCGAAAAAAGTGAAAAATGACACGAAAACTACTACTTCCGGTTGACCGATTTTGATGAAAATGTTTGTGTCGGGTCCGGTAGTGGTATGTAACTTAAGTTTCAAGTTCGTACGATGTTCCGTTCTTGAGATATTTTGTATACACACACACACACGCACACACACACACACACACACACACACACACAGACCAATCGCTAGAAACCTGGTTTTTGGGTTCAGGGGGGTCTGAAAACGTGTAGTTCCGGTGAAAACTCGATTTCGAAAAATCGACATGAAAACAATACTTTCCTTCCTATATATTCATACAGGCAAGAGAAAGTAAAAATCATAAACTGTAAACATCAATATTGGAATAACATAGAACACAATAATAAATTGTTACATTAAGATTTTAAAATTTTTGAATAGTGCAAATGGTATTTTGATTTCACTCCTTTGCCGCCTCTCTGTAAACACATACCACGGTATAGGCCTGATTACAAGGGATTATGGTTATTTGATCCTTCGATCATTTGAATTACGTAAAATTATTATTTTAGAAGAAAAAACAATCCACAGCAACTTGGATGCATTGTTAAAAAGTCCACATGAAGTTATCCGTTAATTTTAAGCATCACATCTCTTACAATTGACGACATGAATATGCAAACTTACAATAAAATATTGTATGAAAAAATAAAGTACAGAATGTCTTGTTTTAACTATTTATCAGTTTACCAACTAAAGTCAAATTAACAGCCAAGTCATTATACTCTATCCCTTGGAACTGTGTAGCACGTCAAAACATAAATGTATTAAAATTGTAATTGAAATTAGCATGATGCATTCAAGCTACAAAAAATCTTCTTCGCTTATCAGTTGAAACTTGCTATATACTAATTGAAACATATACTAAATACAAAATATGACAGTACTTGAGTCACGAGTTAGCCTTTTTTTGCAACAGGGGATAAAAGGGAAAAAGCATCAGTGCGCATGTTAAACTGCTTTAATTTCAGTACCACAAACACAACAACTTATACTATAAACAGTATATCACAGAACCTTTTATAAGTTAACTGTACAAATATAACTGTTTGTTACCATTAAAAGAAATATTAGTTTCTCGAAAACATGTGCAGATTATTCACAGTGCTAAATAAAATATAATATGCCGTGTAATAAAATGCTGTAAAGTTGAAGTTAAACAAAAATGCCTTTCCCTGCCTCTTAACAAAAGCCATGAGCAAGTGGCCAACTACGGTGATGTTTCTCTTTCCACAATTTGAAAATTAAAGACGTGAAGAAATTATTCTTCAACAGTTTTGTTGACACCAGGTAAAAAAAGGAAACGGTAAGGTAGATACTAGTGAGACTGATAGTGAAGACGCTGGTGACAGCTATAGTAAAGAAGGCAATTCAGTCATAGAACATTTTGTTCAAACGGAATAAGGTAGCTGGTAATTACAGTAAATCAAACATTTCTAGTCATGTAATTAAGCTACAAGCAGTATTATAGGTCACATTTATTTCTTAAAAGGTTTATGAAGAAAACATTTTCTCGGAATAAACCACAGCTTACAAAACGTATGTTGAATCTGCACGGTAATGAAATGTACGAGTAGTGTCTTACTGTTGACGTTGGCAGCACTGTCAAATTTTCACGTCCCTTCCTCACAGCCCATCCATACGCAAAAGGCAATCTCATGACTTCAGTATTTATACCAGTAGAAAGAATTCATACAATAGGCCAATTATAAAACATCCAATCTATTGCCGATTGTTTTGACTGAAGGCATTGGTAGAAAGAAACATGATAATGCATCCTTTTTACTAACTTTAAACCCATAGTTTGTTTATATCAGTGGCACGGTTCTGAGGGTACTATAGCGAATAATGTGGATTATTCAGCAGTGAGTTTTAAAACTTTCAGAACCTAGATTTACTTGGTGGAAATCAAAACTGTTTAGCTACTGATTTTCTGTTTTACATCATATTATGTTATACATAAACCCATAAAAACCACTAATACACAGCCAATTATCACTACACCACAAAGGTACCCTAACACAAAATGGAATGGAAACAAAACATTTTTCTTTTTGCTTTACTCTTCACCTACATTTTGTTTGTTTTATACAAGATAGATTTCAGAACTGTGTGGCCTTACAATTTACTACTGAATTTGTTAACCCGAGATTCATAAACATTCGTCTAACAGACATCAACGCCGGGAGATATTAACCGTAGCAAATTTTTGAGTTGGAGGGAGCAACTGTCCTTTTCAGTATTCCCCTTTTTTGTCTTTTAGTTAGTGTTGTTCTTGTTCTCGCACGTGCAGCTTGCTTTGTTTCGGAGATAATAAATTGCCGTCGCCTATTAGACGAGTGTTTATGTATAATTTATATTGAAATATTAGGCGAATCAACATTTTCTACTGAAGATCAACCAAAACCTGCTCAGGGAAGAAAGATTTGTGCCTATTGCCCTTTAAAAAAAAGAATGCCTTGCTATCAATATAATTTTTTTTGTGTATGTTGCAATCTGTTCAATTGAGAACAATAAGCAACCCTTATGCAACCCATGACCCAATGAGATGAGGATGATGTGTATAACGTGTAAATGAGGTGTAGTCTTGTACAGACAGACCGAGGCCGACGATTCCTGAGAGAGTATGGTTAATTGAAACCCAACCATCAAAGTACACTGGTAACCACTGTCTAGTATTCAAATCCGTATAAAAGTAACTACCTTTACTAGGATTTGAACCAGGAACCTTCGTCTCCGAAAATCAGCTGTTAAACACCTGATTTTGGCGACGACTTTACCTCTAGACCAACCCGGTGGGTTTATCAATATAATGACTGCAAAAATTATATGTGTATGGAACATTTAGGAAAAATTTGTTTTCAGTGTTGTGAATAACAAAATCAATTTCCTTTTTTGTCAAATTATGTGAAAAATGTATAAAATAAAGATGAGCACAGAAAATTTTCTTTTAATATTAATTTTTTAATTTATTTTTCCGATTTTTTTTTAAGTAGTCTGAGAGATGAATGTTTATCAATGCTGCTTCTGTGATGGATGTTTATGAATCTAGGATTAATCTCATTCCAACATCAAAGTAACAATCACATTTTTCAATATATATAGTTATTTTTTAAAAGTAAAAGTAGAATATACTTTTAGCTATGACATTAACTATATCGCCTTACAGAAACAAACAAATATAGCAAAGCTGCAATTAGAAATAGGTTAGATTCAGTAAAAATAAATTTTCGGTTTTAGGAATTAGCATCTACCATTGATTTGTCCTCTGCAAGAGCAAGTATTACATTTACTCAGAAAATAAAGTGTTTATTTGTGAGAAAACTAATACATAATTTACTTTATTTTCAAGTAATCAGCAGCCAATTAAGATTATGGAATTATTCTAAAATAGTAATAATAAATTTAATATATAAGTTTATCTGGCATAACCTTAAAAATACAAATTGATTTCCATCGTCAAAACTCAAGATTGTCAAAACAATTACATTTTAAAATCATTAAGAATTTAAAATTGTTGAGTTAATATATTTGAGAAAATTTACTACTTACGTTTATCAGTCTTTATTATTCCTAGGCTAAATCGACTTTATAGTCATGTTCAGGATATAAGACACATGTAAGATAACAAGAGTCATAAAGAAAGGAAGAAGTATTTAACATATCAGCAGAAATGTAACCGGCAACTAACTACAGATCTTCGAACAGACTGTCAACGAATTGTAACGCTACCATCTACACTTCACGACGAAAACCAAAACAATAACACAAAATCTTTTCTTCTCTCCAACTTCTTCATCGAAGCCTTCTTGATACCAAATCTACACACATTAATTAGAACGAAATTTATGTTAGATTTATATCATTTATATAATAGAAATTTTAAGTGTTTTTACATCAGAAATATCTAATTCAAATTAACTTTTAAGCGAGAAGAGAATTAATGCGTATCACCCACAATATTATATAACACCAATTTCATATTGCGGTTTTGAGACACTCCTTTAAACTTCTGATCTCTAGCGGATGAACGGTAAACTAACTCTGAATCTTTTCAAAAGAGTGGATTGAGAACCAAGTTTCATAAAATAGTTATTATACGTTAATTTACTCTTTACACTAATTTCGCCTTTTCAACCGATCATCTGTGAACACTACGATCGGTAACCGGTGAAAATTTGTCGTAACTAATTTTCGTGACAACTGAAAAACCTATTTTCAACTTTAGGTGCCTTCTTGAAAATCTTACCATCCGACTAAAAACATTTAAAATTATACATTACACCCTCTCGTTTGTGATTAAATATTTAATTCTTTCTTTTTGTACACAGCAATCTGCTGCTTAAGACATTTGGTCGTAAGTGCAACCTATGATAAATTATACATTTTAAACCCAATTGAATTCAGCTGACAATCCATTTTACTATGAATGTTTTTTTTTTTTGGATTGAACAAAACTAGTTGCAACAAATTGCAACCTTTGTGGTGCAGTGCTATACTCAAAAGTGGAAGGATACTGGTTTAATACCAAGCTAGTATCTGAAAATTTAGTGGTGTCAAAACGCACTGTTATTCAAACATCGTGGTTAATGATCTCCCATACAACAGTCTCTACGAAACAACTTTAAACGGATACCGGTACTTATTTTAAGTGATCGTAATGTGCAATGTAAAATTGCAGCAACACGTAAAATACCATCGTAATTTTATATGTAAAAAATAACTAATTTAGATTTTTCGGCAATTCCTTAGTGAGTAGCCTTTTCATGACATTCAAATGTATATATTATATGTTTCTAGTTATTAAGTGTGGTGAATAGATCGTAGATTACAACCCATTGTAGTGTCATTCAGGCTCTTGAAACAGTTTTGAATAAACTAGAAAACCAACTGATTATTAGAAATTATATTAGTATGATCATCAATCCCGAAAGAATAAACAGAAACTACTTTTTTAATTACTGGAAAATACGGTTAGAGACTAAAATTGCCGCAATTTTGTAGAATGTTTACGTAGTTCCAATGTATATAACAGATAGCGTTTGTGATACATTTCTTTGGGCATAGAAGCCAATCATATGACATTGTTGACCAGTACACGCGCGTATCTCAGAATTTTACGTTACGCTTCGCTACAAGCTATCTGTACTGTACATTGTTTCAATTTAATTAATTGGTTGTTAGATAAATCTTCATTATGAATTGAATAGTATATGAACGTGATAGATACACTGCATTCCAACTCCTTTAGTTTAGTGTCAAACCAAATTAATGATATTCTGATACCGTCCGTTGTTAACGGTTAGGTTAAAGCAGCTGATGAAGTACTCTTTACTAGATATTTAGGATCTTGTTGTCAACAACTGGTAAGATATTTTTTAAATCTTAAAATTAAAAAATGTGCTATTATATACCCCATGCAAGAATTTTTATGATACTCTATGGTACTTAACCTATCCTGAGTAGGTACTAGCATTGAGTATTTTGGGTCATTGCCCTATCGGACTGTTTGACATCTAGGAGTTTACATAAAAGAAAACTTACAAACTTGTTTTGCAATAACTTAGATTTAGAAAAAAAACATAGATATACACCAGGACTTCATTTGCTAAAATAACTTCAGTTATCTTATATTTTGACAAATTTCAAATTTATAGTTAATATTGGTAAATGTAGTTCATACTTTATGTAAAGAATATTATAAATTTTAAGACTATTTAATTTATTATTAGACATGAGAATCTGGTTTTGGTTAATTTTTTATAGGTTAGGTTTCAGTTATATTTATTTTTTCATTATAGAGAAGTTTTACAATTTGACAGACTAAAACTGTTCTGGTTTAAGGACTAAGATATCAGAATTGCAGCTTGATTTTAAAATATCAAAAATGAAGTTAATGCAAAATAGGTACAAAGAAATATGCAATAGGTCAAGTAGGCCTAAATACAAAATAGTGCTATGGGTTACGGTATATAAATTTGTTATTACATTTTTGTCACTTATTGTAATATAATTTTTTTTTAAGGGAATACTTAATTGAACTTTTTTGTTACAATATTTGGTTCTTAAGTCATAAAACAGGGAAAATGAATTGATATAGATTGAAGTAATAAGCTGTGAATAAAATAACATGTTTTAGAGCTTGTAAACCAAGTAAGTTGTGTGATTTTATTTAATTGCACTTTTTGTTATCAGTAAATTTAAAATAGGCTCTATAAGCCTACCTGATTCCACTTAACTTTGAAACGAGTGTAAATGAATCATATGAGCATACGGTTGAAATTACGACTACCGTCTGTGTCATTTATATGTGCTTCTAGCAGAGTAATATTTCAGTGCTTCTTTTGTGTAGTTGAGTTTCAATTTTAGTTCAACTGTATTTTTCATCATAGAAGATCTGTTTTCCGATTAATTGTTTTTCGTGAAATAAGTAATTTGTATAATCTCATTCTGAAGCTAATAATTTTTACTTTCTCTTGCCAACATGAATATATACGGAGGACAGTATTGTTTTCATGTTGATTTATTGAAATTGAGTTTTTACTGGATATACACATTTTCAGACCCCCTGTACCCAAAAACATGTTTTTAGCGATTGGTCTGTGTATGAACAAAATATCTCAAGAACGAAACATCGTCAAAGTTGAAACTTGAAACGTAAGTTAGGTACCCCTAGGGGATCTGACTCGAACATTTTCATCAAAATTGGTACACCAGAAGTAGGAGTTTATTCATGTCATTTCTCACTTTTATGCGATTTTCTCAAAGACGGGTCTGACAATTTTTTTTTAAATCGCCTCATTTATACATTTTTTATGCTCTACAAAATAGGGTAGGTGCCATGTCTGCTGACATTCTTGGGGAGGCTGTTCTCTCAAAAAAAAATAATATAAAAATAAAATAATAAAATATAATATAAAATATAATAATAATAATAATAATATAAAATATAATATAAAATATAATAATATAAAAATTTTTTTTCATAAGATTGCGGCCTTAAAATGCATTTTTGGGCAAAAATGTACACAGTAAAAGTTGTAGATAATTTAAAAATCTACAACTTTTAATTCAAACATTTTTTTGTTTAATTCTTAGTTTAGTAGTAACTAGTGATTTTTTTTTAATAAAAATCTGTAAAAAGTGATTTTTTAAGATTTCAGCCTTAGTATGCATTTTATGACAAAAGTGTATGTATTTAAATTTATAGAACATTAAAAGATCTACAACTTTTATTTTTTCTCTTCAGAGCCTAGTTTAGCGTGAAAGAGTAATTTTCCTTATCATTAGACGAAACCTAGATTGATTTTCATTTTGCATTATTCACTCATGATTAAAATAAGGATTTTTTAGGTTAGTTTTTTGTTTATTTCTAATGTTTTATTACTAATGTTAGGTTTTGTTGTTCTTTTTATTGCATTGTCAAGAGAAAGTCGTTTGAGTTTTCCACACCAGATTTTTGATATTATTAAATTATAGTATGATTTGCTATTGTAAATAAAATTGTAAACGAAAGAAAACTTACAGGAGCTAGTTAATGAAAATTTACAGTATTATTTTAGGATTAATTATAAGCTGCAGGATGTATTATTGAGGATTATTTATAAATTTAAATACATTAAGACGTTTGCTTACATTATTATGCCGGCAAGCAAATAACAGTGTGTACTATGGAGTAAATATTCTTATCTTAAATAGGTCAGAGTCCAGCTAGTAATAACCTAACTGGCTGGATACCTGTACCGATTCAGTTCTCATTGTGATTTTGGTGTATTAAGTGATCAGTGTATTATATTTCAATATGTGTCTGTGTCGTTGGTTGCGTAGCATAAAGTGTAAGGAATTTTATTTACTTAATTAATTAGTATTGAAATGAACTGTTTCCCCTTATTGTTTATTTCATTTTTATAACTACTTTTCCTTGTAATTTATACACTGCATTAGGCATATAAAGTTTGAAATAAATGTGATGGTGCAACAGTCTTTATACCTAAAATAACCTTAAATTTAATTAGCCAAATCTGGACTCACATTGTAGTTGTGGAGTGGTTAGTATGGTATTTCTACATATTATAAAACCGCAAAACCACATTATTCATAACATTCAGATGGAAATTATGTAGCTAATATCTATAAATTATCAATAGAACAGAGAAAATTAATAATAAAAAACTGGTGTGAAATACTCATACAACTTTTTCTTACCTATGTAAATATGACAAACATTTAGTGGATGACGCTGAATGAAAACCAACCTCTATTAGATTTTGATTTTCTTCTTCTTCTGCCTTTCAAGGATTAGGTATCTCTGCTTGTTCCTAACCTCTCAAATCTACCTATCTCTTTCTTGGGTGTCCTCGTTCTCTCCTGCCCTCCGGCTTATAGTTCAGTGTCTGCTTAGGTTATCCTCCCTCATTCTGTTTATAAGCTCTAACCATAGCATTCTGTTCTGAGATACCTTGTCTTTATAGAGAAGATGTTGAGTTCTTTCCTTATCTCAATATTCTTGTAACGATCTTCTCTACTAAACCCATACGTATGTTGAAGAAATTTCATTTCAGATGCTTGCAATCTACTCTCCTCTCGCTTTGATAGCACCCAAGTTTCACTGCCATAGAGTAGGGTCGGCACTGCTATTGTTTTATAAAATCTCGTGAGAGAGCTGAGGAAATAAAATACTCAGGATGCACAAAAACCAGTGAAGATGGTTATCACCACTGTTGTCTGTTGGAGGAACGTAGCGTCCTTAGAACTTTTCTCAAACAGCTCAACTTAGTGGATCACCACTGTTGTCTGTTGGAGGAACGTAGCGTCCTTAGAACTTTTCTCAAACAGCTCAACTTAGTGGATCCTAGCGGATCACCACTGTTGTCTGTTGGAGGAACATAGCATCCGTAGAACTTTTCTCAAACAGCTAAACGGGATTGTCATGTAACATTCCATCTGATCCATTTTGAGCAGCCTTAGAACAAACTTCGCATTGGCGTATCTCATCTTCAAATCATTGTGTGAAATGACATAAATTGATCCCTGTTGGATACCAACTTTGGTCACCAACTCCGTGTTTGTCTTTCTTCAATCATCTAGAATCCAAATCCAAAAGAAGTTTAAATTTGAAGTTTACCTATTTTCATTTTTCGGATTTTTTTGCAGAATCCTGAAAGGGTCTTCTTTACAACCACGTAAAAATCGTTTAAATATATGACAGCACAGTTTGCAATAGGTACCATTTATTTATTAAGAATTTTTTATTATAAACTTAGGCCACAAAAATTTATAATTTTGAAAAAAATTTCATATCACTAAATTGAGAAACTATTGGTGGCGTAATACAACTATATGATCAAACAACACTGATTTAAAAACTGTTAGCGTACTACTTTTTGAATCATTTTGATAATGTTAATTGCAAATGGAGTTAATTTAATTTTCATTGAAATTCATTACTTGTTATTACAGTTTTGTTTTAGTACACATTCATAAACACATTAATTGTTTCTTTAAAAAATTATCGATTGTACGAACTGCTTTAACCTTCATGCTAATTACATTACAAACGATGAAATTTCTACTAGTATAACTAGATAGATCTTATGTCTAATTCTATCTCATATTCAGTATGCCATGTTAGTGTGGAGTAATTTTCTCCACGGGATAATATGAAAAGAGTTTTTAAAATGTATGTTTTTCATATCTAAATTTTCTTATTCTGTGTTAGTTTCCATTGAATTGAGAAACAAAATAAAAATTGAATTGAAAAGAGAAACAGTTGTCTACAAAAAAATGGAAAAAATTTTCTTTTTCTACAAATGCAGCCGTTTTTTTGTCTTCAGCTTATCAGGTAATGATGTGTATTGTACCACCATAATTATTGTTTGAGGGCCCAAGGGAAGAAAAATGATTACTCCATTTTTTTCTGATTCATTCTTTTTTTCAAATGTAGCAGTTTTTCTGTCTTCAGCTTGTCAAATAATGATGTGTATTATACCCCCATAACTGTTTGAGGGCACAGGGGAAGAAAATTATAAATAATTTTTTTTTATTTTGGTTTATTAGTGATTCATGTTGGTAGGGTTGATATCTAAATCGTGACTAGATACTGAAGGGAGAAACATGATAACTTCAGAGATATTGAAAATAGAAAAATCTGGTGTGAAACACTCACACAACTTTCTCTTGCCAATGCAAATAATTAACAATAAACCTAACATTAGTATTAAAACATTAGAAATGAACAAAAACTAACCTCAAAAACATAACCTTATTTTAATCATGAGTGAATGACGCAAAATGACAATCGAACTCAGTTTGGCTTAAAAATACGGAAAATCACGCTTTCACGCTAAACTAGGCTCTGTAGAGAAAATGCTTTAAACAAAAGTTGTAGATCTTTTAATTTTCTATAAATTTAATTATATACACTTTTGTCGTAAAATGCATACTAAGACCGAAATGTTAAAAAAATCGATTTTTCTCACGTTTTCGTGAGAAAAAAAACAGAAAATCGCAAATTACCGCTAAACTAAGCGTTATACAAAAAAATGTTTGAAACAGAAGTTGTAGGTTTTTAAATTCTCTACAACTTTTATTATATAAGTTTTTGCGCTAAAATTTATATTAAAGCCGTAATCTTAAAAAAAACAACGTTTTTACGTGAAAACAGCCTCACCGAGAATTTCAGCAAACATGGCGCCTACCCTATCTTGTAGAGAATAAAAAATTGAGTAAAATAGGCGATTTTAAAAAAAATCGTAGGACCAGTTTTTGAGAAAATCGCAAAAAAGTGAAAAATTATACGAATAAACTACTACTTCCGGTTGACCGATTTTGATGAAAATGTTCGTGTCGCGTCCGGTAGTGGTATGTAACTTAAGTTTCAAGTTTCAAGTTTGTACGATGTTCCGTTCTTGAGATATTCTGTTGACACACACACACACACACACACACACACACACAGACCAATCGCTAAAAACATGTTTTTTGGGTTCAGGGGGTCTGAAAACGTATAGATCCGGTGAAAACTCGATTTCGAAAAATCGACATGAAAACAATACTTTCCTTCCTATATATTCATATAGGCAAGAGAAAGTAAAAATATGCCCACACAGAAATAATTTGATAAACTACATGCATTCTGGGGGGATAACGTGATAACTCCACGTTTTATTTGTTGACATAGTAGCACTGTCACCTGCATTATTTCTTTGTTTTTTCGAAACCGATTTTGTCTACATGCTTAGCAAACCGCGATTATGTTTTGATCTATTAAGAGTTGTGAATTTATCTAAGGTTCATGAAAGGTTTTAACCAGAAGCTGTCAGTAATTGTTCCCAACTGCCATACAATGATAATAAGTTACTTTTAACTATACTAATAACAATAATTCTTGGAGTTTCTACGCTGATATTTGTGATTCTTGAATGATTTTTTTTGACATAATAATATTAGTATTGAAAAAAATACCATACTAGAATTTACTTCTAAAAATTAACAAAGCATTTCAAACTGCTTGGAGTGATTAAAACAGGGGCTGAAACAGACGTAGTAATAAGTGAGAAAAGTTTAACCAAAATTTTTGTTTTTAGAAAATTAGATTTCAGCATCGAGTAAATTACCCTTATTTTTGGGGCTGTATAGGTAGCTTCAAAAAATACTATTCTGGGTTTGTTTTAAAGTTTCACACCAACAGCTTTTTATCATCTATTATTTTTTATTTTACTTCAGGATATAAAGTAAAGATCAGTTGAAATTCAGGTATTCAATATTTTGTACAATCACAATACTTAATTAATAGAAATTAAAAATTTAGAATGTTTTTGGTAATTAAAAAATTTTTGTACATTTGTTTCAGACAAGATGATTAAGACTAAAGATGCGTTGTATGAAGATTCCAGGAATAAATTTATGAGGATGTACCCAGTCATTCTAATGTTAATTGCTATTCCAGTGTCAATATTTTTCTGGGTTGGAAATCTTGCTGTCTCGCATTTATTGGCCGATCATTATGGTAAGATTATTCAATAACTTTATCAGCACTCTTCCAAATGTTACAGTCTGCATTAGCAGAAATTGCAAAACTGTCAGACGTAAAACCAGAGAAAAAATAATATCTCTCTTCTAATTTTCCTTCAAATAGTCCCAACACAACTCTCTATTACTGAACCATCTTTCCTCTATTGCTCTCGTAATATAATCCTTGGTTTTTCCCTCCATCTCCAAGTAGAGCATCCTTTTAGGCAGTCTACTCTCCTCCAGGGTAGGCTAACAAATTTTTTTTATTTTGGTTTAACGTCCGACTGTTCTGCAATTACTGCTAATGCAGACGGTGAAGGATGAAATGATTTTTTTGTAACGTATGAAAATATGCCATGCATGAATGGGATTCGAACCCAAGACTGCATGATGAGAGGCGAGCACGTTACCAACTACGCCAATGCGGCCAGCTAGGCTAACGAATGCGAATATACTTGAGGAGATGTGCATTAGATTGAAAATTCACAAAGGTACTGGGTGCAGCCATTTGGAACGGATGTAAAAGACACTAGTCAGAGTTTTCTCTTCTGAGAGTAATGCATTTCATTATACAGCCAGACCCTTTGGTGAATGAAGTGAAGGTGTCATTTGCAGGGTGGAAAGTAGGTGCTTTACGGAGCACCTGGCATGCTGATAAGCATACTCTTTCAACTCGGTGAGGAAGACAATAGTAAACCACCTCACTTATTGTTTACTTATTACAGTAGAACTTCGATAGTTCGACATTTTGTGAAGTTAGAGGTTTTCGAAGTATCAAAATGTCGAAATATTCAGAGCATACGACATATTATTTATAGGAACCATTAAAAACTCCATTTTTGTATGAAAATTGCACAATTTTAATGAATACAAAGAAACTGACGTGTTCTTCAGTACAATACTGTACTCAAGGACAACGAAAGGGGAGGGGAATGGAGGAGAAAGTGGAAGGGGCTGTCCTGCCTGCCAGATCGCTACTTAGACCCTGCATGTCGCCTCACCACGAGCCGTGTCGAACAAACAAAAGGTTTACTGTAAAACCTCTAGAGGGTTCAAACCAGCCTTTTTGCTGATGATCTAAACAACATTGACTCCTCAATGAGTACCTCCCAAAATGACAAATTTTCTACTTACTTTTTATGGAAATGTTTTACTGAACATAAATTTAATGTTTTATATTCAAAGAGGACTTGTATATTTTGTTTTCTTGTAGATACAATACCACCAACACGTTGGCTGGCAGCTACTCTAATTCCATTAGTAGTTTCTTCATGGGGATATAAAAAGAACAGTCTGAATATGAGTGGAGCAATTTCAGGTAAATATTATTAAAAGTTTCATTATTGAACTATTCACCAACTTTTAGCACAGCGGTTACAGCTTCCTTGACCTCCTGTATGCCGCCATGATGAGTTCCCTTGAGATGCGACTTCATCTTGGTGAATAAGAAGATGTTGCAGAGGGCGATATCAGGGCTATAGGGTGGGTGCGGCAACGTTGGAATGCCTTTTTTCACCAAAAACTCTTGCACAATGAACAATGAATGGGGCGGCGTGTTGTCATGGTGAAAGATCCATGTAAAATGGGTGCTTGCAGCCGCTCCAGGATGCCTACATAGAGCTGTCCAATCACTATCTGGCTGGCAGGAACATATTCACGATAAATGATGCCTTGGATATCAAAAAAAACGATCAACATTGCCTTCAGTCGCAACTTGGACACCCTCGCATTCTTTGGCTGCTCCCCACCCTTTACCAACTGCTACTGGATTTTTTTATAGGTCTCGGGATTATACTCAATTATCCAGGTCTTATCTCCAGTGACTACCTGACTCATCCAATCTCTATTGTCGCTCTGAATGCAGGACAACAAATCCTCGCTAACCTAACTTTTAATGTGAGTCACCCATTTTCATGATGCCAATAAAAAAGTTACTTTCGAAAAACACAAACTGAATGTGCTATTGTCTACAAACTTCAACTGCAACAAAAGGAAGGTATCCTATTTCTGGTCATATGTTTATGAACGACACATTGTTGCCAATCTCCAAGTTATAACTGAATTCCCAGAACTTAATTGCCACACCTCGTAATTTTATGTTGGCTGTTTATTATTCTAACACGATTACCTTTCTATATAAAGTAATAACAGTACGAAAAAATACCTAATAACTGGTGTCGTGATCATGACAAAACCAATTAAAAACAATCCACAGATCAGTTCGGATAATCCAGAAAAATAATGTAATGTAATAGAACTTTATTAATATTTTTGGTTAAAAATATTATTGGCAGCATGTTAGTCTTCCACATAAATTGTGAAGTTTGTGTCTTCAGTATGAAATTGAAGACTGTTATATTGTAAATTTTATGCATTATAAATATTTGGTAAGTTCAATTTAAAATGTATGTAGTTCATGTTGAGATATAATTTTTAATTGTTTACACACCGTTAGATTTCAATGGGTTGAAAGTTCAATATTGTTTATTTTTCACATAAACAACCGAGAACAATTTCTACTGGAACTTTATTTAAATGATGTTTTTAAACTTGAAAACATTTACCAGTTATTATTTCGTTATAAATTATTTATTAAATAAAAATTATATTTATGGTCGTCTCGTTATCCATTGATAAGAAATAATTTGGTATGGTGATGACTTGTTTATCTCTGTCGAGACAGACTTTTAAACAGAAGATAACATTCCGTATTTAATTATTCATTTCATTAAAAGTAACAAAATTCATTATTTAAGTTTTTTTTATTTAAAAAAAAATTAATAATTAACTCTACAAATTTCATGTATGTATGTTTTAGAATAGGCCTAACATTGGTAATTATGTTAATTAAATTCAGTATCCTAAATTAATAAAAAGTTTCATCAATGTAAATACGCAACATCTCCAAAACTACAAGGTCTGGAAATGTAAAATGCGATACATAGCGATCATGTCACTTCAATATGTCGTAATCCTTACTTCTGTCAAAATCGAGATTTTGCGCTTTACTGCATTACTAACCTCAAATATAAGCCCTAGCAAAATGTTGTAAGCCACAGTGCGATATAAATAAATAAATGTATCCTAATGTCACACCTCAAAAAGAAAAAAAGGGCTTCTAAACCGTGAAGATGGACAATATATATATAATAAAACAAACACCAATGATCACATATCAAGAAAGTTTTAAAACCAAAGATAGATGGATCAAAGAAATCGAAGCAAACCTAAACACCATAAACGCTTCACGTAACGATGTAATAGATGGAACTGCCTTTAGAAGGAAAATAAAAGATTTTGGGAATTTCCTGACTGCAGAAACAAGGCAGAGGACGTGGACGCAGGAACAAAGGGAGAAGGTTAGCGAGAGGATGAAGGCGTACCATGCGAACAAGCGACAGCTTAAGAAATAATTTTACATAACCAGTGCGTTCTTTATATAGGACAATACAATAAAAAAAAAAAAAAAAACACCCTAAAATAAACAAAAAAAAAGCAGAGAAGGTGGTTGCATAAGAAAAAACATAGCGTAGAATAAATTTACAAATATTTAATAAAAAAACAAAATATGGCAAAATTAACTAATTTGAAGATGGCTCAACAAATTTTAGAGAAGCTATTATCAAAATTTTATAAATTAGTTTCAACCAAAATTTAACATGTACAAAAAATAATTTTAGTTTAAATTTTCTTTAAAAACAATTAATTTACTTGAAAATTTAAATGCAAAAGGATGGAATAAGTCCACCTTAAAAATAAATGTAACACTTTGACAAAAAAGATGGGTGGTTGCACCCTCAAAAAAAATTAAAATATAATTAGTCATTTGACACACATCATTAAAAAAATATGGCAAAATTTATAAAGAAGTAACAAACGGGAGAAACCCCTTTAAAACAATATATTAATACAGCAACATCCAGGAACAAAATGAAGGATCTTCTTTGTACACGTCCAAAAAATAAATGTAAAAATTGTACATTACCAAATTGTCCATTTTCTTAATCTCATGTAACGAATAATCTTTAAAAATAGCCATCCAAGTTGAAAATAGTAATTGAAGTTTTTGTGAATCCAAAAATTAGTTGAAAACTTAATTAAACCCAGAATAATTGAAACCCAGAACTTGAAATCATGAAGTCAAAATCATCATATAACATGAACCCGGAACTTGAAATCATGGACAGAATATCTCAAGAATGGAATATCGTATGAACTTGAAACTTGAAACTTAAGTTAGATATTACTATCGGACCCAACAAGAACATTTTCATCAAAATCAGTTAACCTGAAGTAGTAGTTTATTCATGTCATTTTTCACTTTTTTGCGATTTTCTGAAAAACAGCTCCTACAATATTTTTTTTTAAATTGCCTCATTTACTAAATTTTTTATTCGCTACAAGATAAGGTAGGCGCCATTTCTGCTGAAATTCTTGGAGAGGTTGTTTCTCATAAAAAATTGTTTTTTTAAGATTGCAACTTTAATATGCATTTCAGCGCAAAAATGTATATAGTAAAAGTTGTAGAGAATTTGAAACTCTATAACTTTTATTTTTAACATTTTTTTGTGTAATGCTTAGTTTAGCGGTAATTAGCGATTTTCTGTTTTTTTCTCACGAAAATGTGTAAAAATCGATATTTTAATATTAAATATTATTCAATTTAATTTAATTAATATTATTCAGCCTTAGTATTCATTTTATGACAAAAATGTAATAATCAAATTTAAAGGAAAATAAAAGATCTACAACTTTTATTTAAAGCATTTTTTTCTATAGAGCCTAGTTTAGTGTAAAAGAGTGATTTTCCGTTTTTATAGCCAAACTGAGGTTGATTTTCATTTTGTTTATTACTAATGTTAGGTTATAGCGCACCCTCAAAAATGGCGTTAATTATTTGCATTGGCGAGAGAAAGTCATGTGAGTGTTTCACTCTGGATTTTTTACTCTACATTGTAAATACGGTACTTAATATGTAAATCAATCATTATTTTTTCAAGGTTAGAGACTTGATTTTGGTGGTTATTAATAGACACAAATATCAGACAGTTGTTTAATTATATTATTATAAGTTGAAATAATGAATTGATGGTGACAGGTGACTTGATCTGCTCTAGGAGTGATCGTTGGGTTCATTCTAACGTTGGGTAGCTACTTATTCTTCATTTGTTTATTAACGTTCTTCGTAACGTCTTCTCGAGCAACTAAATTTCGAAGTAAATTGAAACTTAAATTCGAACAGGACTTTAAAGAGGGTAAGTCAGCGTTTATTTATTTTATTATAATAGTTTTAATTTAAAATGTTTTCCTAAAACAGCATTAAAATCTGTTCAGAATCACAGTTGATTTAATTTATAAGAAAAAAGTTGCGTTAAATATGCAATTAATGATTTTCATCAAAATAACATTAAGATTCTAGCCTTAGTATGCATTTTATTACGACAAAAGTATTTATAGTCAAAGTGTGGAACATTTAAAAACCTTCAATTTATTTCAAGCATTTTTGTACAACACTTAGTTTAATGTCAATTAGTGTTTTTCTGTAATCTTTTTCATCAAAATTGGTAAAGAAAACAAGATTTTTTTATTATTACGGCCCTAGTAGTATGCATTTTACTACAAAAATGTAATAATTAAAGTTAAAGGAAATTTTTAAAAATTTGCAGCTTTGATTTCAAGCATTTTCTTCTCGAGCTTAGAATTGATTAGTGATTTCTCGTATTTTTTTTTATCGAACAGAGGTTGATTTTCATTTTGCATCATTCACTCATGATTAAACATAGGTTATTATGTTTTATTATTTACATCAGCAAAAGAAAGTCGTGTTAGTGTTTCACACCAGATTTTTTTTAACATCTTTCTACCTAAGACTTAGTTTAGCAAAAATTTAACTTATTTAAAACTGCATCAAAATCTATTCATTCAGTGGAAATAAATGATATTCCAGTATTGAAAAAGGAAGCTGCTAAAAATTTCAATTGACTTTTTTTGTACAGTAAGTAAATAAAATGAATTATTTATGAATGCGAAGCAACAAAGGTTGCTAATTAATAAACTACTTCTTTTGGTTCACAGGTGGACAGAGAAATTGGTTACAAGTATTATGCAACAGTGGTATGGCCACACAGCTTGCCGTCCTTTATATCATTGATTCCGGCTGTGGAGAACATTCAATCGATTTTGATCAGAATTATAGATCGTCTTGGTTATCCATAGGAATACTTGGTAAGTTTTATCAAATTTTTGTAATTTACCGTTTATTTTATAGAGTTGTTTTAAAAGTATTCTCTCCTTAACATGCATGGTTCAAAGCTTATGAGGATTTATTTAATAATCACATTAACACATTGAATGCTATGCGTGTATTGAGAAGTGAGAAGTTATGTCCTGTGACCTGTTCACGCCAATTCCAAGGCTGGACACTTCTTGGACGTCCTTCATCACTGCGAATGAATCAATTAATTATATTTATCTTTTTCTTATTAAAACAAAGGCTTAAGATGATTAATTAATAATAAATAAGGTTTTTTATTATTCCAGCCTTAGTATGCATTTTATGACAAAAATGTAATAATTTAAGTTTAAGGAAATAAAAAATCTGAATGTAGGTATACTAAAAGCATACCTACATGTTAAAAACGTAGGTACATAGGTAAAAACTTAATACATTAAAAATGTATTCAGTTTTTTTTTTATAAAAACAGTTGAAATAATGAATTGATGGTGACAGGTGATTTGATCTGCTCTAGGAGTGATCATTGAGTTCATTCTGACGTTAGGTTTCTTCGTTTATTTGTATTCTTTGTAATTCTTTGTTTGTATTTTTTATTTGTTTATTAATGTTCTTCGTAACATCTTCTAAAGCAGCTAAATTTTGAAGAAATGACACTGATATTAATTTTGTAAATATCCCAATTTATTTTTTAAAAAAACTGTATTAGCAAATTACGGACAAACTGACACTTTCAAAATTGGAACTTAACTGAAAATTGACTTCTTTAAACGATCTTCACAATAGAACTCAGTAAACATTTCTGAAGCGCTGTATAGCTGAAAGAAGCACTTCATAGGTGTCAGCAAAGAAGTAACACATTTGAATACAAAAGAACAATGACACTTGAGAGGTGTTGGCCATCTCCGTGTTTATTTCTGTTTTAAACTCTTAACTACATGAAGTTGAGTCATAACAAACATAATTTTGAAAATATTTTTCAAATAGAAACAACAGGAAAGATCTGAAAACCAGTTCTGGTCTTTTAATTTACTATTTTTTTTCTTATTCTGAATATAATAATAGGAAAGCTGTCACTGACTGGTTCGATCGATCATACATCACCTTACAATAACCCAGAGAATCTAAGTTTATCACATTTTGAGAAAAAAAAACAAAAACCTTATGTCAATGTTTTCAACTGATATTTTGGTGCGAAAACTCCCATATAATTGATTCTATTTTTATGTTTAAGAAAATTGGTGAAAATTTTGTCTAACTTTGAGTTTGGGCGTACTCAAAATTATACAAAATTTTAGCCAATTTTCTTCTTCTAAAATGTTTTGTTGTGTGATAGAAGGTTTTCGTTCTTCACCTTCGCTCCTTAGGGATTGTACAGATAAATAAAAGCATTTTTGTTTTGACACCTTGTCTCTTAACGGTTGAAAATGGGGCTGTAAAATGCTGCAGTTTTAAAAATCAGCTTGTTTAATCTGTAAAATACATAGGAAAAATAACGCTTTTAAATTTTGACCAGCTTTCTAAGGGGTTTGAAAGAGGTAACTAACAACAAAAGGAGAAAGGTGGAGGGGAGGTAATATAATTTTATTTATTCCTAATTTTTGTACGTTGCAATCTGTCCAATTTAGAACAATAAGCAACCCCATGACCCAATGAGATGAGGATGATGTGTAAATGAGGTGTAGTCTTGTACAGACCCAGGCCGACCATTACATCGGTAACCACTGTCTAGTATTCAAACTCGTATAAAAGTAACTACCTGTACTATTTGAACCAGGAACCTTCATCTCTGAAAATCAGCTGTTAAACAGCTGATTTTGGTGACGACTTTACCTCTAGACCAACCCAGTGGGTTGGAATATAATAACAAGATATTATTTCTGTACCTTTTTACTTACAGTTAAGACATTTCTAAAAAAATTAGCAAGATCCATTCTACAAGTAATACCAAGTAAAAGTTAACCATGAAGTGAAACCGGAAAATTCAAACTAGTCTATAGCCCTCAGAGATCAGCAATTCGCCTGCACCGAATTGCTAGTTATTAATACTTCTAAAACTAGATAAGTAACTGTTTGCTAGCTTAACAAAATTGATAAGTTGGCACTCAGTTCCAGTACATTTATGTTCAGTATGTGGATTAAGTATTTTATTTTTAGTTCTTGGGAATCTAATAATTAATTATAACAAATTTTATCATGATTTCTTACCTCGTTCATGATCATTTGTTTTAATACATTTATTTAATTTTTCAGCTGCATTTGCTTGCTGTAATGGCGACACATGGGCTTCAGAAATAGGTCCAGTAATTGGTTCATCGCAGCCATATTTAATTACATCCTGGAAACGAGTACCAAAAGGTATTAATGTGTTTTATAAAAATTTATACTAGACTGAAATAAACTTGAAGGCCGAAATCTTAAAAAAAAATTGATTTTTCACACGTTTTCATGAGAAAAACAAAGAAAATCGTTAATTACCGCTAAACTAAGTTATGCAAAAAAATGTTTGAAATAAAAGTTGTAGGATTTTAAATTCTCTACATTTTTTATTATATAAATTTTTGCGCTGAAATGTATATTAAAGCCGTAATCATAAAAAAACAATTTTTTTACGTGAAAACAGCCTCACCAAGAATTTCAGTAAACATGGCGCCTACCCTATCTTGTAGACCGCAGAGCATAAAAAATTTAGTAAACCAGGCGATTTTTTAAAAAAATCGTAGGACCAGTTTTTGATGTTTGTGTCAGGTCCGGTTGTGGTATGTAACTCAAGTTTCAAGTTCGTATAATGTTCCGTTCTTCAGATATTCTGTTCTCAAACACACACACACAGACCAATCACTAGAAACATGTTTTTTGGCTTCAAGGGGTCTGAAAACATGTAGATCTGGTGAAAACTCGATTTCAAAAAATCGACATGACAACAATACTTTCCTTCCTACATATTCATATAGGCAAGAGAAAGTAAAAAGTAACAGAAGGAGTTGAGAAAGGTGTAATTGAAACAGAGGAAGGACTGGGTGTTGCAAAACTTGCGGAAAATTATGGATGATTACTCAAAACTAAAGATTGATGTGGTGAGCTGCTGCCAAACAATATCAGGTTTGATAACTAAAGAAGAAAATTGGCTAAATGTAAGTAGTATTTTTTTTTTTAATTAAAAAGAAAATTTTAACCTTTTTTTGTAGAATAATGTCACCTTTTTTCCACGGTTTGTTTACAGGAACAAACGGTGGTGTAAGCATCGCTGGCCTGTTATCCAGTTGGTTAGGCGGTCTGTTAGTGGGATTGGCGTTCTATATTACTCTTTGTTATACCATCGATGCAACTGTTTTGGAACGAAGCCCTCCACAATGGCCTGTTATTTTTTGGGGCGGGTTCGCTGGATTATTTGGCAGTTTGCTAGATTCATATCTTGGAGCAACTGTTCAGTATTCAGGTAACTGTTTTTAATTGTTTTAATAATTAAGCGGACAACATTCTTTACGGAATTTTGTTAAAGTTAATACTTCTGTAATTATGTTTTGTTAGTTAGATGATTGAAACAAAATACTCGTAATATGCAAATCTCACTGGTTTGTTAAATGATAAAAGAGTCACTGAATTGAAGCACAAATATAAAATAATATCTTGGTACACTTTTAATGTTAGATAGTACACCAGCCAGTGTTTTGAGAAAAAGTTGACAGGTAGGAATCAAAACATCGTGCATCTTGGAAAACATGAAAAAAATTGCAAATTTATTCTTCCCTTTCTGAATTAGTATACCATGAAAATGGGTATGGGTTCAAAAGCCAAAATGTTCATCTGAATGTTCTGTACCAAAAAGCTAATAACACATTTTTGTGAAAAAAATGCCTTCCTCACTGAATGGAAAGAATGATGATAAGCATGCCGGGCCCTCCGAAAAGCATCTACTTTCCACCCTGCAAATGACACCTTCACTTCATTCACCACAGGGTCTGGCTGTATAATGAAATTCATTATTCAGCCTCTCAGAGGGTATAACTGTGACTAGTATCTTTTACTTATCTACCTCGTCTGTTATTAAATGCTTCAGCCTTATAATTACCTGACCATGTGATAAGAAACAGAACTATTTTTTGTAGTCCTGAACTAGCAGATTTAGTGCAAATGGATTCTTACTATTGACTTTAAAATAAATTCAGTAATATCACGTTTGAAGAATTATGAATTTTTTTTAACCTTTTTTTGGAAAAATGGCTGAAAAAAAAATTATTTTACCTGTTTGCTGCGTATATATAGATAAATAAGTTTATATATAGATAAATATATAGACTAAATAAGGAAGCCATTTCAGGAGGGTTAAATTAAATTATTGTTTCACCCTAAAACTCAGAGCATTAGTGATTCATGAATATTATTATTTTGGGTTTATTGTTCACAGGTTTTGACAAACGAACAGGTGTAATTGTTGAACATCCTGGACCTGGTATTAAGAGAATCAGCGGTCATCCCATTTTGGACAATCATTGCGTTAATATTCTGTCAAGCATTATAACAGCTCTTGTTACTCCAAAATTGGCAAACGTATTTTGGCCGTAAAAATAAAATATTATTTAAGTTATTATTGTTATACTATTAAAATCAGGTGTAAATTTTTCTTAAGTCAAGTAGATTGTTATTTGTAAATAATATAAAATACTACGAGCACAAGGTGCTGTCAAAATACTAACCGTACCTAATTTAAAATATTTTTTTTTTATATTTTAAAAATTGATCTCATCCGAAGAAGACGAAACTAGCTCGTATTTATGAAGAAAAAAAAATTACTGTTAGATTATTTTTTGAAAACATAAAATTTGTAAAATAAAAATATTCAGCTACTTAGTCACTTACATAGTCACCATTTACTGCACCCCAGCTTCATATTCCATCACCATTAACCCATCGGGGTTTAAAATAAATTAATAAATTTTATTGTCGCTTAAAATAATACATATATGGACAAGTAAAAGTGATTTTTACTTTCTCTTGCCTATATGAATATATAAGAAGGAAAATATTGTTTTCATGTTGATTTTTCAATTTCGAGTTTTCACTGGATATACATGTTTTCAGACCCCCCTGAACCCAAAAAAATATGTTTTAGCGATTGGTCTGTCTGTGTGTAAACAAAATATCTCAAGAACGGAACATCATACAAAGTTGAAATTAAAATGTGAGTTATATATTACTAGAGGATCCGAAATGAACATTTTCATCAGAATCGGTCAACAGGAAGTAGTAGTTTGTTCGTGTCATTTTTCATTTTTTTACAATTTTCTCAAAAACAGCTTCTACAATTTTTTTTTTAAAAATTGCCTCATTTACTTTATTTTTTATGTTCTACAAAATAGGGTAGGCACCATGTCTGCTGAAATTGTTGGGAAGGCTGTTCTCTCATAGATTTTTTTTTCAAATTGCGGCCTTAATATACATTTTAGGGCACAAGAGTATAATAAAAGTTTTAGACAATTTAAAAACCTATAACTTTTATTTTAAACATTTATTTTGTATAACGTTTAGTGGTAATTGGTGGTTTTCTGGTTTTTTTTTCATGAAAATCTGTAAGAAAATGGATTTTTAAAGATTTCAGCCTTAGTATGCATTTTACGACTAAAGTGTATACAATAAAAGTTGTAGGAAGTTGAAAGATCTACGACTTTTATCTTGAGTATTTACTCTTAAAAAGAAATCAAATTATACTATTTTTCTCCCAAATTCCGACTTGGATTTCTTGAATTCCGGTTTTGGGCCACATCCGGTCAATACCAGAAATTCAAACCCAATCCAGGTCCACTAACTTTTTGTGTAGATTACGAATCTGGGAACTATTTGTTGCTATCTCCCGTAGTTTCTGAGATCTGGATGTGACAGACAGATATAGGAAAATTATAGATGACAATTTAAACAATTTTCACCAATAATTGTACAGTAGAATTGTACAAAATATGTAAATAAACAAAAGAAAAGTCACCTTTTCTTTTAAATTCTTAATCACTTTAAAGTTTCATTCTTACAAAAAAGTACATATTTTTTGTAAAGAGATGAAAATGTGAAGTAGCTTATTTGAGCTGTCTGATGGATGGTTGAAAATTTACTACTCAATTTTTAAATAAATTGTGGTTAAATTTGTCAAGAATGAATCAAGATTATTATTAAAAATGTTAGAATCTCAAAATCATACTTATAATGTATTTTTCCTTAAGTTATTTATGCTTATTAGGTCTTCAAGCTACAAAGTTAGCTTGATGTTTTGTTCCCATATCTGTTTCATATTTTTGATCTGGCAGCCCTCATTTTGTGAGTTAATTAATGTGTTTAAATTCCTTACACTTCGTACATTTTGATATGTTATCTTTTAACCCTTTAAATACTGAGTCCTTTCAGAGCTATTCATTCCGCTATTGATGAACATTCAAATATCAAAGCACGCTCCCAAATAAATATATTTATCTAATTTCATTATCAATAAAAATTAAAAATTTTTTTTTGTGTAAGTATGGATATTTTGAATATATAAACATCAAAATCGGTTTTGCTTTCCGTTTGCTAGAAAACAGATATTTTTGTAGAAGACAGTTTAGTGAGTAAATTGATGTATCACAATATTATTTTGGGTAAAATTTAGCCGAGATATAGTAGTTTGAAATGTATAATCTTTTTTCCACTTGGCTAGGCGATCGGACTGCTTGTATTGTCGTGCATTCTCCCTCATCATCCCAATGTCAATGTAGGTTATTAAAACCATATAATTGTTAGAATGTAGAACAAGCAAAAGATTATAGTAGTAAATAAAAGGTCGCACCAAATAAGAGGACAAGAAATGCTCAAATGAATAGGGCAGACAAAGACGAATAGATTTCCTCTCTCAAAACACGTGTGTTCGTTTCTATAAGCTATGTCCTTGGTAAACTAAAAAATAGATACTATAGTAAGTGGGAGAACAGTTTTACCGACTCAAAATTGAAATATTTCCAAGTTTGGTAGCAATGAAAGGCAGATGTTAGGTTGGCCAAACGTCTCTTGGCCCCTAACCCTAATCATTATAAATCCAATAGTATTTTATATAAAATAAAACTACATTTCAAGATGCAAAATTTGAGATAACATACGCACTGATAGCTTTATAAATTTTCTACGGCTGTGCAAAGCCTGGAAAATCCAAGTGAAGTGATGCTTCACACGTAGTCAAAGGATTAAGTGACAGCCCAACTTAACTAAGTGCGTTTTCTCTGGATTCTGTTCGATGGTCCTACCAGTTGATATTTTTTTAAAAGACATTCCATGTTTGATTGTCAGATTGTCAACTGTATACAGATTATTGATCCAAAAGATGACTGTGACTGTAATTGATGAAGCTGTGGTTGGCATTTTTGATTCAGTTAAGTTCACTTGATAGAATCACCGACTCTTAGATGGTTATCCAGATACACTACTCAGAAGCTTGATCCGAATTTGGTGCTTAAAATGTTTGATTCGGAGAAAAGTTTAAAATCCAAATCATTGCATCAAATTGTACTTTTAATATATTAGTATAGATGATACAATATACAATATTTTGACAGCATCTTGTGACTATTATTTTTGTAATTACCTTTTAAAAGTTGAATGAAAATATTCAAATAAATAATAAGTTTGTCTGTAATGTAAACAAATGACTGATTTTAAGACTATATCATATTTTATCATCTTCATCTAAAAGTTAAGTTCCTTTTTTCGTAAAATTTGCACATTTACTCGATCATTCATGAAGCAATTTTGTACATTTTCATTAAGTTTTTATTGAAAAAGTATATAGTTTTGTGATATTTTTTTCACGTATAAAACATAAAAGTGTATTTAGATATGATTTTCAATGCAGTGGTTAAACTAAATAAATTTTTCCACATTTGTAAAGCTCTTTTTTAACGACTACTGTGGGTTATCTATTGTGCGGTTCCAAGCTCCATGTAGTTGCGGGGTGAAGGGTACGGGTGAGGTATAATGAATGAGTGACGCATAGTGGGAGAACGATTTTTGTATTACTCTTGATACAAAACATTAGTTTTCAAACTTTCCGTATTCAACATATTTGTTTGTATTAACTAAATTTATTTTTTTACATATTTTGATAAAAATTGGTAAGTTAAATATTATGAATCTGACCAAGTTATTAACCTGGTAGGTATTTTTGTTAAATTAATGCGCCAGATGATAAGAATATTTTTTTAGTCTAGTTAGTACACGCTACCACTACAAATGCATCAGCTGTAAAACACTACTAACTCATTCATTCTCCCACTACTATAACAACCACTGCATTCCTTCCAACTACATGGAGCTGGGACTCAAGCAATAATTGGAACAGTTGGTTTTTACGTGTAAAATTTTCCAGACCCTGGCCTGGAATCGAACCCGACACCTTTGCGTGGTAGGCTAGCGCGCTACCACTATGCTATGGAGGCAGCCTTTTGTAAAACTTTGATGTGTAGTTGTTCATATTAAAAAGCTCTGAATGGTTTTATAAGTATAAATTATATCCAGGTTGTTAATATTACTTTTTAATTTTTTGTTATACTATGTCATTAAAAGTTATTATGTACTGAATGTTTTAGTACACTATTATCGGTTCTGAAAGTTAAACAACTGGTTTGAATGTCAAAAGATTGACTTTAATGTAGGAGAAGCAGAGTCGTACAGCGTATGTGCTGTTTTGTTCAATGCTGACTTCAAATTGTCATTGTCTTTTCACTAATAATGAGCTCTATATGGCTATTTTTTTCCATTCTACTGACGCCAAATAAGCTTGCCAGTGTAGCTGCACGAACAGTTCGGATTCAGTCGGTAGATTTTGTGTCTTAGTACCGAACTGCCTGTTAAATCACATGTTCTAAATTATGTAAATTATCATCTATTAGCGAAATTAAAAACATTCAATTTTGTAAACATTGTATACAACAATTAATGCCTACCACATACAACACATTACAAACTAATGTTTTCAGGTTAGCTGATATACAACGTGGCGAGAGTGACATGACTCTGATCACAGCTAGTACTGCACTGACCCCCACCACTCGCTGAAACAACCAAATGCACAATTACCAAAATAAACCTTCTGCGCACTTAAGAAAACCGGCAAGCTTATCTGGTGTTCGCTCTATAGGCAGCTTATTTAATGTGCAAAAGAATCATGTACTGTTCGACACTTCTTAAGTTGGCATGCAGGAGGAGTTTTACTTATAAAAAAATCTGCCGTTCCAAAATATTTCACACATAGTTGTAAAGTACTGGCAAGATAAATTGAGCACTGCCAGTGAGGATACAAGTGCAGCTGTACAGTCGCTTCTCGTTACAAACTGCGCCCTCAGTACTGTATGATTAGCTCTACATTCGTTGTATATTGTTGTATTTGATCACAATATAACCTCATTGTTTTATAAACAAATCTTTTTTGTAACAGCTAATTTATTGTTGTAAACTTTATTTATTTAATCTATCGTGCATTTCCTTTAATTAATTATTTTAAATTATTCCTACTGTCACCTACATGTGGCGAAACCTTGCTTGTTAGTTTGGTGGCCCTGAAAAGGGCCATTGTTGATGGTTGAAAGCAGCAAGCCGGCGTGTTTAAAGCAGAGCTCAAAGAGTGATGGCTTGGCAACCGGGTTCAGGCCTAGCCTTCCCTCAGCATAAGTTGGGTCCCCACTGCAGCGTGACTGTAGTGGCCCTGCAGTGTCAGGTCAGCGTAGGCCATCTGCCAATAGCGCAACCGAGGCGGTTCTCTCCAGGTCGGCAAAGGCTGACCAGTGCGGGAATACAGCGTACATCACCAGTAGCATAGACCAGGGATGGTGCACCCGGTTTCAGCTGGGCTCTTCTTCTTGTTCTTCTCCAGTTGAGAGTTGACTGGAGTGTGTCTCTTGCAAGCCAGGGCTGCCGCTTAAATCCCCCTCCAGCAAGTCCATTTCATAGTGGAGGGGAGGCACTGCTGGCTCTGCTCGTTGGTAGGATAGTTGGCGACTGTATGATGAAAACATTTTAATTAGTTGTTATACTGACTGTACTTTACAGGAGGTGTGGGGAATGTGTCAACTGTGTATTCATGAGCCAGCGATCAAATTATCTTGCCAGTATTCTAATATCAGTAAAATTGCGATTCAAAAAAAAGTTGAGGAACTCAGTTATTAAAATTAAATATTCAAAAATAAAACTTCATCTATACTGAAATTAGTCACTGATCTTCATGTGGATAAGTCCATATACATCCCAAGGTGCACTCATTATGACTTCAAGTTTTTCAACAAGTTCTTTTCTAATTTTGTAATTAGAATCTGCCCACGTATTGACACAATTTTATTAAATTGTTTCATTTACTTAATACATCCATGTGAGTGTTGTGTTGAATATAAACTGGGAAAACAATTGTATGTTATGTATTTTTTTAAATATTTTGACAGTTGGAAAACGCAACTTTTTATTGCAAGACATTACTGTATTCCTTTAGTTTGTAAAACAAAATTTAGACACTTCTTTTGAATAGTTTAAATGTTATACTTGTACGGGTTTCTTTTTTAGGCAAGATGGAATATTATGATTACTGTACATTATGTGACCTGTTAGTTCCAGAGTTTGAAAATAGTTTTGTTTCTTCTCTCATGATCAGTCAATTTTAAACAATTTAAAAATTAAGAGTGAAATTAACCACAGTATTTCTTGTGAAAGAAATTAATTTCATTGTAGAGAGCCAGACCATGTCATGAATAAAGTGAAGTTGTAGTTTATGAGATGGAAATTCAGAAATGTTATTCAGTACATTTTGAAAACCAATACTTTTCAACCACTTCTATCGAACTACAATCCTAATTTTACTTGAAATAGAAACCCCTGGAGGTTCAAGCCAACCTTGTGGTTGTTTGAACAATGAATTCCACAGTAGGTGTATAACAAATACAAAGGTTTTTTCATACAACAAGGTGCAGATGTAATTTAAAATTGTAATATAACCAAACCAAGAAATCTCAGGGATATTTAACAGATAAAGTTTTTTTACATACATAAAAAATTTTTAAAGTTTTGTTAGATTTACCAGAAATTTGCAACAAAAATGCTAGTTCTTATCTGTGGTATAGTATACATTTTATAAAAAATAAGGACATTAAAATTAACATTTTAGAAAAAAAATCATGAAAAATCTGCAAGTTTGATTAGCCCTGTAAAAATGTTAAGGAAATATAGTAAAATACAATTTATCCGGGTTTAATCAACAATGTATATTGTAAACACCGTGCCTAATCCAGAGTATTTCTAAAATATTGTATTTATTTGTATGCAGAGTGTTTTTACCATATATAATTTTAGTATCCTAAATTTCAACTAAGTTTCCAGTATTCCACTATTTATTTTTTTATTTGAATTCCATGTATTGTTTTATTTGCAATATTTTAAAAGTAATAAAAAATATAATATTATAACAACATTTATATAGTAGTAATATACATTATAAGTACTGGGTGTCCAACAAAGAGGTTGCTATTTTTGAATTAATATGCCAGATGTATCGCACACTCTACAGAAGGAAACTTTAGTTATAATAAATAGATATGTAAAAAAAGTACCCTTGAGTTTCATTTTCATACGAGGGCCATCCGGAAAGTAGTACCCGTTTGTGAAATAAAGACACAGAAGTAAATATTAACAAATGTAAACATTTTTATTGAAAAGAGCATACCTTAAACTACTTCTCCACATAATCTCCAAGCAAATTTAAGCATTTGTCATAACGTGTGACGAGTTTTTGTATTCCAGCATCATATTCCTCCGCCGCCAGCCGATCGAAATACGTAGTCACACCTTCTTTAAGTTCTTCATCGCTGTCAAATCTTTTTCCCGCCAAAAACTCTTTATGTTTTGTAAAGAGATGAAAATCTGAAGGGGCCAAGTCCGGGCTATACGGTGGATGGTCGAAAATTTCCCAATTGAATTGCTGCAGAAGTTGTTGTGTTATCCCCGCTGCATGAGGCCTGGCATTGTCATGGAGGAGAATGACGCCATCAGACAATAGACCTCTCCGTCGATTTTGTATTGCCCGCCGTAATTTCTTTAATGTTTCACAATACGCATTAGCGTTAATAGTGTCTCCACGGGCCATAAAATCAATAAGCAGTATACCACGTCGATCCCAGAAAATGGTTGCCATAAGTTTCCTGGTGGACAGAACAGTCTTGAATTTTTTTGGTTTCTTTGGTGAATGAGGATGATGCCACTCCATTGACTGTCGTTTACTCTCAGGTGAAGCATAACAAACCCACGTTTCATCACCAGTAACTATGCGATTCAAGAACGCGTCTGCTTCATCAGAATAACGTTCCAAAAATGTTAATGCAGCAGCCATACGCTTGGTTTTGTGCTCATCTGTAAGCATGCGAGGGACCCACCTTGCGCAAATTTTTGAATAATGCTGATGGTCTTTGACAATTTCATGAAGAATTGTGCGAGAAACATTAGGGAAATGTTCACAGATGTCATCAATTGTAACGCGCCGATCGTGCCTCACGAATTCGTCTACTGACCTCAGCAGTTGATCTGTAATGACAGAAGGTCTCCCTGAACGCTCATCGTCGTGTGTGTTCCCCCTCCCCAAGTTAAAATTACGACACCAGCGCCGAACAGATGACTCATCCATCACATCGTCTCCATACACTTCCTGTAATTGGCGATGAATATCACAAGGTCGAACGTTTCTTGCATTGAGAAATTTTATTACAGCCCTCACTTCACAACTGGCGGCGTTCTCAATTTTTTTAAACATTATGAACGGTCACAGAAACAAGACAGGCAATGCTAGCGTCGCGGAACTTACAACAGAGAAGGCAGACAAGCCACTGAAGCGATCTGACCTTGACCGGCGGCTGCTCGCCTCGTCAGCGCCTCATGCGGCGGAAACGGGTACTACGTTCCGGATGGCCCTCGTATGATTAATCAAAACAAAATGGCGGAAAGTAATTTTATTTGCATAACCATTTCAAATTGGTGATTTGTTAAATATTACTCTAGTAATAATATGAAAGTGATAAATTTATTAATGAACACAATTTGTTTCATTAACCTTTTTCAAACTGATGTCCATCAATAGCTATGCACTGATAGCAACGTAACAAAAATAAGTTGTAAGCATTTTTGAAAAATTGCTGAGGTATAAACAGCAGTTCCTCTTCAATTAGCCTCATTAATTCATCGTCTGTTGCAATGTTTTGAGAATAAACTTTTTCCTTCAAAAAGCCTCGTAGGAAAAAACGCTAACAGACAAGTCTGGTGATCTTGAAGGCCAGTCCATGAGGCCGCTGCCACGACCTATCCTACGGTTAGGAAGATTTTGGTTTAAAACCACTTTGGCCACTTTAGCATAATGTGGAGAAACTCCATCATGCTGGGAAAAAAAACGTCCTGCATCTCCGCCTAAGAAAGATGAGGAACTATGTGATTAGTTGAAATTGTTGCGGATCTGTCTCTAGTCATTGTCTAATGGGATTTGTCATACGATAAAACACCATCCTTGGTGACAGCAACCTACACTTTGTTATACCCTTTGATTTCGAGTGGTTTTATCAACAAGATTATTGTTCATTTTTTATATTATTTTCTTATTCCGCCATTTTGTTTTTATTAACCATAAGCAAATGAACTCGAGGGTACTTTTTGTACAAATCTATTTATTATAACTGTAAAATTACCAGTCTGTAGAGTGTGTAATACATTCGGCATATTAATTCAAAAATAGCAACCTCTTCGTGGGACCCCGGTATATAATAGGTACCTCAAAGGGTATCACCCAGAGAAGAGGAAACTGCAATTGATAGAATGAATGTTATTCATTTAATTTTGAATGCCATTAAGACAATTCTTAATTATTCAGGTTGCTTTCTTTAAAAGTTAATTTTAATTACAAAACTTATAATTAAAGTAACTTTACCCACTATTGATAAACAGCCTTGTTTTTAAATTTTTTGATTATCCAGACTATATAAAGTTCGGAAAAATGGTATTGTTTAATGTATTATAAAAAAATATTAATTTAATTCGTCCTATTCTATAACAAGCAATTATGTTGATTAAATATTAAGTCTGTTAGGTTTTTTTTTGATAAAACTATCAATACTCTATATTATTGTATGGTACCTGTTGTAATCATTATAATGTTGAATTGTGTGATTTTAATTTATGCAATAAATAGATATATTCTGTTACTCGTGTGCATTTGTTGTCTTTCTTCATCTATATTATCAATTAAGTATTTAAGTGATGTTTACTATCAATTTTATAACATGTACCACGTATAAATTTTCCTAAATTTTTGGGAGAAGAACTTTAAATACATATGTGTGCTTGAATCCCTGTGATTGCTTTTTAGATAGTGTATCAAATATTGTAAAGTTTACTGTTTAAACTGCTATCTGCAGTGCTTGGAAATAAAATGAGCTGGCAAAGTCATTTTCCCATCTCTAACTTTAATAACAACACAATAAAATTCTACTGACAATATCACTCAAACATACTGTCTAAATCAAATGTGACTGTGACAAAAGTTCTAACAATTGGTTAGGTCATCAGCCGAAAAGTTGGTTTGAACCTCTTGAGGTTTTACTAAGTAAAAACGAGGAGTGAGGTGGTTTACCATTGCCTTCCTCACTGAGTTGAAAGAGTATGCTTATCAGCATACCAGGCCCACCGAAAAGCACCTACTTTCCACCCTGCAAATGAGACCTTCACTTCATTCACCTCAGGATCTGGCTGTATAGTGAAATTCATTACTCTCGGAGAAGATAACTCTGACTAGTGTCTTTTACATCTCTACCTTTTCTGTTCTTAAATAGTTTAGTCATATTGGCTGACTATGTGATAAGAAACTGAACTATTTTTTGTAACCCTACAACCAACAGATAGAGTGCAATTAATTTAACACTCCACCTACACGTTCTGGGCATATAGAGGCTATATTAAGTAAAACTAGGAGCGATGTGGTTTTTAATTGCCTTCCTCACTGAGTGAAAAAATATGCTTATCAGCATGCCAGGCCCTCTGAAAAGCATCTACTTTCCACCCTTCAAATTACACCTTCACTCTCAGAGAAGATAACTCTTGACAAGTGTCTTTTACACTTCTACCTCTTCTGTTCTTAAATGCTTCAGTCTGTAACGAACCAAACCAGCTACAGTAAAGTCTGTTTATGTTTGCTATAGTTGAAAGTATAAACAAACTCCAGCTGATTGGAAGGTAAACATTTTTAAAACTATTTAATTTATATTACAAAAAAATATTGAAAAGAGAGTTATTTATATGGTTGCTAGGAAACTATAAGAAGAATAATTATGAATTTTGTGAGGAGGATGGCGACTGTGGTTCCAGACATCGAACAGGATGGATGGTCCACACCTTAGTGAAAAAGTTTAAGTTAATACATATTTAAAAGACTATACAAAATAAAAGTAAAATGACATTTAAAACGACGTAGAATTTAAAAATGAACGGGACATATTAACATTAAAAAATAATAAATTAATAAGTGAGAATTTAAAACATAATAAAACATGAAATATTAACGTACATGCTGTAAAATATGATAAATCATTAAATAGAATTTATACAAGATTATTGACTTCATTTTATTCACAGCAAATTCGGTATTCAGCTTGTGTGGAGTATTTAGTATACTACAAAATTTGGCGAATCCCTCGTGGGGAATATTTAATTCTATTACAAGTCATATAATTGGTTGACCATGTGATAAGAAACAAAACTATTTTTTATACCCCTGGAACTGGCATACAGAGTGCAAATAATGTAACACTCCACCTGCCTGTTATTGGGTTCTAACAATATAAAATCTATTAACTCAACAAAAACAGACCCGGTAAAACAATGAACCACTAACTTTGAATTATGTAACAAGATTCAACATTAGATCGATCTTCAGGATCGGGTATGATCGGTACAATCGATATATCGATTCAGACATCA